>CM060733.1:15484951-15988782 GCA_030704615.1 Takakia lepidozioides
ATGTCTGACATTTCAGAGGTGCATCAACAACTAATTCAAACATATCCATAATAAGGAAACAAAAAACGTCATCCACACCGAAAATTCGAAATTGGATTTGCATAAAGAGTCAATCAAGATGTGAGTAGAAATTAGGGACAGAGGAAGAAATGTCATCCACAAAATGGAAATAAAATGGGTCAGGTTCTTTACACATCCTTCAACCTTATTGATGCTATAAGTACTAGAAGATGCAAAGAAAATTGAACCATACACTGCGCTCGAGAAGCATATGGAATTATTTTCTTCCTTCCGCTCAACACAACTCAACAATTTCGTTGTCTGCCTACGCCATAAGTACATGAAATTAGCAGATTGTTAGAAAGAGGGCTAGACAACATGTTTATGGCATTAAGGTTAAACAAGTCATTCTCATTCAGGGTCCCAAGCAATTGAGCAACTTGCTCATCACTCGCACCTCTCTCCCTTCCTCATGTCACGATGACAATGACCTTTTTGTGGATTCAGGGAGACATATTGAGGATTGCCGACATTACATTTAGAAATGACTCTAGCTCTCACCACCTTCGAATGATCTCAGTGCCTCAAACTCAAACTCATAACCCAGCAATTGAGGAAAAAACCTAAACCTACAACACAATGCAATGAGATGTCAAGAAGTAAAGAGACAAGGTAGCTTGAATTACATGAAGATAGAGGCAATCTGTCATGCACAACGCACACATGGCCTCCTGCAAAGGGCACGGTGAGAGGGAAGGAGAAATGGGGGAAGTTAATATGAAACTGTAGGAACTAGTAGCCACCACCATGCCAATCAAATCCACATATCTCAGCCGTTTCCTAAGAATTGGCCAATTGATTTTGCATTTTTGTTTTATTTTGTTTTTTTGCACTTTGAGCTCTTTCTCATGGCATTTTTTTCATTAAATTCGAGTAAGATCTTCCCAAGTTATGCTCGTACAAAATGACAAACGGCCATGGCTACGCTAGTATTTAATTAGCCACACACTTTTGGATAAAATAACCATTTTCCATCCAACTGAATGATATTTATCATGCTGATCATGGCCCAATGCAATAATTATTCTAGTGAAACTATTATGGGAAAGAATTAAATAAAAGGTGATGAAAGAGGACGGAGGTAGCTAAGGGAATGAGAGCTCTACAGCTCTAGGACAACAACGAGTTCCACAATGGTGACATCTACTAAGAGCCAGCCTACCCATATACGCACCATTCAGGTTCTATGAAACTTGATTGCACAAGGCTCATGCGTCTCCGACTCTTCAGTCATCACGAGAATTTCATATTTGCACACTTAGAAAGAGAAGAAGGATACCAGTCCTTCCCATCTCCGGCTTTGCAAATTGCTTTCAACAACCAGTCAATGGGTTTTGGCATCTAAATGCTCAGCTTAGTCTGACTCTGCCTATTCATCATTTAACCTTACTTTCTTAAATTTCCAAAAAAGGAAAGCCCCTGATGAGTTAGTATGTATTTGAGAACATGACTATTGTTGCTAAAATGTTCACTTTTACCATAAATGCTTTCCACAGTGCAGCTGAACAGAGGAAATCTTTTCCACTGTGTTATGGGCCTCTCGAACTGGCAACCGGTCCGGGTGGATTACTAGATTTCTTTTATTTTAATCTACCCTGCAAGACTCATGCTATCTGAATCCTTTATTTTTTGGGTATTAGTATATAAAGGATATAAATACATAACAATGCCGATAGCCTAGCCTGGAAATAGTTCAGTCAAATAAGTCATTAACAAATAACCCCTTTTTAATTTAATAAAGATATATGTACCAATATATGATGATGATGATGATTATTATTATTATTATTAAGAAAAGTGGCCAGAGGCCCAGGCTGCTACCCAAAATATGATAGTAATATCGATTATAATCAAGATATTAAAATTATAATCTCCCCATTACCTATTTAATCTCCGTCCTAACTTATCCTTAATCTGCCATACCAGGTTTATATCTGGATATGTAAGGTGAAGTGGCTCTTAGGAACGCCGGTTTCGGCCAGAGTCTTCTCTTTCTCTTATGTACAACTGTTGGGCAGATATAGAGTAGTATAGAGCCATTAGGATATCAAGGTATTGGGAACGCATGATTTTTAGAGTCTTCTCTCTCTCTCTCGTATGTACAACTGTTGGGCAGATATAGAGTAGTATAGAGCCATTAGGATATCAAGGTATTGGGAACCCATGATTTTTAGGAACAGGATAAGATGCATAACTTGCGGGCATGAAAATGTGAAAAAAAGATTCTATATCCTTCCTAATACCCCCTTCAATACCCACCAAAATTCGTCTTGTTGGTAATACCGAGAGAACCGGAGGATATTTAAACCAAGGCTAGAGGCTGGGGCTCCGGCCCTGGTTGCCTGGGGTTTATTTTCCCCCTCAAGGCCCAGTTGTTGGGGCTGGTGTTTCCTTGGAATATATATTTGTACACTATGCCAGAACCGGAGGGTATTTAACCAAAAGTTTCTTATACCCTAAACCCGCGGATATTGGACAAAACTAATATCCGCCCAACAGTGATGCCACCACTCAGCCTTGGTCTGAGTACTTTCCTTCTCTATCCATCTTTCCAAAGTTTTTGTGTGGGGAGGGGGAGGAAAGGTGCGTAGCTCTACTTTGACAGAATTCAGTCTTTAGCAATGAGTATATACTCAGATGGAATTCCCACACAAAAATGGAGAGAAGGTAGATCCCACCTTGGCAGGTTTCAAGCTACATATCTAAAAAGACTACGTGCTAGGATTGTGGGGTAAAACATTTGGAAGATATTTGGACATGTGGGCGTGATTGCATTGCGTGTAACATTTTGGAAACTGCAGTCTTGAAGGGCGAGGCAGAGAGAAGGGACTCACGGGTCACTGCAGCCATGAAGCGGAGCTGATCAAGTTGCATGGCCTTTACTCCGCTGCCACATTTGATGGCACAAACACGCTGTGTGAGAAGTGAGAACTGTCACACACTCAGTGCGGTGCACGTTCACTGCCACAGCACCAAAGACGTAATCAACTTGTCTCATTTAAATAAGGAAGCCGGTCTTTGACTCTGGCAATTTGCTGCAGTTGATCAGATCTTGCTCAAGTCTTTCTGCACATCAGTCTCTGTCCTCTGTTCTCAAAATGTTGTGTTTACTAAGCACCTTTCAGTTAGAATATTGGACGATGAGAGAATCCTAATGAGACAAACCAGACGAAAAAAATCCTTGCTTCTGGTTGAGCCAGGTCTGTGGACACAATCCGCCCACACCTGCAGTTGGTCGTCTTTACAACTGGGGCTGCAGTGGACAGATTCTGTCAGCATGGCTAGCTGGAGAGAGTAAAAGAAGTCTGGCTGGTTGGAAAAGTCTGAAGAAAACAATGGCTGCATCTACCCACACCCTGCAGGCAGGAGGCTCCTTTCGTTTTGAGGATAACAACCAGTCAACCACAGCTTGCTTGTGGAAGCCCCTGCAACATGGCAGTATTGTAATGTGTGTTCAGACAGTGCAGAACACAATCAAATTATTATACCTAGAGAGATTCTCAAACTTTTCCATACGTGTGCATCAGTAGATGGATTCCAGTCAGGATCAAAGAGCACAAGTGTGAAAAAACAAACCCCATCACTTCTACAAAGAACTGATACAGCAACCTTTCCTGGATGATGGTGATTTCATTTGAAAATGAAAAGTCCTGCACTCCGTATGACTTGATGGAATGTGATAATGGGAAGGGGATTGAATGGCTCATATGACAGTGTTGTATGCCCATCACGACAGTTTGATCCCCCAAGAAACAATCAAGGAGAACATATTCCTTCACGTATTCACAGATCCTAGGATTCACACAATTCTAGGCCTCGAGTCACATGACTTGCAGCATTAAAATTCTCCCAGATTGTCCACCACATAGTGAAGCCCCGTATCTCTGCTGCCAAATCATCATCACTATCCTCTGGCTCAGACCCTGCCTCTGTCTTCCTCCGCATCCTCCTCTTCATCCTCATCCAGAGATCCAAGAACCTGTGTCCCCACAACACCTTTGGTGAGCAGAGCACCTCCTGCAAGGCTTCAAGTCCTGCCAAGGCGAGGCGGTTTCCATTCAGATTAAGTGATACAAATCCAGGCTGTCCAGCCACAGCTTGTGCTGCTGCAACGGCGCCTATCCTGCTCCGTTCATTCATACTCAAATCCAGCGACTTCAGGCCTTCATGGCCCTCCTCAAGTGCCGGGCCGGGCATACCACAACTGCACCTTTGTCTTTCAGATCGTTCTCTGACAGATCTACCTGCTCAAGCATTTCATTGATAGAATTCTGCAAGAGCAGGTGCAGCCTTCTCTGTGATCTCATTGCCCCCCAGTTCTAGCACTGCTAACTGTGAAGCTCCTTCTGCAAGGGCCTTCACTACAGCTAGAGTGCCCAACCCTAAATCACTCAGATAAACCTCTCAGCTGAGTATGAATGCTCAGTGTCAGCCAATACAAGCCCACCCTCAGGGCCAAACATGTAGGTCGATTCTCCTTAGGCATCTTCCACTTCGTAGAGCTTCTGCAAGAGCAATCCCTCCCGAACTCCCCACCCAAGTCGAAGACAACTGGAATGCTCGCCTTTTCTCGCCAATCTCCTCTCGGTTTTTTTCTTTCCAAATTTCCAGAGACTTCCTGTGTAAATCGCGCTACTTCAACTTACTTGTGTCCATAGCCATTTATGGCGAAACCAACGAAAAATAGTGTGAGGAGGAGGTAGAAGAGAGAAAGGGAGGAAGAAGAGAAACACAGACGGACACGAGAGAAAGGCGCCCGACTGCGCCTGCTTTATCTGCTGTAATCTGAGCGGATTCCTGCAGCTATGGCTGCTGAAGGTATGTTGGGGGGTGGGGTGGGTTTGCTTTGCTATGTGCTGTGTTGTGGGGTTGAATTCAGTGGTGAAAGTGTGGGTTTTGCACAAAATAGATGCCGTAGGCTTGCGGCCACGGACTGTGTGGGTGATATGTTAGAGTGGAAATCAGCTGCACAGGTGAGAGAGATAGGGCTTGTCTTGTCACGGCAAGGAAGGATCTGTCAGGACTTGACTGGATCAGAAAGTTTTCTTCTTTTCAAAAAGCAGGACAAAGCAGCCTTGTATTGCAAGGCACCATCACCCTTCTCCTACACCACAGTTTTTCTCCTGATTTGTTTCACACTTCTGGGTGATTGGGGTGGGTGGTGGGGTTTGTTAGAAACCCTTCCAAAACCCACCTTTCTTCATAGTCACAGACACCATACTGAACAATATTCATGTTCACTGTAGTGTCAGACTGGGATTTCCTGAAAACCGAAATTCATGCTTTTTAGCAATGTGGACTGTAGGTCAGTGACCCCTTAGCCTTTACTTAAGCAAACCAGTGCTTGCTTAAAACCATAGAGATCTCTGCCCACAGTAATGTCTGAGCATAGTACTTCTCTATGAGGATAATTCGGTATTATCAAAGTAGTGTGAACACAAATACTTCTCTCTAAAATCACGTCTCAAAACTGAGACAAATCCAAGTCTCCACCATAGCCCGGATGAGGCTGTCGTCAAGCATTGTACCATTCATCCTAGGCAGTGGCTGCCTCATGCGATAGGTGATTTCCATCATCTATCCAATATACTCTGTAGCAAAACTTACACATATAGCTTAGAGACCCATGAAAGGTGAAGGACCCTCACCTGCGCCCGTCCCAAAAACCACCACATCCAATAGAATGCGTGTTAGTGAGGATGCGCGAGGTGAGTAGCAGGCCTTCACACTTGCTTGCTGTCCAACATGCAGATCTAAGCAAGTGGAAGATTGCAGGAGTATTAGTAAAGGTGTTGCACAGATCCTTGAAAGTTTGAGGCAGACCAGTCTACAACGTTGCGCATATCCATTCACGCAACAATAAGTAATTGCAAAGCACATGTAAGGGCTGAGTGTAACTTCCTGTTCGTGTCCACAAATGAGCCATGGCTTCCCTATAACTGCATAGGGAGCTTGACCAACACAATGAAGGCAAAGTTGACGCTTAAACCTTGCTGGCCACAGCCTTATTGAAAATCTCTTGAAGGCAAAGCTCGGTGAGCGGTGTGCCCGACACTTTGCCTGTAGTTTCAGGTAGCCGCCATTCGTGCTCAAACAACTTTTGTAAATGAGTAGTAAATTTCAGGGTAAGGGTTCTGAAGCCCTGAATTCAAACCAGCACATGGGCATTCAATAAATCCCACAAGGCCCTGGCCAGGGAATGAGTTTTGCAGCAAGTGTCTGCTTGTCATTTTCAGGACATCCATAGGAATAAATCATTTATTCCACCTGAAACATTCTACCCAAGATTAAAGAGAGAAGAGAGAGGGAGAGAGAGATGGTAACCGATGTAGGATTCTTCCTGGCTTCTGATGGGCGTATGTTGAAGGATAAGGTCAGACAGGCCATTAAAAGTGGATGTGGTGTGAATATTGGGCATTTTCTGTCAGTGGATGCTATCTTGTCCTTATGCCTCTCTTCCTTGTCAAAATGTTTCTTGTTAGTTGGGACATCCCGTCTCTCCCGCATGAGGTGAGTGCGCCTACTCTTTGCAATTCCTCTGGCTGTGGAGAGTCGTAGAAATGCAGAAGCATTTCAGTGTGCCATCCTACCACATGACGGTTCATAGATGAGATATCCATGCATTCATGCCCCTGTATCCTGTACTAGGGAATACAGGATCGTCTACGGCGAGCAGGTATTTGGACATGATCCACTTTGTCTTTGGGGTCAAAAGTGGTGGTGCATTGACCTGTAAATCGTCAGGTGGTGAAGAACCAAAGTGTCTTGTTTTTCAAATTGACGAGTGACTCAGTGAGTCTGGTGTTCAGGTGAATGGGTGGAATCCATATAATTGTTTGTAGTGGTGGTTGCACACCCATTGCAATATTCTTGCTTTTATAAAACACAGGACACCACATTTCTCTTATCTGGCAACTTCAAGTTATTTGCATTTTTCCGGTTTTCTCTTCATGCAATTTATTGCTCCTTGGAGTGGTTATACGTTGCACACACAATAGGGTATGCTCCAAGTGAACAAAAGTATAGAAATGTTCACACCACCAACTGTCTCTTTTTGACATGGAATTCTTTCTTAATTCACTACATACTTGTGTGGTCATGTAAGCCAGGAGTATTATCCTCTCATAATTTGATAGTAACTTCCTGTTGCTGGCAACTGTGGGAGGACAGAGAAGGGAGAAGATAGCAAGGCCACAGCCAAGGATGTGGAAAAGAAGGCTCCTGGCACTAATGCTCCATCAACGGCCATATCCGGGGTTGAGCATGATTCAGGCATCTCCAACCCGTTTGACTTTTCAGCAATGTCTGGTCTTTTGAATGTATATTTCAGCTCTTTCCCCTCTCTCAAATCCTAGAGAGTTACAGGTCATGAAATGTTCATATTGATGTGCTGAGCAGTTTTTTCATAGTCGGTGCATGTCTCTTAGAGTATATTTGGTAGCTGAGGCTTGATCTTTCCACTGCTGGAGTTGGGTGGTTCCCTATGCAAATTCAAATGTTTGAAGTAATATGTTGTGTTTGAGTATGTAAGACAGTGACTCTTGGACGTTTGCATCATTGAGAAAATAGTCCAAATTAGTAATGAGCAAGGGAAAATGAAATAAGAAGATGAATAAGATTAGTCCATCATCAATAGTCCTTTCAAAGTAAGTTTGCTAGCATTATAGACAACAAGCAGAGTCAAGAATTGAAAAGCTTGAAAGAACTTGAGTTATACCATCCTGGCTCTCTTCTCTCTCTCTCTCTCTCTCTCTTGTACCATCAATGGCCACAAGGCTACCGCAAACAACGTCTTATGAGTACATTCTCTTGTACCATCTTGCTATCTTGGAGGCTACTGCAAGCAACGTCTTATGAGTACATACTCTTGTACCATGGATCTCTGCACTGATTGTGCACTTGTCCTTCAGGATCCCAGCATAAAGGACATGGCAGAGAAGATAGCCAAGGACCCTGTCTTCAACCAGATGGCACAGCAGCTGCAACAGAGTGTGGAGAACGTGGGACAAGATGGCATTCCACATTTGGATACGAACCAGTACATCAATGCTATGCAGCAAGTCATGCAGAACCCGGAATTTATGACCATGGCTGAACGCCTTGGTAATTGCCTCTCTCCTCACTGCTGACACACACATACCACTTTTCAGTCCGAATTTTTTGTCCCCAGTGAAGTTGACATAAGTGACCTCTCATCTGTGATCAGCAGCAGAAGTTATAAACCTATTGACCACAATCAGCAGACCAATCAGCAGACAGTGTCTGGGGATTGAATGACTGAATCTGTGAGCAAAAGAGCAAAATGATTCTTAGTCAAGACAAGCAGGCACACGTGAAGCTGTATTCCTTGTCACATATGATGCAGCGTTGGACTGACATTATCTTACCAAACTTGCAATCTGGATAGGATAACGTCCAACCTTGGCTGTGCCAACATAAGATTAGATGAAGTTGAACTAGTTTTTGGTTTCCTGTTGCTAGCAGGATCCTACCATGGCAGGTATGCTGTCAAATCTGACTGACCCAGCACACAAGGAGCAACTTGAAAAACGGATGGCCCAAGTGTCTGACGATCCCTCTCTCAAGCCTATGTTGGAAGAGATTGAGACTGGTGGTCCTGCAGCCATGATGAAGTAAGACATCCATGCAGTTGTTTCCTCTTTCTTTCTCTCTCTCACTCTCCCAGGCCCTTCTGGGGCCTAGTTGTTGGGCAAACCACACACAGCAGATTGATGCTTGTGTGAATGGATTTCTAGAGGATATCTGGAAAACCCAGATCAATGTTTTCTTCCAAGGTAAGTCTTAATACCGACGTCAGCCCCTGACAGAGGTAGGTTCTGTTCCTTTGTGTTCCACTCAAACTGGGCCGCCCAGTTGGCGGAATGCCAACTGGTGATGGCACATCACAAGTATGCCATGGCATTGCTGGATTTCGAAATGAAAGGAGTTGCAGCCCAGTCTGGCCACAAGGCTACGGCAAACAACGTCTTATGAGTACATCCACTCTGCCAAAGCTCAACGTTACACAAGGTGATCAAGCAGGCACGCAAAGAAGTGGACCCATTACTGCAGAATTGCAGGAGCATTCAAATTATCCAAGTCGGCTGGCTTGCGAGCTTGCTGGCTTGCTGGCCCAACTTCTGTTGGCTGAATAACCAAAGGAAACAATTTGAAGTGGGACGAGTTCTGCATTTCCTCCTAGCAGAGGCTGTCTTGAGGGCACACATCTTACCATACCCCACTTATAGTGGACATTCGGCAGTGAAGAGATCATTGTTCTCCCTTCCTACGCAATATTGGTGTGAGTTTTCCTCCTGTTGTAACTGGGATGTGCATGTATAAAAACTAAATCAACAGCTTGACACAAAGCTTTGGGTCTCACTCAATTTTGCCACTGCAGAGGGATTAATACTGAAGTTCAAAGGACCATTCTTTGTAAAGTTATTAGGCCTACCGTGGAGTACGCATCTGCCGCGTGGGTTGGCAACCCCAAGCATGCTAAAACTTTAGACCTCATTCAGCTTTCAAAGAGACCTAATTCCAGATACCTTAAGATGGGACACATCAATGATCGTAAGATTATGAAATGCAAGGCTCTAGCATATTTCGAAAACCACATTGAGATTTTAAGTACCTGAATATTAGGCAGGAAGAACTGACCCTGCTAGAGGAAGCTGAAGTGGCTAAGGCCATGTCAGAAGCACGAAGAATGTTTGAATAAGACAAAGTTAGACACAAAAGACAATGGAGCCCATAAGAATGGGGAATCGATGGCCAGAATGCAAGCAAAGCATGCGGCAAGTTAGCATTTCGACAATATTCTCTGAACTTGTTTCCAGTTTGTGAGGACCTTAAGGATGATCTGAAGGGCCCACATACCCTCGGCACTAGACTGTAAACTCAGAATGGGGAGTCTACCTCTGAATAATAGACTGATGCAGAGAGGAAATGTAGACTTGTCAATGCCCGATGTGCGGGTGGTCTGAAGAAAATATTCATTTTCTGATACAATGTGTGGGTTATTCTCATCAGAGAGCGACCCTCATCAGGACCATCAAGAACATATTCCCTGCATCTCTGTTCACCAACTCTCAAAATCTCAAGTCTGAGTCTAAAGCGCTGGCCCTGTTGGGGTCTAATTGCTGGGCAGCTCACACCCTGCAGATTGATGCTTGTTGTGAGGGCTTTCCAGAGGAAATCTGGAAACTTGAACCAATGTTTTATACCAAGGCAAGTTCCACTACTGGATTGATCCCCTCAGAAAGATAGTGTCTATTCTGCCCAAACCAGGTGTGGGGTCTATGGCCACAAGGCTACAGCAAACAATGTCACATGAGTACATTCTCCTCCCCAAACCCCGGTGAATTTAGGTTAAGTTTCTTTCCAGTTGTTAGAGATTGTATCCAGCCTCACAATCACTTGCGACTGGAGTGATAACTAGGCAATCTTGCTTATCCCCTTACCCTATATAACACTTGGGTGTGGATTGACTCCAAAGAAAATAGGCAGCTGTAGGACATGTAGAACTCCTGAAATCCTACAATTGGTACAAGCTTTCCTCCCAACAGATGGGTTTTGGACTATGTGTACTTTGCAATTGAAAATTATATGTTGCATCTATAGCAAATCAGACCATAGATGCCAATTCATCTGTCTCCCACCCTACTCAAAGTGGACTTGCATTAGCTACCCTCGAACTCCAAAGCCAGAAGGCCTGTTAACAAAGTAGCTAAGATGGTTGTCTACAAGTGCTGATGTTGGACTAGAGTAGCAGGTCATGAAATCTTGTTTTGTCAAAGTGGATGTCCTTGCTCTAGTGACTCGCCTCAAATTTTTGTCCATTGTATTCATGGTTCAAGCTTAAATTTTGGCAACACAACAGTTATTATCTGCTATGGTTGGTGCCTGGGATCACTGACATTTGCCATGTATTCGAAGGTATTGGAATGATCCAGCAGTTCTGGCCAACCTAGGGCAAGCCATGGGCATGGGCATCCCAGAGGAAGGAGGTTTTCCAGTGACTGGGGAATATGCCAATGATGAGGAAGGTGAGGAAGAGACAGGTGATGAGGAATACGAGGAGTTGACTGTCCATCACACAGCCAGTACTGGGGATGTTGAGGTGATCATCTTTTAATTTTTCTCCCTGTGTTGAATATGACTTCTGTTGAACCCTCCCTGTCTTGGTGTCGAAAACGTAAAAACCAACCAGCTGTGGATAAGAGAACTGTAGAGTATTCACCAATTTGCTGCAATGTAAGCTTGTTTGGGCAATGGTGAAGCTGTTTGAGTTTCACGTTTGCATTTCTCTAGGTTGAGGGTGTACATCACAGGTCTGCTTGAATCCTACACCAAACCTGGTTAGAAAGCTTGTCAGTGCAATCATGAAGGGCTTAGTTTGGTTTCAGGTTCTTGTACATAGTTCTGTCGCCACTGTTAAGCTGGAGTTAGTGGCTTGTATCTGATAGCATTTGAATTTTCTTACTGCTCCACACCTTGGTGGATTTTATAATGTTTGTGAAATTTACTTCATATCAGCCTGTGAGTGGCCAGAAATCTTACCAGACTGCCAGGCTGTAATAGATTGCATAGAGGAGACTCTGCGCCCAACCTGTTCAGTGCCCTCTAAGCCTAACCGACGTGTCAACAATAGTTTGACAAGACTTGAACCCATGAGCCAATCGGTTCAACGATTGAGTATCCCAAAAAAGAACAACCTTGATTATTGGTTAAACATGGGTGGTAGCAGGGTTTAGAGCGTCTGCTTCAAGAAGGTGCGGATAAGGATGAGAAGGATGAAGAGGGACGGACAGCCTTGCATTTTGCGTCTGGCTATGGAGAAGTAAGTGTCTCTTTTGCTTTAGCATCTGACTGTTGTAATCTAAGATGCTTTTGCGGGAGATATTGTAGTAGGATGCTTGTGTTTCTTTGGTTCTGTTCCTATTACATGTTTCTTGGGCCCTTTGGGTTTCCAGCACCCGTAATTATCTAATTCTGTCTTCCCTTCTCAGATCAGTGATGCCTTGCAGCTTACCTGCATTGGGGCCTCCAGCTTCTGGACTGGTGGACAGCAGTCTAGCCAGTAGCTTTAGTGGCCTGGTGGAGCAGGTTATTCTTTGTTTCTTTGTTTGCCCATATTCTTTTGAAGCTGTTGCAGAGTTGCCTTCTCTACATGGCTGTAATAAAACCATTTCACCAAACAGCCCTTTGCATGGGGGGAGCACAAGTTGCTGCTTAAAGCTTACCAATCAACAGAGGTACTTAGTGCGAATGGTGATCAAATGTTATGGTGAAAAGATTGACCTGAGCACTCTCGCCATGTGGATGGATGCCCTTCTGTAAAGACCAGACTTCAGATCACAGGGTGTCTGACAAGTGTGTGGGGGCTGGCAGGTGAAATGTGCTGAGATATTGCTGGAAGGTGGAGCAGCTGTAGATGCGCTGGACAAAAACAATAACACTGCCCTTCACTATGCTGCTGGATATGGCCGCCACGAGTGTGTTGAGCTCCTCCTCAAGAATGGTGCTGCTGTGTAAGTTTTTCTAATCTCCCCAATTGACATGATGATTTCCTTCTCGATTATTTTCCATGATCTATGAGGCTTCACAACAGCCTGCTTAAACTGACCTGCATGCCAGGCAATATGAAAGAGGAAGTGAGGATACAATTTTCCTGCTAATACTACTTGCACAAAGCTTGAGACAAGTAGCAGTTTTCCCCTACAATTTGAACTTTAGCCTTGCTTCATGGATATGTCTGATGTCAAGAAGACTTTGAGGATAACTAACTAGAAAGTCTTAGAGCTAGCAACGGTATTAACTTCATTAAATAACACTGGAATATCCTTCAAGCCTGCCTGAAAGGGGGTTTGATATAGATCCTTTTGAGCCCAACCACCTCTAGAAGGAAGTGTAGGTGTTGGGAATAGTTGGTGTGCTTGTCTTTCAAGTTGTACCCATGTTCTTATGCTGTTCATTTCTGGTTTCTATGTTTTATGGTTGCTCTGATTGGATTTGCTATGGGTCATCCACGGTAGGCCATATACTTGCTTGTGTATGCAAAAGCTTTGTCAGGTGTTGCTTGTATCTGTTCTGAGAGGAACAAGAGATCAAAAGATGTGTGTGGTGCTTCTTGAAGCCCGCTAAATCAGATTCATGGGGAATGCAGGACTTTGCAAAATCTGGATGGCAAGACACCCATTGATGTTGCCAAGCTGAACAACCAGAGTGAAGTGTTGAAGCTGTTGGAGAAGGATGTTTTCTTGTGAAAATGCTTCCCAAAAATCCTCTACCTGGAAGATGACGGTTGAAGGGTCATCATAAACAGGACCTTGATTTTAGATGATCCAATTTATCACTCTGAAAGTTTTGGTGGTATTATTCTTGCCATAGTAACCAGAGGTTTTACGCAAGGTCATGATAAATAGTAGTGCTGTATTTGGTGGAGATTTGAGGCATTCTTTGTAACAAATGCACCATGTGGGTTGTCTTACTTTTTAAAGCGGTAGTTAACTTTGTGCAGTGGGTCAAAGAAATGCTTCCTCTTTGCACGCTCTTCTGCATGGCTCAAGAAGCTGCTTGGCAAAGTAAGAGCTTATACAAAATCTTGAGAGTCGAACTGCAGTTTTGAGGATGCAATGTGGTCCAGGTTGGCCCAGGTCAGGCAAACAGCCCTACGACTGCCGCAGGCTAGCAATGGGGTGCAGAGCCCTCACTTGTCTGAAACTTGTTCTTCTGACATACGAAGGTGAGGATTATATGGATGGGGACACACCGAAGGTACTAGATTTCCTACAGCAGCAAAGATCGTTTGCAGGCACTGTCAGTGGCCTGGCCATCTGTCTGTACACCAATGGGCCCAGAGTTTACCTCGCACATGAGGTGGTTAAACCTAATTTGGTCTCCAGCAAGGGTCAATTCCATGAAGTGTTCCTATCCAGGGACCTGCTGGTGCCCAAAAGGGGCTCTTTCTTTCATCCAGAGCCAGATAGCACTTTCTTGCATGGATTTTAGTTCCCTGTTCCAACCAATGAACTTTATAGTCCATTGTCTATTTTCTTGACCACTTTTCAACTCACCTCTGATGTTGTTACTTCTACTCCGTCTCTTTCTCTCTATGTGGATGCTAGACCTTGACAACCTTTGCAGGTTCCACTATTCTATGTCAGGTTTTGAATCAAGATTGCAGATGAGAGAGACTTGAGTGTTACTAAGAGTTCCCTTGGATGCCTGCATAGGTTTGAACATTCTTTCGCAAGAGTCCAAACCATGGAAGAAGTTTGCAATACCCAGCTTTCCATAACATATGGGTGGTGGTACCACAACTTGGTTGTCCACAACATTTCTTCATAATCTGGTCACTCTCTAATCTTGTGAAGAACTGTGAGAGACTATTTTCTGTGCATATACTGGACCCAGTAAGCACACTCCATACATATCCTCATCGACATCTTGCATGAGATCCCAAACAGCTGATCCCAAACAGCTAAGCCGCAGCGAATTTCAGTGTGGTAATGGTATTGACATATCCCGCCTGCTTCCTGCCTGATCAGATTAACATACCTTCCTCCCTTGGCCCCATTCATGAGAAAGCATGCAGGACACTGTGAAGGCAGCATCTCACTGTGGGTCATTTTCAAAATCAAGTGTGAGACTCCATTGAATCCAGTACTTTCTTCTCTGTTGATGATGGTATAATATATAATCTGCATTCAATCCAGCCGCTATTCTCCTTGATGATGATGATAGTTATTACCATGGGAAAGAGGGACTGTTCTAGGGCAAACTGACGTTGCTCAATTGTTTACTAGGTTTATTAATATTCAGGTGCATAACAACTTTGCTTGCCATTAAGTTTGTAATACTGCGCGGCTATAGGCTACCAATACACTAATTACGTTTCCCTTCACGTTCATCCACATCCACGAAAATTAGTGAAATGGTTCTTCAACGTCCACGATTATCAAGCTTCAAATCCTCGTATTCATCCGAGAGGGGGTTGTTCTTCATCCACGAGCGCGCCAATGGGCCCGCAAGCTAACTGCGGTTAAGTCGGAAAGAGGAGGGAGGGGGGCAGCCATAGCCAGGCTGCTCACCGAGCTTCTCGCACACATTCTGCTTCGCACGGGGGCTTGTCAGGACGAGACTCTCCCGCAGATTGAGACCTGCAATTGCAGTTTAGTTGACAAGGGAGAGGTCCGGATCGTGAGGGGGGTCCTAAACTGGTTGAGAGTTGAGAGGTTACTGCGGGATGAGTGTTATAGTTGACTTGCCCTACTCCAACAGCTGTGGTACCTTGGAGTAGAGAGTGTGGGCAGATCTCGCGGAGGAGCATTGCCCAGGGTTGAATGGGGTGAAGAGCTTTGGTAGAGAGAACGTGTGTGGTGTTGAGTTATGTTCACCCGAGACTTGTGCAGGGGGGATGGACATTACTAGGTATTTGAAAGCAAGTGGAGGTTCCGGTAGAGAGTGTGGGCAGATCTCGCGGAGGAGCATTGCCCAGGGTTTGAATGGGGTGAAGAGCTTTGGTAGAGAGAACGTGTGTGGTGTTGAGTTATGTTCACCCGAGACTTGTGCAGGGGGGATGGACATACTAGGTATTTGAAAGCAAGTGGAGGTTCCGGCCTGCTTGAGAGTCGGACTTCATTCAGCTGCCTGCGATCGTTGAGTACTTGGCCAAGAAGACTCTTTTTCTGTCTAGGCTTGGTGGCGTGTTATGAGATGTGTTTTCATAGACGATTGTCGGCCAATGAGTTGTCTACAGCCGATTGGAATCTTGGTTGCTTACAGGAGTGTTTTCTGACGAATCCGGGAAGTATGCTGGTAGATGAGGGTCATCACTGCATCCGCCATGCATCGAAGTAGTATTCATCCTGCACAGGTAAGAGGGAAAGGGGCTTCTGCTTATACTATCCAGAGTTAGTGAGGAAGCTGCATTCTCCCTTATACTTCCTTCTGATTGGACTTCTGCAGGTTGAGACTGCGGCCTGCTACTGTGGGGGAGTGGACGCGGGCCTCTCAGTTGGAGCAAGGAGATTTGTGCCTGGGCGCACAGTGGGCCACTGTGTCCGACCTGATATTAAATCTGCTATTGTCCTTCCCAAGACTCGCCCCACAAGAGGCGAGCGGAATCGACCTCCTTCAGAACTACTGCCGGGCCTTCCTGACGATCTTGCTATTGCATGCTTGATACGTGTGCCACGTTTCTATCATCCGAAGCTTCGGGCGGTCTGCAAAAGATGGTATCGACTCTTATCTGGCAACTTCTTCTATTCTCTGCGCAAAAGCCTAGGCATGGCCGAGGAGTGGATTTATGTCATCAAACGCGACCGTGATAACCGCATCTCTTGGCATGCATTCGATCCCAGGTATCAGTCAAGAGGATTATTTTCATTTTAGATTCCAGCTTATTTGTCATTGATCCAGTGAGAGGTTTCACTCAAGGATGCATACGCAGAACCTTCAAGATGGATGCAAATAAACTTGACCTAGATCCCTACGGGTTGAGTGAGGTGGGCCTTTCACCAACTGCTTTGGTTATTGAGAGACAACACGGAGGGAGGGGCTGGTTTGGATGACTCTAGTTTGGCACTTGTCCTGGTGGCAATGTAGCCTAGGTGTTCCCTTCAGCTGCTGTATGGTAGCGGAATTCTTAGGGGTGGATTGACAAAATAGAGCTGTTCCCTTAGTACGGGCTGAGGCTCATCTGCAGTTCCAAATCTTCAGAGATTGGCAAGATGTACCTTTATCAACTTCTGCATTTTGGGGGTAAACATCATCACCTTTGTAGTCTTGGAAGCATTCTCTCTCCCCAATTTTGTATGGATGAGCTAGCCTTGATAGCCTGGAAAAGTGTGGAACACAAGCATGAAGGGTGCCACAGCAAACACTCAAAGGCTCATGTTCTCACATGTGGAATGTTGCAGAACAATGTTTGCTATCTCTCTCTCGGAAGAAACCTCGCCTTTTAGACTACTGGTCATAGGCTTTCTCTTCATTTTAAATGCTGGCACTACCACATGGTATAGGGCCAGAGCGTTGCTTGTTACAGAGGAAGTCAGATTGAAAGTTACACAGGATCCTTATGCTTGACAATGGTGGTCACCATTCTACAGGCCATAGCAGCAATTGCTTGCAATCACAGGGGAGAGAGAGAGAGAGAGAGAGACCCATTCTTCATTCTGGAGCTTGACTTTGCCCCCAGAGAGCAGATCATAATTGTATAAAATGTGGATCCAGGTACCAACTGTGGCAGGCCCTGCCACCTGTGCCGGTGGAGTACTGTGAAGCTCTTGGCTTTGGATGTGCCGTTCTGAGTGGGTGCCATCTTTACCTCTTTGGCGGCAAGGACCCAATGAAGGGGTCAATGCGCCGAGTGGTCTACTACAGTGCTCGAACAAACAAGTGGCATCGTGCACCAGATATGCAGCGACGGCGGCATTTCTTTGGCTGTTGTGTGATTAACAACTGCCTTTACGTAGCAGGTGGGGAGTGTGAGGGAATCCAAAGATCCCTCCGGTCAGCTGAGATGTATGACCCGAACAAGAACAAGTGGTCCTTCATCTCTGACATGAGCACAGCCATGGTGCCTTTCATAGGAGTGGTATATGGGGGCAGGTCAGTGATCTAGTTGTTTAGACCATTCCATCCACTTTTGGCTTATGTATGTGTCTTGTACTAGTTCGCTTCATTCATTGATCTGTGTAGCTACTCAGACCTCTGTTTGCAGTTTGTGCAGTAGACTAGGTGTGATATATCTGATTAGTAAGGAATGTCTATTCACATACACCATTTGTACAGGTGGTTCCTCAAGGGCCTGGGGTCACATCGGCAGGTGATGAGTGAGGTGTATGTTCCTGCCACCAATCATTGGGCCCCAATCATTGATGGAATGGTGTCTGGATGGCGCAATCCAAGTGTTACTCTTAATGGTCAGCTCTATGCATTAGATTGCAAGGATGGATGCAAGCTACGTGTATATGACCGTTCCGGTGATGCCTGGAGCCGGTCAGTTGATAGTAGGCTTCACCTGGGAAGCTCTCGAGCCATGGAGGCTGCTGCATTGCTGTCCTTGGGTGGCAAACTTTGCATTATACGCAACAACATGAGTATCACCCTAGTGGATGTGGCCAATGCTGACAATCCCTTAAAACAGGGGCAGTTATGGGAGACAATTTCCGGGAAGGGTCAGTTCAAGTCATTCGTGACCAACCTATGGTCCAATCTCGCTGGCCGAAATCGGCTAAAATCGCACATTGTGCACTGCCAAGTGCTGCAAGCCTGAGCTCTAGCAGAGTTGGGCAACAGCTGGCTGTATAATTTATCTCATTCTTTCTTTGCCCCTTCAGCTCCCATGATTTACAAACCCAGCTGGGAGACTTTTTCGTGTCCTGCAGGATAGATGCCGCAGCTGCCATTCTTCGAGTAGAAGGCGTCTGTTGCCTTGGTCCTGAACACAAACACCTTGTGCTTGGTACTATAAGTGATGTACCGCAATTTAGATATGGCTAATTACCGCATATTGAAAAACTGAATCTGGCAGGAACAATGTCAAACATTTCACAAGAAGTTACCCTTAAGAAGCTACACTTGGAGTTTTAAAAGTTCAGTTCATTTCTGCTGCTGCACAGTGATGCGGCGAAGGTGGCCTCCAACCTTCCTCCTTGTGCATGCTGGCAGGTTTTTGCTGTATACTAGACTCTTTCTTCATTTTAATGGAAATTGGAAAGGTTGAACGACTTGTGACTCAGAAAACTCTGGACTCTTGAGTAAGCTGGTAGCATTCATGCATCTATTACCAGCAAAATAGAAAGCATATGTCATCCCGGCCTCAGTAGGTCTCTTCTCTGCCATGCTCCTCCTTATTAGTTGATGTCTGGTCTGGATTCTGAACGCTTGGAAGACATTTATTCACACATGCTTCTTCCAGTAGCCATGAGGAGCTGAACGCTTGAAAGACAGTTTTTCAGACATGCTTCTTCGAGTAGCCAAGAGGAAAGTTGAGTTCTATGTAAAGGACAAAGCACTTCATCAACCTAACCTGCTTGATTGTTGGCTGACGGGTGAGCAGCCACGGTCGTTACAGACAGGCAGTTAGCAGGTTCTGTAGAATTATCAAGCTCTCCTAGTTATCAAGTTCAGAAGCTTCATCACGAACATCCGTTACGCAAACGCGCACCCCAAAGAAGAACGCAGGCGAAGGAGACTAATTTGATACGTTCCGAACGAGCAATTTCTCACTACCTACCGTCACGAGACTTCAACCACAGCAGCGTGTGAACACCAAGGGTTTGATGGGGGGCGCCACATGAGGGGGCCGTGAAGCGAGGGAGGGCCAGCAGCCAGCGGTCTGCACACGCCCAGCGATGAACACGCTTTGCCGTATCGCCGCCACAGATTAGGGTAACTTATTTAGGGTTATTCACCACCCTAAACGAGATGCTTAAGAAACGGAGTGAGAAAAACTACCATTATGCTTCCACTCCCATTACCAGATGATTCACAGCAAACAACACTGCTACATCAAAACGGAATGCTAATCTACCGTTAAGTGTCATTAGCGGCCCTAAGCAAGGGGGCAGAGAACAGAATAGTAGAGAAGGCGAGGGTCAAAAGGCGCAGCGAGGGCCACGCGCTATGAGCGCGCTCTGTGTCCTTCCCTTTTCCTTCTTCCGCTCCTGCGCTGGAGCCTCTCCAGCGCTTCGGACAGCCTGGTCTGCATTGCTATGGCCGCTTATAATACCCCGCATCCTGCTCAGTTAAGCACATCTTGTTCTTGTTCATCTTGTTCCTCTTCTTCTTCTTCATCCTCTCTATTTGTCCCAGACAAGGAGTTGCCTTTCATGTGTCCCGCTTGGTCTTCTTCGACTAGTTTGCCTATAAGTTTAGGCAAGTTGGAAGAGTTTCGCATGTGCTTCAACCATCGGGAGGGCTATAGGCTGCGAGTGTTTGATTTTGAGGAGTTAACGAGAGTGCATCTTTTGCACACGGCGTGTGCTGAAGGTTCTTGTTGAGAGCGGAGCGAGAGAAGAGAGAAAAGGTTGAAGAGAAAGGATGGAGTGGAAGGGATTTGCTGAAGGCGGAGTTGCTGCTATGATAGCGGGATCTGTGACGCATCCGTTGGACCTGATCAAAGTCCGCATGCAGCTACAAGGGGAGGTGGCTGTGCCGGCGCTTGCGTATGCTGGCCATGCTAGGCCGGCGGTCGCAATGGCTCGCAGTAGCCCTTTCACAGTGGGCATGAAGGTTGTGCAAACGGAGGGGCTATGTGCATTGTATTCTGGAGTGTCGGCAACTGTCTTGCGACAACTTCTCTACTCCTCAACACGAATGGGATTGTATGAGCATCTGAAGCATGAGTGGCGGGATTCTAACCAGGAAGGGACTGGCCTTCCCCTGCACAAGAAAGTGACTGCGGCGCTTGTTGCTGGTGCAGCAGGTGCTGCGGTTGGCAACCCTGCAGATCTTGCTATGGTGCGAATGCAGGCAGATGGCAGGCTCCCTTTTCATGAAAGAAGAAACTACACTGGTGTTGGAAATGCACTGGGGCGAATGGTGAGACAGGATGGTTTGCTGTCTCTTTGGACTGGATCTTCCCTCACCGTCCATCGCGCAATGCTAGTGACCGCAGCACAACTCGCCACTTACGACCAGATTAAAGATACGATCACTGCAAACAGACTTGTAGAGGATAAATTTACAACACAGGTGGTGGCGAGCTGCTGTGCAGGAGTACTGGCATCAGTAGCGTCAAATCCTATCGATGTCGTCAAGACCAGGGTCATGAATATGAAGGCGGAGCCTGGCCAAGCTCCACCATACCGGGGTGCTCTAGATTGTGCTGTGAAGACTGTGCGCTCAGAGGGTCCCATGGCATTGTACAAGGGCTTTATCCCGACTGTCACTCGACAGGGCCCCTTTGCCATCGTTCTATTTCTCTCTTTAGAACAAATCAAGAAAGTGTTTGAGGATGTTTGAGTTGATTTGCCATACGCCCAAGAACCTGTTTCAGGGCTGCAAAGCGGACCTTGATAGTATCTCTTGCAATGTGGTCGTCTCCAACATCATAGTCCTGGTTCTTCGTAGAGCCTGACGTCGAATAACTCCATTTTTGCCGGACTGTAGCCATGGTATACTCATCATTTTTCGCCCCTACTCAATGTATTGGGAGCCTACAGTAGCGTAATCTTATTTCTCTGCCCCTCAACACAGGGGTCACCAATTTAATCTCATAATGGATTCATTCACTGTTACTTCTGGGGATTGTCGATATCGTGTGAGATTCATCTTGTGCATGTCTTCAGTTGTGATGGCCTGAATCATGAGTCCCTGCAGTGTACACCGCATTCCTCAAATTTATACTCTTTCACACAGGATATTGGCTACTACGTCTGCACACCTCTGCTAAGCCCGCGATCTAGTCCTTAATACTACATTGATAGATCTATGGTCCAGTTCGGATTACGGTAGACCTGAGAATGGCAAGAAGTCTAAGCTTGTACAGGAAGAGAAGCAGCAGCATCGTTCATTCGCAGCATAATAGCTACCAATCTCTCCTGGGTTTGATACATGTCCTGATTCCATGTCTCCGCAGAGCCTTTCCTCTTCGTGAAGGTTCCCGACAAGATATGAGAGGATTTGGTTTGACGACACAGCTGGGACCATCTTCCCCCATCCCATTTGACTCCAGTGTAGGTTTATCTCTCAGCACTTACCCTGTCCTGGAACTCTCTTGATCTCATGCAAACAAGCTTAATGTTTTCGAAGTGCATAATGAAGTCGCCAATGACGGCTTTCGTCAATAAAAGACATAGAAGAAGAAGACCTTTTCCTCCGCTGCCTTCAAGTGTTCCAGTGGGGCTAGGAGCTTCTGGTCAACCAGAATGTTTCCAGTCTTCAGGTGTGGAAGGCAGAAGAGTGGGCCCAGGCCCCACACACAGCCTTCTACTGCGTATATGCGGACACTTGGAAGGAAAGCAACTATTGAAATTGACACACGCTCTACTTTGTGTGGGATCAGCTTCTTCTTCTGCGATCCCCCGAGTGTTGTAAAGATCGGGTGACTTGATTCAGGTATTCTGAATTAGTATTTGGTTTGTGGGCTTTCTATTTTCTACATCTCTGTCTTCATAGGTTTCAACGTTCTTTTGTCCCAGATTCCAAACTCTGACTTCCCCTTTGTACTGAGCTACTGCATTTGGATTCCCATCTCGCTATTTCTGCGATTACATCGGTCATTCTCGCCATAGTATATTTTCCGTAAGCTTTCTCTCTATATGCTCTCCCAGCCGAATCAATTTTTTTCCCTCAAAATCGCTGGTTTCACGATCTCTTGGTATGCGCGGGTCTCCAACTTCTAGACTGTCTGACTGAAATTCTTGATAGAATCTTACAGCCCGATTACCCGTCTGCAGCTCTATCTCCCTCTCTTATAACGTTATAAAGCACCATTTCATTTCATTTCTTCTAAGGGCTTTGGGAAGGTTTAGGGGTGGTCTTTCAGGTAGAGACTCGTAGGTGGGACGATGTGCCGGTGCCCCCCTTGCTCTGGGATGGCAGGAGGGAATTGAAAATGAAGAACATTTCATCCTTCACTGTCCTTCCTTCCTCGAGATCCGGGGGGGATACTATTGTCCCGAAATAGGGAATCTCTCACAGACTTCTCCCACTACCAGGATCAGAAATGATTGCAATATGTCTACATGAGGCTTTGTCAATCCCTTTATCAATAGTTGTTTTTGGGCTGTTGTTGAGTGCCCGACTCTCTTTCTTGTTCTTTCTCTTGTCCCTAAAGCTCTTTGAGCTTTGTACGGACGCTACAAGGAATCATTTCATTTCATTTCCCTCTCTTCCTCATCCCCCGTTCTGTCCGCCCAGTGCTTGACCATTGTCTTTGTCTGTATGGAGTGGTAATCTCCTTCCTTGACTAATGGACTGCGGCAAAGAGCCAGACTCTCATACATACCCCAACTTGTCCATAACATTCCTCTCTCAATCAAATATTCACGAGCATGAGTTCCCCCTACTTGGAGTTTTTGAACAAATAAATGGCACAGTCAAGTTGATCTCCAGAGTGCCAGCATCAGTATGATTGAGGCTGATAGCATTGAGTCCTTGGAGCAGTACAACCAACCTCTCATCAATTTGATATGATCTTTGGGTTCATATCTCCATCATTTAAGGTGACAGTTACCTGCATACTTCTGGAATTGACTTGTGAGCAGGTCTTCTTGCTACTGTAGTGTATATTTATAAAATCTCAGACTAGGCCCAAGTCTGTTTAGGTGACAGCTTTCTGTTGTTTGGGATTAGGGGCCTTAACCTATGGAGACAGATGGTCCAGGTCTGATATCGCACATTATTTGGTGTCAAACAGAGGTCAATACTCTATACTCACTATCAAGTTAAGGATGAAGGATGATCCATAAATATGTTCACATGAGCATTGCAACCAGGACTGCCAATTACCCTCAATCCATGCTTATCAGGTGGGACTACACTTAGCAATGTGTTTTACATATGAACCTGTGTCTAATTGAGTTTATGGTTAGGTTTCGAACCCCTCACTACTTAAAAGCTCATCTGAGGTTACATCACCAATCTGGACACTTGAGTGACATAATCATGTGCAGCAGATAATACTGGTGGGCCACAGCATGGGAGGTGCAAGCGTGGCAGGAGCATCAGAGCTAAGATAGTAGTTGCTGTCTACATTGCTGCTGGTATGTATGTGAGTGTGGTGTCATTTACTCACATTGCAGAGGAGGTAGCTGTCCTCTTTTTCTTATTCAACCCTAGCCATTCTTCTTAGGTTCTTCTATTGCACATTGAATTGGAATTTCTATTCAGAATTTTGAACTTTCCTCCGCACCATTGCCTTGACCATAAGGAAAGCATGGGTGCAACCATGGAACATTATGAAACACGGATTAGACTTGGGCCCTGAGGTCAACAGATGAAGCAAAGAACGTGAAAGGGAGACAGTAGTTGGAAATAAACTGAAGATGAGAGTGGTCAGTTGGCAATACAGACAAACTGAAACTCCCTGTAAGCCTACATGAGCCTTGTATGCATGTATGTGGCGGGTATGGAGCCTAATCAATGAGGCTTTCATGAGATAGCTCCACTTGGAGTCCCAGTACCCACCACCTGAAAAACTAGCATCTTCTTCCTGGTACAGTTTCAGTCAGATGATTGGCCATTGACAAAGAATGTGCATATTAAGTTCGGCAAAGGTGTTGACCGCCCTCCAACCTCATGCCAAAGATTTCTTGAGATGTCTGCTACAATATGAGCCCCTCTGAGGTGAGTCTCTAAACGCAGGGCAAATGCTTTATCTTAGTCTGTTCATCCCAAATTTACACCAACATTGGCCATGGCTCGTTTGGAAATTATGCCCAACTTCGCATTGGCTTTAGTGCCCTAATCACTCAGCTTTTTTTCAGACTTGTTTTGGATTGGTGTAGTCTGAGTGTCAAGCACTGCACATACCAGAGTGAAGAAGGAGGCCAGCCAATGGCAGACAAAGTGACAATTATGTTAGGTGCAGATATGTGGTGTTCAGAAATATATTTGGGTACAATTGGCTGCTTACTAACTTCTTCATACCTAGTGCCAGAATGCTTTGCACAAGAGTGTATCATATGAAAGGTGTCATGGACAGCGACTACGAAAACTATACTGAAAGTGGGAAAACTCGACAACTTCAGATTTTGAGTTCTTTCAGATCTATGTTGCTTGATTTCAAACCAGTTGCATTCAACCCACTAGGGCTAAGAAGCAGATTAGGAGCACAAGGCGTTACATTTTTTTTTCCTACGGGAGTAGGTCTGACCATAGGTAAGTTCGGATGAGGTACTGTCAGACTGGCAAGGTTTTTACAACTGTTACAAATGTTGGACGTGTGTTTTTGGGGGCAGGATGTCGCTCTGTAATTATTGCTGATGAGACCAAATCCACAGCGCGGTGACATGGATGCCACCATCTTCACATCGGAAGAATATGGCAGCATTCCCCGAATCTACATGCGAGCTGCACAGGACAAGTGTGTAACCCCAGAGTTACAGGATGTTTACATCTCAAAGACACCCACCTGAAAAGGTCCGTACTTTGGATGTAGACCATTCCCCCTTCTTATCTGCAACTCTGGAACTCCATCAGCATCTTTTGGACATTGTGGCTACATACACAAACTCTCTTGACCAGAAATTGTACCTTCAGCTGGATAACTACAGTAGGCAAGATCGAGCTGCCTATGATTAGTTGGATCCAGCTTGAGGTGGGTACAACACAAGGAATACAGAGAACACTCGTGCCAGAGATATATGAGGGGAAGGAACTCATAAAGGAGAGAATGTTGTATCCTGTTCTGCTGTGGGTGAGTAGAGGAAGAGCAAATACTGGAATACACATTTTTTACCTGTGCCAATAACATCGATATTCTACAGCAGATTCTATGACTCCAAAAGAAAAATTGCTTTGCCAAGGGTAAATGGGAGGGAGAAGAAGACAAGATAACAATGGCCAGTATTTCTGTCCTCCAGCTTCCTTTTTCTATCAGGCAAATGATATAATGTCCAGAATTTGTGCAGCCATGGAAAGATCTTTCCCACTCCACAAAGACTGCCTGTTACTGCAAACAGTCACAATTATGGCCACAACAACCAGGTTAGGCCTTCCTCCTGTTCTGCAGTAGGTAGGATGGCGAGGTTGCCAGTCAACTTCCTTCTCCAAAGTGTTTTAGGAGCCTGATATTAGGGCTTTGTGCACAAGTTTCCGAAGTATGTCGAAGGCACCCACACAGGATTCGTCTGCCACAAAATGTGGTCATCCTCCAGTTTTGAAATACTAGTTGGTAAATCGAAGAAAGAGAAAACACAAACCAATTCAGCCCCACAACAATATCTAATCTTTGGAGAGGTTAAGGGCTCATTCTCTCTCTCTCTCTCTCTGTCCCTCTCTCTCTCTCTCCACTTGATTCTCCTTTCTCTGCGGGTCCCCAGCCTGGATGACATTATGAAGTTTGTCCTTTCTTTCTCTCTCCATCCAAGGCTTGCACAAGCTATTAACTACTCTGTCTCTCTGTCTCTCTCTCCCTATCTCTCTCTCTGCCCACCCCCCAGAGGAGGTAGTCCCCACAAGGGGAAGTGGTTCAAATTTCTACTGGCTTCAGCCTGATTCTTCTCTCTTTCTTATTAAACAAGGTTATACTCCATGTCCATATCCTTCTCATTTTATACCAATCACAAGCTTGAGGAGTTCTAGTCCCTGCATGGCCTTGTCCATATCTGAGACATCCCCTGCCTCAGGCAAGTCGATGCCCACAATCTCACTCAAATCCTCCACCTCTTTCCAGAGAGAGCGTCCAGGTGTATGTTTGTGGCCTACAATCGTCATTATGATATCAATCTCTAACCGTAGTTGCATTTCAACATCAGTGGCAGATGACAGACTTCCAATTGAGCCCATGGGTGACGAAATTCCGGACAGTTCGTTCTCCCTCCAATAGTCCATTTGCGCCTCTGCCTCCCTTGCATCCTCATCCTTGTTCTCCTCATATTGAGGAGAGGATCCTAAGCCAAACCTCTCAGTAACGTCTACCTCCGAGAATGTATGCGTGGCAACTGATGCATAATCTGATGCTGCAGGAGAATCCGGGATATGGATTACATCAACCTCCTTGCGATCTGAAGGTACACCTGTGCGGGACAAATCCTCACCAACTGTGAGCCTATGATCTGCTTGTGCTTCTAAACTTTTAGAGCTACCTTCAGCCACAGCTACCTCAGCAGTGTCCGATCCTTCAGCGTGAGGACCGCCATCAGAGGCTACTTCGGAGCTCGATGTCTCATCTGTATCCTCTCCATCAGACTCAAATTCGGGGCTTGATTCCTCATCTGTGTCCTCATTTTCAGTGGTCAAAGTGACCTCGTCGGAGCTTGATACATCTGTTTCCTCTTCTTCTTCAGGCCCAAGATCGGAGACCTCTTGAGCACCCGTACCTGCTTCGACAACACGCTTCTCTTCCAGGAATTTCGCCATAACTTCTGGTACCTCGAATTGAGAAGACTCAATGTGATCTCCAGGCCCAGGCAGTGAAGAGGGAGAAGGTTCTCCCCTCAATGGCTTGATTGGCCGCCTTGTGGAGCGAGACCCACGCAAAGTGCGATATAAAATGCAGGCAACCATCCCCAACCCGAAGGGCACAATGAAGATCACCCCGAAGAACGACAACAACATAAGAACTGGAATCATGAATGGCAGTGAAGCTACAACAACCAACCACAGAGACACAGACTTGCTGCCCCGCCATAACCTGTTCACCACCGCACTCATCTCACTGGCAATCGACATGTCTCGGTGCGCAGGTACTCTAAATCCACAGGACCCTTTCATCCTAGTGCACAATTCCTTTTCAGCACTCATTCACGCGTAGTAATCCACACCGTCCTAGTCTCTTTCTCTTCACCCAAAGCTTCTCGCTTCCTTCCTTACCCACCCCACCCAAACCAAAAATCCACCTTTCTTGTCTTACAGATGATATTCCATCACCTCGAAAACAAATTGAAACCCATCTTGCGCTCCAAGATCAACCAGAAGGATCCCGACGCCGTTGCAAAAGGAAATTCTCTCTCCCCCTTCCCCCCTCATGTATGGATCCTACCATCCTTGAGAGATTCAAAGTAGAACCCCAAGTCTGAATGGAAGACAGGAATCTGAGCTTCCTAACGTCCCCACTTTCGATCTCACCGAAGTCACAATGCTCCTTCATGATCTCCCGCTCTCTGCGATGCCCGAGATCAGCCCCGCGGAATTGAAGGCATGCTTGGAGCTGCGATGTGGCTTTGCACACGAGCATCACGCGACAAGTTTCATCACACGTGGCTTCTTACCATTCGCTCTTCGTGATCGCCTTGTTTACTCGCGCCGCGTGCGCTCGGCCCAACACAATGACTCGACCGCAAGCGCTATCACACACTGCGTGGTTCTGGGTTCAAACCCAGGTTCGCATCATTGTGTGGAGATCTAAGCTTGCTACTATATTTTCTTAAGTACATTTAATAACGGAGCTGTGGAATATCAGGCGTCATAAATATAGGATGGGAGTTTATGGGGCGTGGGCAGTGTTTTTCTTTCTGGCGAAAAATCGCCAGATTTCGACCTGGAAACTCGGTCAGCTACTTGTACAAAGGAATTATGGGGGGGTAAAATCCGAGATTTTTGCCAAAAAGCAACAGGGGATAAACTTAGGAGCCTAATCTTGCCGACGTGGGCCAATGATTACATGACACCTGGAATATAGCCACTTTTCTAACTTTGTCACCTCGATATTCTCGCCACATGGGCACTAATTGAAATTCACATGTGGCCCCGCCAGCGATTTTGGAAATATGAAAAAAAAACACACTGGGCGTGGGAGACTTACCGATGGGCGCCGGCACTAGGGTAACCCCTTTGAGCACGGTTAGATATGTGGGAACAAATGTTATCTATGTGGGAACAGGGAGGAGGCGTCTCCTTTCGGGTGAGCCCGACACGGCCTCGCAACAGTGTCAGTAGATTCCCACCCACGTGCGTCGTAAACTCTCATCCAATGTCTAGTATGTTCCATCTCAGATTTTTTTTTTTTTTTTTTGTTTTTTTCCGGAGAACGAGGGGATTGTAGCCCTGAAAACTTTATTAAAAGGAGGTAAGGAAAAAATAACCTTACAAAGAGCCATAAGGCGGAGTAACAAGGTTCCACTCAAAGCCAAAAAAACCAAAGTCTAAGAAGAGAGACTAAGAATAAGAACTTCAGAGCCAGAGTGCTGTTGAAATAAGAAGACTAACCTGCAGAGAACAGCTGCAGCAAGGAACTGCAGCCAGCTAGACGGCCAAGGCTTGAGAACTAATAAGGTTCAAGCAAACAACAAGAAAGCAACAGACTACAAACTACCCCTTTTACGCTTTGGAGCATCGAAGGAAAGTTGAGTCTTTGATCTGTATTTCCTAGAAGTACGCCGCTTGTGCCTCCAGTTAATCTCTAAATCCCTCCGAAAGAGAGGGCTTCGAAAGTAGTAGTGCTGCCAACAAGAAGGGAGAGTGTCTGTCCACACAACCCTAGAGTCTGATACTCTTCTGCCAAAGATGTTGTTTTTTCCCCATGTGTTGTCAAATGAGGTAAGTAGTTGGTCTCTACTTGATTGACTACACCTGGGAAGAATTGTCACAATAACAAGCCACGACTTGCGAGCTTCAGACACTAGGTCTGAATTAGCCCTATACAACACTTTCTGTAAACATGGTTTCACATTTTGAAAGATCACCGCACGTGGCATCTTCCAGATATTCCAAAAAATGACCCCTCTTAAAGGTTCTCACACATGGCATGAGCATAAAGAACTTCCCCCTTTACAATTCAGCAACAGTGCAGAAGTGGAGTAATTGAGATTGGGATTCCAGAAAGAATTCAAGATGAATGTTTTCCTCCAAACAGATTGAGCGAAAGGGTAATCCACCAAGCAATGCTCCAAAGTTTCAAGAGACTGCAGATTGCAGGAAGCACAAGCATCAAATGAATCAGAGAACATAGAGGCCACCGGAAGGATTCCATTAGCAACCTTCCACAAAAGGCAGTCACTTTGGAAGACAAATGTCAGCCCACACCGCCTTCCAAGCAATAGGAGGACCAAGGAGATGAGCCCACTTGTTGTTCCACTTATCATCAAATCTTTTCTTTGGGGCAACAACAAAGAGTAGCCCAACTTAACCGAGTATTTGAAAAACTCATGTTTGTGTTTATTTGTATTCAAATTTATTATAACTGGAAAGAAAACCAGATGGCACAAGAGGGTTGTAGCAAGCCTGGTATGAGTACATGTGCATTTGTGTTTTGGGTCTGGGGTTCATCAATCCCATATGTGCGCCTTGGCTGGAGCTCTGTCCCTTATGTGCCTCCATGGATCAAAAAGAGATTTAATTTTTCCTCTCAAGGCCCAGTGGCTTGGATTTCCTTGGTGAGAAATCGTTTGATATATGTATTGCTACAGAATCTCTTGACATTGTCCATGTTTGGGGGCCTTAGGGTGCACACCCTTCATGTTCAGCACCAAGGAAGAAGCGGAGTGTATTTCCGCAGAAGAGCACCCTTAACCGCGGTAACAAGTTGGACGACATAATAAAAGGATGTGGTCATTCCCACCTGAAAGCAACAGATGAATGCGGGATGGATGAATGTAGCGTGGATAAAACATTGATGGACGGGTGCGAACAATGCAAGTACATGGATGAAATAGAGATGGATGAGATTACAATGGATGAATGTATGATTGATGAATGTACAATGGATGTTGAATAATGGAAAACATTCATGAATGGAGGATGCATTCATATACAGTACATGAATGCACAATGTATATGACATGAGTGTGTGGGGTTTGTAAGATGGATTCGAGAGTGCAGTGGATGAATGTACAATGGATGTTGAATAATGGAAAACATTTATAAATGGAGGATGCATGAATACAGTGTAGATGAATGCACAATGGATTTGACATGAGGTTGTGGTGTTTGTGGGATGGATTCATGAAGATTGTAATTTCATTCTGAATGGATTCTTTGTTCTTTTTTCTTTCTGCCGAAACATCTGCAATAAAGTAGGGGAATTCAATCTTTTACGAAGAGGATGAGAACTGAACATTAAAAATGCGTAGTTCAGTCTGACTCGGAGTCAGTACAATGTATCCCCGCGTCCTCTGCATCCAAGTCCAAGTATTTTAGAACTCCGGATCTACGATGGCTACACCTGCGGTCGGGCAATAAAAAGTCAGGGGAGAGAGCCTCGGCCATTTGAAGTGCCATTGCTTCGGCATACACAGGAAGCACAAAAGTGGAAAGGGGGCTGTCGAAAACAGTCTCGCCACAAATGGGGGTGTCTCCTGAAGATCCACCGCTACCTTTCCTGCAAGTCACAGCAAGAAAAACGTTATTACTGCAAATTTGATGTCTGCGATTGAAAAGGGCACCCAAAGTGGAATGACAATTCCATTGCAGACTTACTCACATGAAAAATCGTTGTGGACCTGCTTATCCTCGTGATCCTCATCATTTCGGATTTGAATCGTTTCAGTTTGTGTGCCTGATGTAGAGCCAGACAAAAGGGGGAGGAGTACAGTCTTGTATAGGTCAGAGTCACCCTCCATGCCAAAAAAAGATCTTCTGCCTGCCTTGCATGCATGGTAAGTTTCTCCTGCAACAGACAGGAGGACATGAACAGTTTGTAGAGGGGGATTTAACGAAGATGAAAATGGTGAAAGAAAACCAAATCTGAATGGAGAAAACGAACCTGTGGATATCGAGAGGTCAACCACCCGTGCAGAATGGTGGCTGCATGACTCCAGCAGTGTCTGCATGAACACTGGGGTTTTCTCCTTTGCACCTCTCCAAGGAGTGCCATCTGGTCTTTTGAGAGTCTGACTGGGCTGCATGAAGTTGTACAAAATGTCATCGACATGCGGCTCATACGGGGAATTATGAAACACCCTTGGTTAGAAATCTCGAAACTGTGGACGGAGGATGGTGTCTTTGAGGTGCGAATCCTCCGCAGGCAGCATCGCCTCGAACATCCTCGTGTGCGAAAAACTGAAGGTTAGGGTGCGAAACATAAACAACAGTGGAATTTTGTAGATTGGCACTTCAAAACATAGGCATGCAACAAACTGATCAGTCAAATATTTTTGATGATCGGTGCCGATCATCACAGATTATTGTAGAGTTACGTTGTAGAATACATTGAAATAAAGCAACAAATCACACCTAAGAGGGAGGCGTCATACCAGTTGACCAGAATAACCCCCTTTTACAAGGTAGAGGATGTTCACACAATTCCATGTGCGCAGAATTTCAAACCCAGTGGACTTCAGGTACGATGCCAATGCCTGACGACTATCCTTGTCACATGACTGAAAGAGTAGAAGTGTCCCTGCATCAGAAAGGAAATAGTTGCAGAACCCGAACACCCAACTCCAGTAGTTGTCATCGAATTTGTTCCAGTTTGGCATCTTGCCCTTCGGAAGAACTTCTGGCACAGCCTGGCCGTCCGGGATGTCAAGAATGACCATGTCTGCAGCAAACGTTTTGTGCACACCGCACACGAAGGAAGGACCAGTGCTCACCTGCGACGGACATGTTCAATTTGAGAACGAAGATAAGAATGATTGCAAAGAAACAAATACCAATACTGCCAATGTCACCTACGAATGCAAAAGAAAGAAAGTTAAATTCCCACCAGATTAAGGAATGAGATCATGTTATCCCAAGTAGGCGAAGGCACCCCAGTATATCCTTTCTTCCGACTCTCCATCATCGCCAGCCATCCCTCATTGACAATCTTAATCTCCCCTGCCAAATCAGCACGGGAAAGGTGTGGCCTGGCATCGAACACGCACTGAATTGTGCAGGTATACCTTCCGGCGGTGAAGTCCTTCTCACTCTCTTTCTCTTCTCCTTTTATTTCTCCTTCCCCTTCTCATTTTCCTTCTCCTTCTCCTTCTCCTTCGACTTGTCTTTGTTTTTTGTCTTTGCTGGTGACTTGGCTGTGCCATCTGGAGCCTTGTCTTTGGGTTTGCGCCCATCCTTCTTGCCTTTCTGGGTTATTTCCTGCGCGTCAGGCTCCTTGGCAGCCAGTGCTGCTATGTTTCTTTGGTACCAGTACTCCTCATCGTTCAGAGGTGCCAGCATCTCAGCGTGATTCTTCAAATATTTCATTTGCTGCTCCTGAAAAGTCGTGTGGTCAGGAGGGCAGTCCAGGTACCAACCACAGTCCCTGAAGTGTGCAGGACTCCAGTCCTTCAATATCCCTGCAGTATACATGGTTGGATCGTTTCCTGGGTCTGACCACATATCAAGATAATTTGGGACACCACTGAGGTGATTCCATCCATTAGCACATATTTTGTGTACCTGCAAACCACGAGGCAAATTGGAAATCAATCTCTCTATGCAGAAGCCCATTGTTCTCAAAGTGAATGTCAGCACCGACATTCAGAAAATTCGTGAGAGTAACAGTGCATACAACTATTGGGCACCCTAGAAAACGTACAAGAAATCTCTCGGTATAGAAGCTCACAATAGCTTTGGATGTGATGGTCATCAACGACATTCACAAAATTCCATTCAAGAATACTGCCAACACATCCTAAGTTCCCTAATCCATATGAATGACATAGGAGCTCACAGCCATGGAAGTGAATGTCGGCACCGACATTCACTTCCTATCAGTAATGAACCCTTCTAACAACGCCTAAGGATTTCTCACAAGATGCAACATAGTTGCTAGTTGGAAATGCACCTGTACACAACTCGCATCATGGCCCACTCCCCCCCAACCTGACTGTCAAAGTCGTTGGACCGCAAAATGTTACCATCCTTCGAAAACTCCTGGAAAAAACAGTATCGCCAAGTGAGACCTCTCCACTTCCTGATGTATGCTTCCAATGTCATTTGAGGCGGGGAAACAATAGAAATATTCAAGTCCTTCAAATTCTGCTCGAGGACAAGGATGGCACGCTTCTCCAGCTGCAAAGGGTACATTTGTCAGTTTTGCAAATAAGGTAGTCATTACATTCATGAAGTCAACAAAGATGAAACTTCAATGAATACACACCTGACTCCAAAATGTAGCCTTGTGAACCAGTTGTCAAACACAATGTCACTGATTCCCTCCACCTTTGTGCCAGGCTGTATAGTGCTTTTAGGGAACTGATTCAAGTCCTTCACTGTCTGATCTGAGTTCCAAATCTCCAACCATCTAATTTTGGTCTTGGGGTCAACCATGGAGATGGCCAGCCGGTGCAATTTCTCCTGCTGCATCTCCGGGTGCACATGCTTGTCATAGTGAGATTTGATCTGCAGAAGGAACTCCTCTCCAAGGCCATGATCTACTACTCTAAGCTGCTTAGAGAAGGCGGACATCAGTTTGGTTCTCCGGATTTCGTACTCCTTCTTTATTGCTGCCTCCACACCCTTTGATGTCATAAGTTCCTCTGTTGTAGTGCGGTAGTATTCGGATTTCCCCTTCTCAGCTGCCTCTGCCAGTTCTTGCTGCATTAATCAAAGTAGGGATGAGTAAAAACAAATTACAAACATGTATTCAAAAAGACAAGTGAGTACAGGCTCGGCCTTACCGCATACATGTACTCCAGAAACGCCTCTCGAGTCAAAGAATAACAAGTGTCTGCAGTTCTTCTTGTTTCGTACTTCTTGATTATATCGGGGTGGAGTACTGTGCGAAAATCATCCAGCTTCATCAGACCAATCCTCTGAATTCGGAAAAGTGTGTGGACCAAGTTTGTTGTCACATGCGATTTCTCTGTCGATCTGCAAAAAGAATGGAAACAATGCATTGGTAAACATCGTTTTTTGGTGGGATGAACAAGACATTGAAGAGGCAATGGAGTCTCTAGGATGACTTACTTGTTTACGTCATACATAGCTGTAAGAAGCCTAGCGATGTCGTTTCCAGGATCCAGAACCATTGCCTCTACAACAACATGCTTGTCTTTGTCTTTTGAATGATGTTTTTGAATGTATCCCATCCATGCCAACAATCGGTGGTTGCCGTCCCAAACGTAGAACATGTGGTTGCAAAATTACTGGGTGTTTCTTCCCATCATGAGGCCCAGCTCGAACTTCTCATTAACATCTTTCCAGCACTCATCCCAGGTATCGGTGATCTCAGGAGACACTAATGTGCTTTTCCCATTTGTATCCGTCAGTGACACATAAAAAACTTGTGCACCAAGTCTGTATCCATGCACGAAATCAGTTTCCAAATTTGTAATGTCATGGGAAAGTGGAGGACGCACAACAGGCATAGATATCATCCGGCATAGTGGGATGTCAAGACGCCCTCCAGAGATGAGCATGTCCCTAATAACCTCCTGAGAGTTTACCTTCTGGAATGACATGAGTTCTTTCACCTTGTCAACATAGTGCACTTCATGTTCATTTGTTTCATCGCTATTCTCCGAGCTCTTGGCAGACTCGTCCACATCTCCAGAACCTTTTGCCTCTGTTCCTGTCAGCTTGGACTTCACAGTTTTCTGCACGATGCCATGCCAATCAGACACTCAGTTATGTGCAAATAGTGAATGTCGATACCGACCATCAGTCTGTCTTGTCTCAAATCACAGTGGATGGCGGCATCGACATTCACAACCATCTACACTAACAAAGTTGAGACAGACGAATGCAAATCAAAACACTATGACTGCATAGTGATTGTCGGTACCGACCATCACTCTGTTTCTGGGCAAGCAGGTACAGAAAGGTTCTGAGCATTAGCGAATGGCGTTAACGACAATAAAAAAACATTACACTCGAAAGACTGACAAGATCGGTTTGGTGCAAAGAAATATATCTCATAGTGATTGGCGGCACCGACACTCACTTTAGTTTGTAACAGAAAGTGAGTGGAATGCACATTGTCTGAAATGCAAGAAGTCTATATTTTCAAAAGGAATATGATTGACGTTAATCAGAGAGACTCCATTGTGATGGTCGTTAAAGACAATCATTATTTCTTGTCTCTTTGGAATGTACTTTGCAACTGTTTTTAGACATGAAGCTACAGGTGGTCTCAAGAAAAGTGATTGGCGGTACCGCCATTCCTCTTCTCTAGTTTGTTCAACCTAAAACAGAGAAAATGCAATGCAAAACAATATGACTGAATAGTGATGGTCGGTGCCGACCATCACTCTCTCTCCACGCATGCAGGTACAGGAAGCTCATGAGGAGAATTGAAGGGCGTTAACGACACTCACACTACACTAGAATGGAAAACATTGCGTTTGGTGCAAGTCAATACTGGATCATAGTTACTGTCGGCACCGACACTCATTTTCTTTTGTATAAGAATGTGAGTTTTGAAATGAAAGAGAATGACGTTGCTTACAATCACAGGTTCCGGCTACAGAAAGAAAGAGAAAGAGTGTTGGAAAGGCAATCAGACTGACTCTATGATCTGAAGAACAGTGAATGGCGGTATCGCCAGTCACCCTAAATTAGTATGGAAATCCTGAAACAGAGGAATACAAAGCAAATCAACACAACTTCATAGTGATGGTTGGTACTGACCATCACTTTCTAGGACATTTCACTCACTCACTTTGTACATCTGTAAACAGGAAATGGAAGGGTGGAGAACACTTACTGGCGCCTTCTTCGGTTTTGAGTTTGGATCCCCTTCTGCAGCTTTCCTCTTCCCCTTCACATCTGTCAGAATTCATGTCTGGTCTAGGGTTTGTAGACCTTCTCCCCGTTCTGCGTTTAGCGGACTTCCACCTCCTTCAGTTTCCTTGCGAATCATCTCTGCTTCCACGGTCTGGTTTCCAACGCTCACTGTTCTCTCTCGTTGTGTGACAGTTGCAGCCTCATTCTCGGTCTGCTCTTGTGTTGCAGTCTCCGCGTTCACCTGCTGCCGTGGCCCTGTGTTCTCCATCAAACGACGCCTCGTCATTTGCTCTCTTGCTCTGAGTCTCTCTCTAAGGGAAGTAAAATAAAGTGATTTCCTTCTCTTTCGTATCGTAGAAGGAACCCTCTCTAGCTTGACTACCTCTCTCCCTCTAAGTGCAGAAACAAGAAAGACAAAGTGACTCTCGATTTCTTGCGGAGTTGCGTGCGTTAGGGATTGTCTCTAGAAACATCGGATTCCCTCTCGCGTGACCGTTACACCAATGTCATTCCCTTATTAGTGCACCTGCCAGCCATTAGTGGACAGCTGTTCGTCTGCAATGTAGTTATCGAAGTCTGACGTGTGTCGCCCAAAATGAACGGCGTGTCGTTTATTTGAAGGGTTTCAATAATTGAATATAACAGCGACAGATATTATAAATTCATGAATATAACATTGCAAATAAACAATTAGTTGGTCTGACTGCTCCTAGAAAATTATCTGGAATATGTCTATGTTGAAACTATGGGGCCATCTGGCGCACAAACTCAGATCTTGCCTATGCCATCATAACCATGGCACCATGGAATAAAAAATATGGGGCCATCTGGCGCACAATCTCAGACAAATATATGTAAGTAAACGAGTATTTGTTGACAAATTTTTGGATATCATACACATTCATCCTTGTAAGCCCACCCCACGTTCGTTTCAAAGTTTGGACTTTCCAGGTGCGCATGATCAATGACTGTTATTAAAGATGCATTTACCACCCTCAGATCCTTTGGCACACTTCTGAGAAGTCGGCTGGTTATTATGTTAATTGATGACGTTCTGAATAAAGGTTTAACAGCTATCGAAATTGCTCCTAGGGATACTCCGTCTACGGTTTCCACAAAAAAAGTAATTAAAATGGACGGCGGCATGTCGGGAAGAGCTTGTCAGAGGCAAGGAATAACAGAATGTGCACAATCATCGTGTGTACTTCCTCCGTGATATTCTCTGCTCATGCTTCACCAGTGTTTTGGAGACCTCAGTCAACAGATTTCACTGAAGAGCTGCGATAGCAAGGGAACTTCGTACGAGAGGAGGCAAGATGGCTTCCTCTGAAGCGGAGTTCTTCTCTGATGAGAAACCAGTGCCGTTCTCCAAGGAAGCCCTTGCCAATGGGTTCGCTGTTGTTCTCAAACATGTCTTGGCGACCCGGTTTGAGCTATAAAATGGGACAATTTTCTTGGAAAGAGAAATTTACGGTTCAGACGGGAAGTTGTTAAAATACTCCTTCCAGAACCGTGATGAGACAGCTCTGGTCAGACAGTGGAGAGTTCACCCTGGAAGATACAGGGTCCTTGGGGAGCCTCGATGAAAGTCCCTTGGATCATAAGTCACTCCAGGAACATCTGCTTCTGTGGTTCAAGACAAAATGGACTTTTTAGTGAAAAGAGAGGAAACATCCTCCACTCCCATCGTTGAGCTTTCGGATTCATCAAATGATGACATTATTGAAATCACTACTGACGTGCATCCTCTTGTAGTTGTGCAAGACGATGTTCAGGAGATCTCCAATGTCATTCCAAAACTACGGTCAATGGGGGGGATGCCCGGTTTCAAAAGTGAGTTGCAGGGAATTCGTTGGGACACTTTTAATATTGTTCCTGTGAAATATCTTCCAGAGACGTTGGATGGGGATATTCTTTTCGAGCTCCCTCCTCCTCCTCATGTTGGAGGTATCTCAAGCCTGATGCATGGTATGGACAAGAGACACGATGGACACCCATGGTGTAGGACGAAAACGTCAAATATTCAAAATCAAGACAAACTCATCTTCAGGAGGACAGTTTGCAATGGGCACCTCAGGTGCAAAAATTTCAATTGTAGACACTTTCTTCAATCGGGGATTCACAACCAGAGCGAGTGGTAGGGTATCGCTGAAAATCCATTTAAGCCGGGGGCGGCTCCTTCGCGGATGGACACTTTCGTTTGCAAATTTTGTAAGCTTGTCCCATCCTGCCTGGCGGTGTGTGGTGCAAGAATGTACTACGTGGTGCACCGTTTGAAAACTATGACTCGAGCTTGTGTGCATTTCGGATTTCATAACCATCCAGTCTCAAAGGGCGATTACAGGGAAAGTCTTGAGACAGTGTCGAGGTTGATTAAACAAGAGTACGAGAGCAACACATCCGCAACCACATCTGCAATTGCTCTTGCCGCAAGCAAGAGCTTCTTGGATAGCCATATTTTCTGTGCAGTGGATTCTGTGGGAAGTAAACTTGATGGACCAGCATTGGACATTGTCATGGACCATTTTTCAACATTGAGTTCACCCAACATTCGCCATCAGGTGAATGCATTGAGAATGCGCTTTGGAAATAGAGGCTACATTGACAACATTCTGGAATTGAAAAGAATGAGCAAGTACGACTACATACAGGACAGTGTGTTTCCAAGGCAAGGAACGACAAAAGTATATCTTTTCAAAATGTCCACAACCGGGGAGGGCAGCAGGATAAGCCTCGTCAGACGAATGCAGAAGAGTGGTGATCTTGAGAAATATTTTCTTATGTTTGATCACGTCAAACCGGTGAAAGATTGGACGACTATGGCTTGTCATGTGTACAATCCTATTTACCAGCGAGTTATGACAATTGCAGTTTGTGACATGCAATCGGAGGATTCGGAATCCCAGCAGCTAATGTGAAAATCTCTGATTCGTGTTATGGGGTGCCATGGTGTCCTTGCTCCGAATTTTGCTGGTTTCATGGCAGATAGTGCATAGGCGAATTTCACTGCTGTGCGGATTATCTTCGGATCGGGGGACCCAAAGGTGCCAATGGAGGGAAGAAAGCATACATGTCTGTTCCATTGGACCCAATCTCTGGAGAAACATATGAAAGCGGATATCAAACCTGAGATGTAGATACAACATCGTAAGTTGTGCAAAGAATACAAAGATGCCAAATCAATGGCGGAGGCGAATACATTGTTCCAGACAATTCGTGCCTGGTGGTTCTCTTCAAGAGCAGCATCGCTTGACAGTATGAGAGCGTTGGAAGATTGGTTGGCGTTTTGGCAGTTCCGGTACAGGCAGTAGGGAGCATCCATGACAACGGTACGTATCTAGTATTGCATGCATTTTCTATATTTTTTCGGGGTGCAGATCTGCATTTGCTTGGGTGGTGTTGTAACCTCTTTGGTATTCTGAAGTGTGTTTTTCACTTTGCAGAACATGTCCATTGAGGAAATGACAGACATGCCATCTTGCAATTTGACAGAGACAGTGCACAACGCATGGTTGCAACAGTCTGGGAAACGGGTCGGGATTTGTATGTGGCAACAACAGATGATCTCATACGTGCACTCCAACAACAAACCAGATATCGTGACTTCTTGAGAGGAGGCGTTGGTGGGAAGGGTCCGGACAAACAAGAGTTGTTGTTGCGTGCTGCAAGCAGATCAGGGGATCCAAGCAAGATAGCACGAGCGGTCGACATGTGTTCCAAAGGAACGCCTCTTGTGTCTAGAGTTCCACATCTGGAAGGGAAGGAGAGATTTGGCTCCTGCAAGAGGAAATTAAACACCCCTCCTGATTCGGATTCCGATTTGCATAGGGCAGACTGTGATAACTTCTCCACGCCTCGTGTCCCTCTGCATGAGAGATATATATCCGGACCATCCCTTCTTGAGGAACCTGCGACAGGAGGGCAGACTCCAACATATAACAACCCCATTGCAATGGTGCAAGAGATAAAGTTACTCCCTGATATTGTGGAGTCCATATGCCCCGACCACATTTGGCACATAGAGCGCACAAGTGCAAGGTCTCGTGTCAAATGTACGGCGATCAAAGCAACCAAATCTGACAAATGCACTTCTTCCATATCCAGAGGTGGTGCCCGCACTCCAGCTCCAACTTTCACTGGTTTAATGCGCCCGTATGGGCAGCCAGAAGCCAAGAACCACAAGTTATGGTTATGTGCATATGATTGTGGGAGATGTGTGCATGGAACTGTGCGACCTTCTGTGGTGATGAAGCCAAGTCCACCAGCTGTTTGGCCCGTGAAGTTGGGAACAAATCTCACAAATCAAAAGATTGCAATGCTGGAAGAGGCAGGGTTTTCCCTTGCAAGACAACCCCGTGTGCGTGCACCTACTTCCAGTTCTGGGAATACAAGGGTCCCTCTGATAGATGCTCATTTGTGGCCAACAAAACGAAATGGAAAACTTGTTCGGCGTTTCTCTCCAACTGCAGAACACTTCGGCAAGGTGGAGTCCGCTAGATTGCTCCAAGCTCGTGTTTCCAGCACGACAGAGGTGCTCGATCCTGGGTATGGTCGGGTGTACACAATGATCACCTCGACATCTGCTATTCACGATAGGGCGTATGACATCACTGTTTCCAATTTCCCCAATTGCACATGTCCTGATTTTGTTGGGATGCTATCAACTAGTTTGGGCAAGAGAGGTACATTCGTACCCTGCAAACATTTGTACTTCATCTTCATAAAGAGGATGGTTTGTGATCCCAAACGTGACAACTTCATTCACCAGGCGACAATGAGTTTCAACGAGATCAGTACTCTCTTGCAACGAGATACAAGCACATAGGTAGATGACTTGCTGTTTCTAGAATGTGGTGAAAGTTCAATCCGGTATCGCAAATCTGAATTCAGGTTGGTTCCGACTGTGAGTATGCAAAGGGTACAACCATGATGTGTAATGTGTAGTTGGAACATTGTCACTACCAAACATTTCAATTCAATAGCAGCATTCGTGAGGTTGTTGAATGATATGGCAGACCTTCTCTCTCCATTATGGTTCCAATTGTGTAATATGTGTGCTCTCTTTGGCAATTTTATGGAGTTCATGCATCATTGGTTCTGTGGGTGTCTACATGTGCTTCTTCCAATGTTATCCAAATTGTCAATGTTATTTGGGGAGAGTCAGGGTGTTCCTATGTCGTCATGTACGCCACTGAATTTGTGAGGTTAGTTTGTCGTCCTAGTAATTGCAAAATTGTCAATGAGTCAAGATGTGAATGCTCCCGAGTTATATTGAATCGAACTCAACGACTTATGTATCATCATCAAATAGTTTATAAATATGCACCCCTTCCCGCATCATTTGCTCACCTATGTGCCACACCCATGTTGGGCATGATATCCTACAATCGTCATATTCCAGGTAATATTTCAGCTTTTGATAATGTCACTACTTATCACATTTATATCATCCTCTCTACGCGGGTACATGGAGGTTACATATCCCAACGTCAGCATGAGCATACTTACCAGTTTCTTTTTTACAAAGCTGGCACAGGATGGGTACAGTGCAATCAAGCAGTGGTTGCCCAACACTCAAGGAACCATGAAGAAGCTAGTTGCACTTGAAGTTTGACTGTTAGGGGCCTCAACTACATAGAACTTTATGGTCATCATGACACACTTACCCAACTAATCGGAGATGGGTGCTGTGGGTTTTTTGAAGATGTGATCAATGGTAACACAACTCTCTGTATTTTAGGGGTGCACACGAATCCTAGTGCACCATGGGGTTACAAGAGCCTAGTATTTCTCCAGTGGTACAAGAGTTCATTGTTGTCACCAGTTTTGGGAGGGACGATAATCTCTCAATCTAACTATTTGTCGTTATTTTGAATGTAGTTATCATTGGAGCCTGGTTGTCATCAACTTCAAATCAGCTTAAACGCTACACTTGAACTCTTTGAAGAAGAGTCACATGGACATCGATGACCCCATCAAAAAGTAAGTCTCTACGATGACCTATGTGAGACCCCAAGGATTTCACCCAATCATATGCATGTTTGGATGAGAGGCGCTCTATGCAAAGCAGCCTCCATACTGGTTCCTATAATCTGAAAGATTGGCACGGGATTAGAATGAGTGTTGGAATCAGTAAAGTGTCTTCGCTTAGGGCAGCAGTTATTTCAGTAACAACTTGGGAAGTAACTATTGTTTCATGTTCTTTGAGCATCTCAACCTAAATGGATTCTTGATATTTGGCATTTGTTCATGAGATATATGTTTGTTTACAACTCATTTGTTATACAATATCCAATAAAATATCGATAGTCTCTCGGCCCCAACATTTTGTTGATTTTAATTGTAATAGATGTAAAAAATAATTCATATAAAAAATCAAATAATATTTTATATAAAAATAACAATAGCTAATCACAATCATAATAAAATGATAAAGCGGTGATGTTGGGGTATTTGAAGGACCTTATGAGGACTAGAGTGCAATTCACTTGTGAATCTGCAAAAACAATTTATGTCCATTACTAATTTTTGTTTATCTTGCATGCAAAATGCAAACATTCCAACAAATAATCTCCAATTATATGAAGAACGACTATTTGTTAGCTCATAATTCAATAATATTTCTAAAACTAAACCTACGCACAACATGGATGTGGCCCGTGGATAACACATTCTATGCATTGGCATGTGGGTCTGGATTGATCAAACCCTGGTGTGATGTCTCTATCTGACTCTGAGCCAGGGGTGAGTGTGCAGTATGAGCGCGTTGGGCGAGCGTAGGGAGTACTTTGGTGGGGCAATCGTTGTGAGTGTGTAGTATGAGCGCGTTGGGCGGAGCACATGGAGTACTTTGGTGGGATGTGAACAATCGTTGCGGGAGACGTAAGTGTGCAGTTTGAGCGTACTTTGGTGGGGTGTGAACAATCGTTGCGGGAGACGGAAGTGTGCAGTTTGAGCGGGCTGGGCGAGCACAGAGAGTACTTTGGTGGGGTTTGAGCAATGGTTGCGCGTCTCCGCGGATTCGATCGCCTCTTGTTGACATTGTGTGCACGCGGAAACTTAGAAAGTGGAGAGAGAGGGAGGACTCGTCGAGCTTTAAAAGATCGGAATCAGAAAGGTACGGTGCCTCCCATTGTGGATTGGTTTAGCAAGGCCGTCCTAGTAGGGTGTTTTATCTCTGTCTCAGGTTGCTGTATCTCGGTATCATACCTAGCCTTCAAGGTCAGGCAATATAATTTGGGTATTCGGTAGTCTGCCGCAGTGATGAGCACCGCTGCCGAGGCCCTGAGGGGAATTTGGACACACCAGCGCAAGTGAGCTTACAACAACAGATTTTACCCGTGTTGGAGCTGGAAGAGCTGGAAGAAGATGCAAGCATTTGGATGAGGGTACTGTAGCTAACATGCTAGGGAGGGGCATGGGCAAAATAGGATAGAATACTATCCACATTGTCACAAGCCTCTTCAATCGTTTGGGATTTAAAGGAGGTGGGAAAAGGGAGATGTAGAGGGAAAATGGAGAAAAACTATGATACTGGATTTTCAATCATGTACAAGGAGAAGAAAACAACAACACTAGGAAGCAGGACATCGGATTACTGGATTGAAATGCAGCTAGTGATGCATTATGGCTGAAATTTTTGAGGGAAAATGTGGAAAAAAAACTATGATAGTGGATTTTCAATCATGTGCAAGGAGAAGAAGATAACAACACTAGGAAGCAGGAAATCTGATTATTGGATTGAAAACACGTAGAGTGTTTGAGAACATGGCTGAACGAAATGTGGTCTCATGGAATGCATTGATTGCAGGATATGCTCAGCATGGGTATGGTAGGGAGGCTTTTGAGATTTATGAGCAGTATTTACAGAAATCTTTTGATGATTTGTGCTGCTCTATTTTTTTCTTAAAAAAAAAACTAAAGCTCTACTATTAACCTTTACTCAAAACACATAGTATCAGAAGACAAAAACACACAAAAACAGTACAAGGTGCATCTTGAAAAACACAAATAGAGGTCGAAGGCCAACACATCCTCACATGTGCTTCTAATTAATCTCCATTTCGAGTGGTTAGCAATGAAGCAGGACCCGTCTAACGTGTCATATAGCATGTAGATATTGAGCCCATCCAAATGAGATGGTTGGGTCCCCATGGTTTTGCAACAATTTGTAAGAAAATCACTTCTATATTGTATGCATTTGTGTATTATGAATTCTCTTCTAGAGTTTTTTTATTTTTATTTTTATTTTTTATTAACATTGCACACCCCAGGTGCAGCACTTCCTAATTATAAGATATGTAGGTGAACGATACCAGCAATAACCATCACACTCTTCCTCTGGCCTATACAGTGGTAAAAAATTTCAGCCATAATGTACCACTAGCTGCATTTCAATCCAGTAATTAGATTTCCTGCTTCCTAGTGTTGTTGTCTTCTTCTCCTGGCACATGATTGAAAATCCAGTATCATAGTTTTTTTTCCCCCTTTTCCCTCAAAATTTTCAGCCATAATGCACCACTAGCTGTATGGGGTAGGATAATAGATAAATCTTCATATTTTGGTAGGAGGTAGCCTTGTCCGGCCCCTTCGCTATAAGCTCAAGCTCTCATGTGCCCAACCTATTTAATTTTTTGGGAGAAATTTGCTTAAAACAATAAAAAAAAAATTCAAATATATTTTCAAATCTTGATCACATCAATCTTAGTTTATTTTTATTTTTATTTTTACTTTGGTTTAATAAATTTTAACCACCAGTCAGTAGCTCAGTTGGATAGTGATTATGGGGTCAAATCCAGGTTGAACTAGTGGCTGCACTAGTGGTGGCTAATGGCAGCCTAGTGTTGGACTAGAGGCTGCACTAGTGGTGACTAGTGGTTGTCCAGTGGCAGCCTAGTGGTGCACTAGTGTTTGGTGTGCACATATGTTGTGTGGTTTGGACAGCGATGTAGTTGTGTAGCGATATGTATGCGCACGACAATTGTCAAGTTATTTTACCACTAGTGTGAAACTAGCTAGGAAATAGCTAGCTTCTATATATTGACATTTGGGATTGACCCAAGTGTCAATCCAGGGGCCAATACATGTTTGGGCACCTGGCGTTGTTATCTTCACGGCAGATCGCGGTGGGCTCATCTTTCTCGAGTTGAGCCTCACCGCGCCTAGCTATGGCGCCGTCGTGTGGATTCCCCATGGTGTGGGGTGCACTTGGCTTGACTTGTATTTGAGTGATGAGGTTATATATGCATGAGTTTATGCTTCAGCTTTGTGAGCTCGCATGAGCTTGTGCTTGTATTCTTCTTCAGATCAAGAGGCCGGGTGCAAGAGTTGCCCCATCGTTAGTCGCCGTCTTGCAACCTGTGAACTTGAGCTTGGGATCTCGTGTATTGACTCCTATGAGATTGGCCTCCCATGTCTTGTTAGCTGCCTCCAGTCGTGTCCACTACCACTATCCCAAGCAATGTGGACACAACCAATCTCCGTCATGAACCTTCTCAAGAGGTGGTGTCAAGCATCCCATATGCCAACCCCTTGAGCATCGATCACACACCAGCATGGTGGCTGCCCCTTTGGCAGACCCACAGAGCATGCACCTCAAACCTGCAAGTACCACTGCCAAGTTTGGGTCAACTCTGCCATCGACATTGGGAAGGTGACATGGCGCACAATTACGCACATGGTCCTTCCAAGTCATGTCATCCCGACCCTCCAAGATCAAGACCCCTGAGGGCAACACCTCTCGAACCCTCAGAATAACATGCCCTGCAGTAACATCCAGAGTCGTAGGAGCAGTCTGCTGCAAATAAACATAGTCACCAGGGCTAAACCTCCGAACCCCAGGACGATATCCTCCACCACGTATAGTGACATACCTCAACGTATCACGGTACTGTGCAATGGCAAGGTTCTCAAAAGCCATGGGCATGATTTTCTTGAACAACTCTGCACGCTGATCACATGCACGTACCCACACGTCCAGATCGTCAAGGTTAAGGACTTGAGCAGTGTCCCTACGAATGGCTGCAGGCAAATCCGGCTCTCGGCCAAAGAGAAGGAAATATGGTGAGAAGGAGGCAAGTGATGCTTGTTTGCTGAACATGTAGCCTATGGCTAACCAAGGAACCTGAAGATCCCAATCTCCTAGGTGTCCCTTCTGCAAACCATACTTGCGCAAACCCCTCTTCACCGTCTGCACCACTCTCTCTGCCAAGCCATCGGCCTTAGGATGATCCCGATAAGTGGTATGGTGGTCTATCAAGGCTTTATCACACAAAGCTTGAAACTCCCCCAAGAACTCTCTCCCTTGGTCCGTGAGTACCTCAGCTGGAGCACCAAATCGGCTAAGCACACGATCCAAGAATGCATACGCAGCCCCCTCACTAGCCTTGTTAGGCAATGGAACCAACTCAGTCCACTTGGAGAAGTGCTCCACCATCACCAATACATATCTGTGGTGGCGCACAGTCAGTGGCAACGGTCCTGCGAAGTCAAGACTCCACCTGTAGCCCAATCCCATGATTGGTAAAGGATGCAACTGTTGTGTAGGGGCGTTGAATGAAGCACGAACCCTGTCACACACCATGCACCTAGTCACAAACTGTTGCACCTCTGTATGCATACCACGCCACCAATACTGCCCCTGCAGTAAATTGTGAGTGCGTCGCACTCCAAAATGCCCCAACTCCTCATGGGCATGCCGCACTAACCGTGCACGCTGTGTGGGGTGAGGCACAATCCTCACCCGACCATCCTCCCACACTCGAAGTAGGTGTATCCCCTCCCACTTGAACCTCTTGGCTCGTTGCAGGATCCGATCCCTCTCCCTGGCAGTCACAGTGGTTGCCGTGTCTCCCGTGCGGAGGTAGTCCAACACAGCCGAATCCTCATGTATATCTCTGGCACCACCTAGCTCAGCACTAGCCTCAGGGTCCTCAGACACTCCGTCTACAGTCATCCATGTTGTAGGTCCAACCTGACCTCCCGATGCCAAGATACACAAAAATGCAGATGCGTGCCATCCCGGCACCATCTCCTCGTCCGTCTCACCATGCCACCGAGCTCCGGTGTCATCCTGCTGGCTCGTGCATGGATTGCGACTCAATCCATCCGCATCCCGATTGACCAAACCCGGTCGATGCATAACCTGAAAGTCATACTCCTGGAGTATGAGTGCCCACCGTGCAAGCTTCCCCCTAAGCTTGTCTGACTCCATCAACCACTTGAGTGGCTGGTGATCCGTGACAAGGGTGAAAAGATTGTCGGATAGATAGCACTTGAAGTGTGTCACGGCCCACACTGCAGCTAAGCACTCTCCCTCATATGAGCTGTACTTAGCCTCTGCAGCGTTGTTCGAGCGGCTAGCATAAGCTACTACGAACTCTCTTCCCTCATCATCTCAGGATAGGCGCCGAGGTCAACCTCGCCTTGAGCTCTTGAAAAGCTCGTTCCTGCTCATCTTCCCACTGCCACTCCTAGTCCACCTTGGTCAACTTGGTTAGAGCCTTTGCAATGGTACTAAATCCCTTGACAAACCGTCTATAATAGTTTGCCAACCCCATGAAAGCTCGAACTCGGCTCACATCCGTAGGGCGTGGAATTTGTGCAATGGCCTCTACCTTAGTCTGCTGTACCCCCAATCCTCCAGGATATATCATGTGACACAGATACTCAATCTGGTTGTGGAAAAACTTGCACTTCCCCGAATGCATCTTCAATCTGTGCGCTCTCAAGCGCTCCAATACCACCTGAAGGTGTCTCTCATGCTCCTCTACCGTAACACTAAAGATGATGATGTCATCTATGTAGCACCGAGCAAAGTCCACCCCTGCTAGAATCCTATCCATGACTCTCTAAAACTCTGCAGGAGCACTCTTAAGCCCAAATGGTAAGAACCGCCACTGATATAGGCAATCCTTGCCGTGCTCATTGATCCCCCAGAATGCCGTCTTCTACTTGTCCGCCTCCTTGATTGGCAACTGGTGATATCCGGATCGTAAATCCAAAGTGCTAAAGACCTTAGCATGCCCGATGGCATCAAAGATCTCCTTTGGTGTTGGCATGGCATACTTATCGGACTTGGTCTGACGATTTACAAGGCCGGTAATCACCGCACATACGTCTCTCCGTCCAATTGCCATAGACATCTTTCTTGGTTGGCATCACTGTGGCTGAAGCATACTCTCCACCAGAGAGCTCCACCAAACCTGCCTCCCAGAGATCTTGAGTCCTCATCTGAATCAAAGACCTTTCCATGTCAATGTATCTATAGGGTCTCCGAAAGATTGGCGTGTCAGTGGCCAACTCAATACGGATCTCTTGACCCTTCAGTGCTCCCAAGTCCTTCAAACTGAAGGCAAAGCAATTCCTGTAAGCCCTCAGGAACCGCCGTATACGTCGTCTCTCTCCTCCGGTGACAATGGGTCCAATGTCAGGCTCCCAATTGTCCTCCGTAACTGCAACCTTAAGTCCAGTGGGCGTAGAGGTAGAGGACGCGTCCAGTGGTTGTTATGTTGCAACCTCTTGAGTAGTACTCCCTACCTGCTCAGTCAGTGACAAGGCCTCATCCTGCCCCATCGTCTCATCCTCAAGGACTTCCTCCACCCGAGAAAAATCCCTAGCCTCATCCATCACCGCCACCTTGGCTGCCAACTCCCTCTGAACCTCAAGCACCTCCCACGTGTGCCATGGATGCCTGCACCCCGTGGTCCTCACATGCTTGCCCCCACTCACTGCATGTACCGTCTTAGTAGGCATAGAGACCATCGAGGGAAGTGTACTCCGCACTTTGCGTTGCTCAGCCATAGCCAAGCTGATAATCCAGGTCAAGCAATAGAGATCCATTGCTTGCCCCAACACCTGACGATGTGATGCCTCAGAAAGAGACGACACCGCCGTGGTACTAGTGGTAAAACCCATTACCCGCTCACGCTCGTCAACATTAGGCTCCACTAACTGCTGCAACTGAGCATCCCACAGGAGGCCAGGTCCACTATCCTGGAAAGCATGCGATCCTGGGAAGCTGAGCAGTGTAGGTAATGCTGCTCGTGGTTGACCCACCTTGTTTACCACTGCCAAAGGCGAACGGTCATCGTGTCTCACACGCTGAGACTGCCTCCCTGTGTCCAGAATGCTATCCACTGTGAGATGTGCTGGCCGCTGCACCCTATCAAATGCACGCTTGAGCAGTGCGGGTGGCATCAAGTTAGTCCACCATAGCCGTGGACGATGAGCCCGTGACCCCACTGTAGCTGCATCTAGCAACACTGTTGATCCAAGCCACGATCGGACTTGATGCACACTGGCCATCACCCTGGCCCGAGAATCGCCCATCAATGGCACATTCTCCAAGATGTATGCTGGAGATACAGCTTGATGAAGCTGCAAGTGGCGCAAAACCCGCACCATCTCCCAAAACAGACCCGACCTCGAATCTCGGAATCCATTGTCATGCCCGGCTGATGAATGCCCTTGGCAGGGCCAACCTGCCACTACCAGATCAATGGAGCCAAGCTTTTGTCGAGTTGAAGCAGCGGATGGCGGAAGCTCGGCCATTCCTGAAAATACCGGAGTTCGACCGTCCATTTGAGATTCATACAGATGCGTCGGACTTCGTAATTGGGGGTGTGCTCATGCAGGATGGACGTCCAGTAGTTTACGAAAGTAAGAAACTGAATGAAGTGGAGCGACGGTGGTCTACGCACGAAAAAGAAATGAAGGTGGTGGTGCATTGCCTTGAACTTTGACGCCACTATGTTGGTTCCGACCCGGTATAGGTGTTCACGGACAATATCACGATGAAGTATTTTGCCACGCAGCCTAAGTTGTCCCCAAAACAACTTAGGTGGCAAGACACTTTGGCAGTGTTCGACGTGGATATGCAATACAAATCGGGACGAGACAATGTGGTGGCCGATGCTTTAAGTAGAAAACAGCAGCTCATGTTGGTGTACAGGGGCAAGACGACGCTCCAAATGAAGATCCGGAAGGCTTACCGGAAGGATGAGATGACGAAGTCCGTGATACGAGACTTGAGGATGGGGTTAAATCGCAGTTCCACTTACACAATGGACTGCTTCGGTACAAGCAAAAGCGCGTCTACATGTCGAAGGGAAGGATCAGAGATAGTCTCTTGAGGGAATGCCATGATGGCCCGCTTGCGGGCCACGGTGGAGCCAAGTGCACCACGACACTCTTGAAGAAAGAGTATTTCTGGCCCAAACTGAGGGAGGAGGCCGAGGAGTATGTCAAGACATGCACCACATGCCAACAAAACCGTAGCGAGTACAAAAACCAAGGGCTGTTACAACCCTTGCCGATTCCAGAGGGGTCTTGGGAAAATGTCTCGATGGATTTCATGACTGCTATGCCACTGTCAAAAAGATTCGATACAATCATGGTGGTGGTGGATAGGTTCATTAAAATGGGCCATTTCATTCCCACCAAAGAGACGGCAGCGGCGCAGGAGACGAGGCGACTTTACTTCGTCCACGTCTTCAAGCATCATGGACTCCTGAAGGATACTGTCTCGGACCGCGATCCAAAGTTTACAGGTAAATTTTGGAGAGCATTTTGGAAGAAAATGGGGACGAGGCTCAAGATGAGCACCGCCTTCCGACCTACGACGGACGGCCAAATGGAAAGAGTGAATTCCGTGGTGAAGCAGATCTTGCGGAATTATGTGTCGGCAGACCAATCAGACTAGGTGGAGTACTTGGATGTGACAAAGTTCTGTTATAATAACACAAAACACTCCGCAACGGGAGTTTCCCCTTTCGTATTGGTCTATGGAAAAGCACCTCTGGTGCCGACAAGTTGGGCCGCCCAGGACGTTGAGGAATTGGCAGCAGCAGCGGTGCTGGAAGAACGCGAGCGTTTGTTGGAGCTCGCAAAGTACAACATTGCCAAAGCTAGGAAACGGTATGAACGGCAGGCGAATCGGAAGCGGAGGGAAGTTAAGTTTGAGGCAGGCACGGAGGTCTGGTTGAACATCAAGAATTTTCAACTACCTTCGGAAGTGGGCCCGAAGTTCATACCTCCGTATGCGGGGCCATTTCACATCTGGAAGGTTATGAATGAGGATGTGTATGAATTGGAGCTGCCGGCAAACAGCAAGGTGTATCCGGTATTCCATGTATCTCTTTTGAAGCCTTACTTCAAAGATGAAGCGCGTCCGAATCGACATCAAGTGTTGCGTCCGCTACCTGTGCTGTTGGATCATAAAAATGAACCTGAGTACGAGGTGGAGGAAGTGCTTAAATCGAGGAGGTTCAAGAATCAAGAAACAGAGTATATCGTGAAATGGAAGGGCTATCATCAAATGGAGGCAACTTGGATGCGTGCCTCAAAAATGGGAAACGCATCCGAGGCGGTTGCAGCTTTCGAAGGGCGACCTCAAAAGCGGAAGAAGCGTTGATGGGGACATCAACCTTGGAGCGTGGGGGAGGAAATGCATACTTAGTGCGGCTTAGCTAGCTCAGGAATCCGATTGCAAAAACTTGTGTTGTATAAATTTTGTTATATAAATGAAATGGTTTCCAAATGTTGTGCTTTCTATTTTGTTTGGAATGGTGATGCATGGTATGGTTGGCTAGTGTGGAGAATGCATGCTAGCTTACAAAAGTGGGAGAGATAAATTAGATTAATCGTGTGTTTGCGTAGTGCCGAAATCGCAGGTGGAATGCTTTACGCTCCACCACATTGGGATGCTTTTTGGGGCGTCCAATGGTCCCAAATGTTTCCTATGTGTCTTGGATTGGTTCCACATGTTTGAAGTCATTGTCATTATTGTACCTGTACAACAAATTCCATGAAAGTTGGATTGCAAAGGGGTAACTGAAGGAACAATGACAGAGGAGTAGGTACCAGACTACATTGAGCGTCGCCATAACGATGACTATACATTGCGAGTGTTGGGATCCGTTGTGCATACAGCTGATTATCATACTGCAATCGTGTTCTTGGGCGATCGTATTTCGAAGTTTGCTAGTGATAAGTCTGAAAATTTGTTTGAGCAAATAGTGGATATACTTGAACACTCAGAAATCACATCACCGGAGAAAAACACGAGGAGATATGTTGGTCTCGATGAAACCAACAATGTGAAGCATATTTAGGGTCGGGTACAGATTGTCTTGGATGGGATCGAAGACGACATTATGGTGGCGAGTGATTCTATTGTTGTCGTTCTTTAACGATATGCAAAAGTAATGGAATACATCGTGAAGTATCACGACAACCCCTGTTTGTTTAACTAGAGAGAGGATAATGAATTTGCAACATGGGTAGAACAGAAGACACATTTGTTGGTACACCTTCGCAATCCCAACTTCTCCAAAAATTTTCCGTTCATTTCTTTTCTTGCAAAACGATCTCTCATGGATTGTTCTCGAGGTATGGATCGTGATTTATGGATTTTAGATAAAAAAAAATGGGAGAGGTGGTTGCGCAAGGATCCGGTGATAAATGATATCCTCGATTCGTCAATGATTGCAATAGAATTGGTCCAGCCTACCGATTATCCCCATATGGATGACCCTGCAGGACCTCCCGGCCGAGCAATTTTTGACACATTGATTGAATGTACTACACCTAATGATGCTCACATAAATTTTGCTGGCATCCTACGGACACATTTATGCAATGCTCAGCTTTTAGGGGGTGCAGGGAGACCAATTTAGAGTTGTGGTGCTTTGTACTGCCGCAAGAGGCTTTATGATTTAGTGAGATTGCACTGCGGGTTTATAGGAGGGAACAAGTTTTTAGAATTGTTTATGCTACTTATTGAACTACATTGGTCTTGAATTTTGACTATTACTTGGTTGTACCTTACATAGTGAATTTCTCTTTCAAATGCATCATTTGATAACTCACATGTACGTGAAGTCTACGAGTTATGTTTGTCCATAAAAACAAAACCTTTGCCTAAATCAGACTGCTCTTTGGGTGATTTTCACATGTATCATGAAAGCCCTAGTTTGTTAGTTAGATTTTGATGGGATTTCATGTGGATATTGTATTTTACAATGAACTCCATTCATGTTCATGCAAAGCCAGCATTGAGTGGAGAACGCGCATGGTAAATTTTCACAAACCTATGCACATGAGCCTTTTCGCAAGGGTTTTAAATATTCTCCTACTAACATGACAAACATTAATAGGTTCGTTGGATTATTCTAGACTCTAGTGACGACTGAAAGTCGGAAACTAGTTTTAATGTAAAACAAGAATATGGCCATAGTACCATAGTGACATATCATCATTGCCATATCGTCGTCGTCATTTTTTAAGCTATCTAAAAAAAATGAATTATGAAATTTATTTATTTTTTCTAATATTATTATTTTTCTTTATTTTGTTTCCTTCACAATTTTATTATTATTATTTAAATTAAAAAAATGACAACTCACTGATCAAGCCCCCTTAATTATAGTGAGAGGAGAAAATAATCTCTTTCAGTGTAACCTCACTGTGAAGGTTACTCATGGAACACGGCCTAAAAGAATGAAGATAAAACATACTATACCCAACACTAGTGGCTGCACTAGTGGTGGCTAGTGGCAGCCTAGTGGTGGACTAGTGGTGCCTAGTGACAGCCTTCTCAAGAGGTGGTGTCAAGCATCCCATGTGCCAACCTTTTGAGCATCGATCACACACCAGCATAGTGGCAGCACCACGAGCATGCCCACATAGCATGCAACGCAATCCTACATGTACCACTGCAAGGTTGGGATCTATCATCCCATCCACATGTGGAAGGTGACATGGCGCACAATTACGCACATGGTCCTTCCATACCATGCTATCTCGACCCTCCAGAATCAACACTCCTAAAGGCAACACCTCCCTGACCCTTAGAATCACACGTCCTGCTGTGACATCCAAGGTCGTAGGCGCTGTCTGCAGCAAATACACATAGTCCCCAGGGTGGAAACGCCGAACACCTGGCCGATATCCCCCTCCACGTATAGTGACATACCTCAATGTGTCTCGGTGTTGGGCAATAGCAAGATTCTCAAAAGCCATAGGCATGACTCTCTTCAACAATTCTGCCCGCTGGGCACATGCTTGTGTCCACACATCCGGATCATCAAGGTTGAGGACTATTGCAGCCTCCCTGCGAATAGACGCAAGCAAATCTGGCAAATCTGGCCCTCAAAGACTTAGAGGGACCTAAGCGCCAGCTAGGGGGGCGATTGTGATGGACTAGTGGCAGCACTAGTGGTGGCTAATGGTAGCCTAGTGTTGGACTAGTGGCTGCACTAGTGGTGACTAGTGGTTGTCCAGTGGCAGCCTAGTGGTGCACTAGTGGTGCACTAGTGATAGACTAGTGTTTGGTGTGCACATATATTGTGTGGTTTGGATAGCAATGTAGTTGTGTAGCGATATGTATGCGCACGACAACTGTCAAGTTATTTTACCACTAGTGTGAAGTTAGCTAGGAAATAGCTAGCTTCTATATATTGACATTTGGGATTGACCCAAGTGTCAATCCAGGGGCCAATACATGTTTGGGCACCTAGCGTTGTTATCTTCACGGCAGGTCGCGGTGGGCTCATCTTTATCGAGTTGAGCCTCACCGCGCCTAGCTATGGCGCCGTCGTGTGGATTCCCCATGGTGTGGGGTGCACTTGGCTTGACTTGTATTTGAGTGATGAGGTTATATATGCATGAGTTTATGCTTCAGCTTTGTGAGCTCGCATGAGCTTGTGCTTGTATTCTTCTTCAGATCAAGAGGCCGGGTGCAAGAGTTGCCCCATCGTTAGTCGCCGTCTTGCAACCTGTGAACTTGAGTTTGGGATCTCGTGTATTGACTCCTATGAGATTTGACTCCTATGAGATTGGCCTCCCATGTCTTGTTAGCTGCCTCCAGTCATGTCCACTGCCACTATCCCAAACAGTGTGGACACAACCAATCTCCGTCAGGAACCTTCTCAAGAGGTGGTGTCAAGCATCCCATATGCCAACCCCTTGAGCATCGATCACACCTGCAGTAACATCCAGAGTCGTAGGAGCAGTCTGCTGCAAATAAACATAGTCACCAGGGCTAAACCTCCGAACCCCAGGACGATATCCTCCACCACGTATAGTGACATACCTCAACGTATCACGGTACTGTGCAATGGCAAGGTTATCAAAAGCCATGGGCATGACTTTCTTGAACAACTTTGCACGCTGATCACATGCACGTACCCACACGTCCAGATCGTCAAGGTTAAGGACTTGAGCAGTGTCCCTACGAATGGCTGCAGGAAAATCCGGCTCTTGGCCAAAGAGAAGGAAATATGGTGAGAAGGAGGCAAGTGATGCTTGTTTGCTGAACATGTAGCCTATGGCTAACCAAGGAACCTGAAGATCCCAATCTCCTAGGTGTCCCTTCTGCAAGCCATACTTGCGCAAACCCCTCTTCACCGTCTGCACCACTCTCTCTGCCAAGCCATCGGCCTTAGGATGATCCCGAGAAGTGGTACGGTGGTCTATCAAGGCTTTATCACACAAAGCCTGAAACTCCCCCAAGAACTCTCTCCCTTGGTCCGTGAGTACCTCAGCTGGAGCACCAAATCGGCTAAGCACACGATCCAAGAATGCATACGCAGCCCCCTCACTAGCCTTGTCAGGAAATGGAACCAACTCAGTCCACTTGGAGAAGTGCTCCACCATCACCAACATATATCTGTGGTGGCGCATAGTCAGTGGCAACGGTCCTGCAAAGTCAAGACTCCACCTGTAGCCCAATCCCATGATTGGTAAAGGATGCAACTGTGGTGTAGGGGCGTTGAATGAAGCACGCACCCTGTCACACACCATGCACCTAGCCACGAATTGTTGCACCTCTGTATGCATACCACGCCACCAATACTGCCCCTGCAGTAAATTGTGAGTGCGTCGCACTCCAAAATGCCCCAACTCCTCATGGGCATGCCGCACTAACCGTGCACGCTGTGTGGGGTGAGGAACAATTCTCACCCGACCATCCTCCCACACTCGAAGTAGGTGTATCCCCTCCCACTTGAACCTCTTGGTTTGTTGCAGGATCCGATCCCTCTCCCTGGCAGTCACAGTGGTTGCCGTGTCTCCCGTGCGGAGGTAGTCCAACACAGCCGAATCCTCATGTATATCTCTGGTACCACCTAGCTCATCACTAACCTTAGGGTCCTTAGGCACTCCGTCTACAGTCATCCCTGTTGTAAGTCCAACCTGACCTCCCGATGCCAAGATACACAAAAATGCAGATGCATGCCATCCCGGCACCATCTCCTCGTCCGTCTCACCATGCCACCGAGCTCCGGTGTCATCCTGCTGGCTCGTGCATGGATTGCGACTCAATCCATCCGCATCCCGATTGACCAAACCCGGTCGATGCACAACCTGAAAGTCATACTCCTGGAGTTTGAGTGCCCATCGTGCAAGCTTCCCCGTAAGCTTGTCTGACTCCATCAACCACTTGAGTGGCTGGTGATCCGTGACAAGGGTGAAAAGATTGCCGTATAAATAGCACCTGAAGTGTGCCACGGCCCACACTTCAGCTAAGCACTCTCCCTCATATGAGTTGTACTTAGCCTCTGCAGCATTGTTCGAGCGGCTAGCATAAGCCACTACGAATTCTCTTCCCTCATCATCCACCTGTGTGAGCACCACTCCAAGCCCCAGCATGCTCCAATCCGTATGCAGCTGAAAGGGACGCCCCCTGATAGGTCGTCTCAGGATAGGCGCCGAGGTCAACCTCACCTTTAGCTCTTGAAAAGCTCGTTCCTGCTCATCTTCCCACTGCCACTCCTAGTCCACCTTGGTCAACTTGGTTAGAGCCTTTGCAATGGTACTAAATCCCTTGACAAACCGTCTATAATAGTTTGCCAACCCCATGAAAGCTCGAACTCGGCTCACATCCGTGGGGCGTGGAATTTGTGCAATGGCCTCTACCTTAGTCTGCTGTACCCCCAATCCTCCAGGATATATCATGTGACCCAGATACTCAATCTGGTTGTGGAAAAACTTGCACTTCCCCGGATGCAACTTCAATCCGTGCGCTCTCAAGCGCTCCAATACCACCTGAAGGTGTCTCTCATGCTCCTCTACCGTAACACTAAAGATGATGATGTCATCTATGTAGCACCGAGCAAAGTCCACCCCTGCTAGAATCCTATCCATGACTCTCTGAAACTCTGCAGGAGCAATGTTAAGCCCAAATGGTAAGAACCGCCACTGATATAGGCAATCCTTGCCGTGCTCATTGATCCCCCAGAATGCCGTCTTCTACTTGTCCGCCTCCTTGATTGGCAACTGGTGATATCCGGATCGTAAATCCAAAGTGCTAAAGACCTTAGCATGCCCAATGGCATCAAAGATCTCATTTGGTGTTGGCATGGCATACTTATTGGACTTGGTCTGACGATTTACAGGGCCGGTAATCACCGCACATACGTCTCTCCGTCCAATTGCCATAGACATCTTTCTTGGTTGGCATCACTGTGGCTGAAGCATACTCTCCACCAGAGAGCTCCACCAAACCTGCCTCCCAGAGATCTTGAGTCCTCATCTGAATCAAAGACCTTTCCATGTCACTGTATCTATAGGGTCTCCGAAAGATTGGCGTGTCAGTGGCCAACTCAATACGGATCTCTTGACCCTTCAGTGCTCCCAAGTCTTTCAAACTGAAGGCAAAGCAATTCCTGTAAGCCCTCAGGAACCGCCGTATACGTCGTCTCTCTCCTCCGGTGACAATGGGTCCAATGTCAGGCTCCCAATTGTCCTCCGTAACTGCAACCTTAAGTCCAGTGGGCTTAGAGGTAGAGGACGCGTCCAGTGGTTGCTATGTTGCAACCTCTTGAGCAGTACTCCCTACTTGCTCAGTCAGTGACAAGGCCTCATCCTGCCCCATCATCTCATCCTCAAGGACTTCCTCCACTCGAGAAAAATCCCCAACCTCATCCATCACCGCCACCTTGGCTGCCAACTCCCTCTGAACCTCAAGCACCTCCCACGTGTGCCATGGATGCCTGCACCCCGTGGTCCTCACATGCTCGCCCCCACTCACTGCCTGTACCGTCTCGGTAGGCATAGAGACCATCGAGGGAAGTGTAATCCGCACTTTGCGTTGCTCAGCCATAGCCAAGCTGATAATCCAGGTCAAGCAATTGAGATCCAGTGCTTGCCCCAACACCTGACGACGTGATGCCTTAGAATGAGACGACACCGCCGTGGTACCAGTGGTAAAATCCATTACCCGCTCACGCTTGTCAGCATTAGGCTCCACTAACTGTTGCAACTGAGCATCCCACAGGAGGCCAGGTCCACTATCCTGGAAAGCATGCGATCCTGGGAAGCTGAGCAGTGTAGGTAATGCTGCTCGTGGTTGACCTACCTCTTTACCACTGCCAAAGGCGAACGGTCATCGTGTCTCACACGCTGAGACTGCCTCCCTGTGTCCAAATTGCTATCCACTGTGAGATGTGCTGGCGGCTGCACCCCATCAAATGCACGCTTGAGCAGTGCGGGTGGCATCAAGTTAGTCCACCATAGCCGTGGACGATGAGCCCGTGACCCCACTGTAGCTGGATCTAGCAACACTGCTGACCCAAGCCATGACCGGACTTGATGCATACTGGCCATCACCCTGGATCGAGAATCGCCCATCAGTGGCACATTCTCCAAGATGTATGCTAGAGATACAGCTTGATGAAGCTGCAAGTGGCGCAAAACCCGCACCATCTCCCAAAACAGACCCGACCTCGAGTCTCGCAATCCATTGTCATGCCCGGCTGATGAATGCCCTTGGCAGGGCCAACCTGCCACTACCAAATCAATGGAGCCAACCCGCTCCAAATCCTGCGCCCCCAACAACGAAATGTCTGCTGCCAAGGCCTGTTGATATCCACGAACTGCAGACACCGGCAACAACTCAGGGTACCGCTGCACCAACTGAGCAACATGGCAAAGTGAAATGCGTCGTGCAGTCTCATCCCTCTCCACATACAGGTAACGCCAAACTCGTACACCTGCCTGTAACACAGCAGCCAATCCGGTCTGATCCCGCCAAACAAGTCCAGAAGACAAATGTCTTCATCCGGATACTGCCACACAATAGGTGTGGTGTCCAATGGAGACAACTGAGGTTGTCCTGGTGCAATCCCCGCACTCTCCTCCTCTCCTGACGGTACAAAAGCCTCCACCCAGGCTTGTTGCACCCGTCGATCAGCATCCCGCTACAAATCCTTGCTCGTGCCCCACAATGGAGTCTGAGCAACCATGGTAGGCAACTCCGCCATACCATACATGTCATCCTGCTCTCCCGGAGGTGGCACATCCTCTGAATGAGCGTTGCCCTCAAGCAACTCTCCAGGCCAACTCACTGCCACTATGAATGCTGCTAGTGTCGGCATCTTGCCTCGCTGGGCAACCGCAACTCCTCCTATGAACGTCACAAGGAGCTGCACACGCCGGCCCTCCCCTGACTGCCATGCAGGCCTATAGGAAGCTGACTCCGCCCAAAAATCCAGGGTGAAGCCCATGGGGTACAACACTGCCCCACCAACAAGGACATCGTACGAGACCGCGTCTGTCACAATGGCCTTGGCTCTCATCTCTGAGCCATCTGTAGGATGATCCGGCTGTAGTCTGATAGCCAACTCACGCTGTGTCATGCCCCGAGCCTGCTCTGATCCTCCCAGAGATGTCTGTATCTGGAAAGGGCACGGCTCCATATCCGCCTCCGTGAGGCCCAAGCCTGCAATAGCAGCTCTGCCCAGCATCAATGGTTGAGCTCCCGAGTCCAACAAGACTCGCAGTGGCCGGTACCTCTTGCCTGCCGGTCCACTCAAACAGAAAATGCCATCCTGGTTGTCTAACATAACAACTCTAGGTGTCACCATGGCGCGCTCAATGGCTGGCCTAGCTGGCAGCTCCATCAACCTAGCAACTGCAGCTTGCCATGGCGCCGCCGTGGCAGTCTTGACCCTCACATCCGAGGATCCCTCCGGCATTACACCTCCCACTATCTCCGTAGAAGATGAAGTAACCTCCCCACTCTCACAGAGTGTAGCTGCCAGCCTGAACACCTCAGCTGGTCTTACCCCCGGCGTCGCAATCATGGTAGCCGAGAACAATGGAGCCTGACACACAGATGTGGCCGCTCCTAGCAGCACACTAGCTGCCGTAGCCTTGGCAACATTAGGTAATGGTGCTTCCCGTGTAGCTCTCCCCAATGGCATAGTAACCTCCGCCTCGGTAACAGTCGGACAAGAACTAGGTGCCATGGATGGCGTCGACACTGTCTCCACCAATGTGAATGACTAAGGAAGCCAAAGCCTGATGGCTTGCCTCCCCACGTTGTGGATCCAACTGCACCTCTGCACCTTGTGGCTCAGGAACTCGTGCTGCTCCTCGAGTCACGGCTGCAGCAGACTCCACCTGCACTAGTGGTAGTGCTGCTCCGCATATGAATCCCATGCCTCCCATATCTCCTCCCTCAGGAGCAGGAGGTGGACCATCCGGCCTTGGAGCCGGTACCACCTGAGCTGTAGCCATGGCAGCGAGCCTCTGCTCTAGCTGCTGAAGCCGGTTGGCCAGGCCTTGGTCAACACCCTGACCTCCGCGTCCTTGGCCATGTTGAGCTTGCCCTTGGCCTGCACCTCGTCCTCTCTGGGCTGCTCCACCTCACCCCCGGGCACCATTGTTCCCTTGGAACTGGCCCTCTGCCTCCCTCTGGGCAATCCTTCTTGACATGGGGTCCTCCACATATCCAGCACACCACATCCGCCCGTTGTTGGCCAGCAAATGAAGGGAGAGACCCCTGCATCTGAGGTCCTCTCTGCCCTTCCCTGAGCTTCACCTGAGCCCCCTTGTTGCCTTGAGCACGTTGAGGTAGTGGTTGGCTAGGAGCACCACTACCCCGTGGTGTCTCCTTAGCAAATCCCACCATGACCACTCGTTCCTCCACCATGTTGAGCTCTATCCGCTCTGCCAGCAAAAACACATTTGCTAAGGTGGGTTGGGCCGCTTGTAGGAGAGTTGCATCCTGCACCCTTCTCCTCAGCTCCTTGTCCAATATCCCATACCAGAATTGGACTGCCTGAACTTCCGTAACCCCTTGGGTTACATTTATCAAGCGCCTCATGGGAGTGAAAGCCTCCCTCAAGCTCTCGGTCGGCTTCCGTTGGAACTCTTGCAAGCTCCGCAACTTCTCTGTCCTCACCCCTTGGTAGTTCCCTCTCAACTCTTTGAAGAACTCCACAACAGGGTTGAAGGCAGACACTGGTACTAGTGCTGGTGCGGTAGCGGCTTGGGTGGACGTCGTAGCTACTGTACCACCAGTCCCACTAGTCCCACTGCTGCTTGCTGAAGCTGCCAGTGCAGCGGCAGGTGTAGCCACTGCCCTCGTGGCTCTAGTGCCCCTAGTGATGGAGACATAGTCGGGTGACCAGTACATCCTCCACTCCTCGATCTCAACCTCATGCCCCTACCTGAACTCATGGTAATCATCCATAGGGGGCCCCTCAAGGTGCTGAAACAGCCCCTTCCATGCCATGAAAGGCGTAAATAGTTGTGGATTGCGCATTTGCTGCAAATCACACCAACTATCAAACTCTTGGATAAAATCATCCAACTCGATGGTGCCCACCGCCCCAGAGTACCTTCGTGGCCCCTTGGTGGCTCCATATATCTCCTCCATTGTGTCCCACAACAATGGCAAGGAAACAACTTGCACCGCCGGTATGAGTCTTCCTGATTCACAATCCGAATCAGAACCTTCCGTAGAAGACACAGGAGGTGAAGGTGGCCTAAACCGCACACCTCGTCTCGTGTACCCACTAGTATCGCTACTGCTCGAACCGGCACTGTCCCCAGCAACTAGTGGCACCTCCGTGTTGACAAACTGTCATTCAACCGGTCATGAACATGTCCCTAACCCCCTCTCCACAAGGTAACCGGGTAGAGAACCTGTTGCGGCTTATGGTTTGGAATACTAGGTTCCTAACATAGCCTACACCTGTACCTGCATCCACCGCAAGCACTCCTATGGTTGGCTGGTCATCACCTCCAACCTCACCACATGAGAAATAATGATGGTCTGGCTGGTCATCACCCCAGCCTTACCATTGACAGCATGCTCTAGGACTGGCCAGTGATCAAATCCGGACCAATCACCTATAAAAACAAGCGCCCACACAAAACTAGCATGGCGCACAGTCAAGCATGCAGGTATGGAGGGGATCCAAACACAAGAAATCAGAACGACAACTCCCCCACACCAAAAACAATTCCACGGTGTTGCTCCTGCAAGGACACCCCAGCCCAAACCCGGACTGACTCTTGCCTCCACCTACAGAAAGGTTTTGGCCTAATGAGAGGGTGGAAACTACAAAGAAGAGAAGCTAAAGCAATGCCTAACCCCAGCATGCCCTCATCGCAACACTCTTCCTCTCCTCTCTTCCCTCACTTGCATGACCATGGGAATATCATGAAGATACTCCTCAAACCGCCCTCCACGAGCTTCAAAATTCGGCCTTCAAGACCACATGCCAGTCCTTAGGCAGTCCACCAGTGCCTCCACGAGTCAGCACAGGTCGTCCACAGGTCAACACGGGCCACCACAGACTAGCACAGGCCCACACAGCTCACTGGTCATAGCCGTCACAGCCCCACACAGGCCACAACCCTACACAGGTCACAGGGTCACAGCCCCACAGGCCGCAGCCTGTCACAGCCCATCACAGCCCCAAAGGCCACATGTCACAGCCCATTACAACCCCAAATGCCATAGGCACAACCTGTCACAACCCTACAATGAACACAGGGTCACAGCCCCAAAGGCCACAGCCTGTCACAGCCCCTCACAGCCCGTCACAGCCCCACAGGCCACATGGCACAGCCTGTCACAGCCCTCACAGCCCATCACGGCGTGTCACAGCCCGTCACAGCCCCACAGGCCACAGGCCACAGCCCACCACAGCCTGTCACAGCCCATCACAGCCCCACAGGGCACAGCCTGTCACAGCCGTCACAGCCCCACAGGCCACAGGGCACAGCCTGTCACAGCCCCTCACAGCCCCACAGGCCATATGGCACAGCCTGTCACAGCTCGCCACAGCCCATCACAACCCATCACAGCCTGTCACAACTCGCCACAGCCCCACAGGCCACAGGGCACAGCCCCTCACAGCCCCACAGGCCACTGGGCACAGCTTGTCACAACCCGCCACAGCCCCTCACAGCCCCTCACAGCCCCACAGGCCACATGGCACAGCCTGTCACATGCCTCTTTATCTTTGTGTGGACTAGTGACTGCCATAATGGGCAGCATAATGGCAGCCTAGTGACTGACTAGTTGTAGCCTAGTCGTTGGACTAGTGGTGGACTAGTGGTATACTAGTGTGTGGTGTGCACATGTGTTGTGTGGTTTTGGACAACGATGTAGTTGTGTAGCGATATATATGCGCACGACACATGATTGGCATTGTCAGTGACAACTTATTGCTTTATGCATCTATGTAAGCTTTGTGTGATGTGGAATCTTTGCCTCTTGTAGTGATTCCGATGAATAGATACAGAGAACAATACCAAGAAATTCACTAGAAGAAAAACGCGGAATAACCACTGACCCTTTAACCACTACTGTCTTTTCCCACTCTATAAACCACTAGTAACCACTTGCCAGTGGTTAACCCCGATGAAATGCCACGGTGGCATCATAGACAGTGGTTGGAAGTTGTTTCAACCACTCAGTAGTCCACGTGTAATAATTTATTTTCATTTTTCATTTTTTATTTGGTAATATATTTTAGTTAATAAATATTGTATTCCACGTGGACGTGTGCAGTGGTAGATTGTGAGTGGTTATAGACACCTCAGTGATGGGAAGTGGTTGAAACCACTTGATACTCCACGTGTAATAATTCAAATTTTATTTATGATTTGTGATTTGGAAATCTATTTAATTAATTAATATAATATTCCACGTGAACGAGGACAGTGCACGTTGATCTTGAGTGGTTAAAGACACTTCATTGACTTTTACCACTTTGATAGTGGTGGAGAGTGGGTGGTGAAAGACACTGCAGTAATTGGAACCACTATTCTAGTGGTCGCTCATGAGTGGTTGCCCACACAGCAATGATTGGTACCACTTTTGTGGTGATACATGAAAAACTTTAAGTGGTTTGTGCACCTATAACTTTGAAAAACAAACAAGTGTCCATACCATTGTAGGATGATGCTATTGAACAAATGGTTCCAACAATAAACTTTATTCTGAATCTGAAACATATTCGTCACCATCTGAATCACTTTGCTCAACTGGAATAGCGGTTGGTTGTACAAATGCCGCTTGAATGGTAGCCAATATAGCCAAGTCTTTTTTATTTAGAGCCGTGGCACCATCTAATGACCTCGGTATTGGCGATTTGGCAAGAGCACATGGTTCAACAGAGAGTGAGAGTGGAGGAGAAGATGAGTCATTTATCCCAGGAGAATGCGATGGGATGGTGGAATATGAATGGTATCGTGCTATCAGGGTAGCTGAAAACAAAGCTTGGTTGTTGGATTGGAGCTCCAAGGGCACTCCACTGTAAGTTGAAGCTGTCTTCCTGCTCGAATATTGTTCATGCAATAATTCCTTCCCTCCTTCCCTGCACTTGCAATGCGATCGCAGCACCTGAGCCGAGAGGTGGCCTCCCCTTCGTTGCCTCCATGTCAGACTTACGTTTGTTTAATGAAAGGTAATTGAGGTCCCAAGAGCCCCTAGAAGACTGCCATGTCAGCAGGATGTAGTGGTTATGGACACTAGTGTCGTGGTTAATATGTACCCTATTTTTTTTAATAAAAAAAAACGACATGTCCACATCCCATCTCCGCCATTGGATGGATGTGGACCGTCGGATGCAACCCGACACTTGGACATCCTCATGTCCCTCACGCAAGCGTACTCAGTGTGTGTGCTTTGCTTTTTGAGCTTCCTGGGCTTGTGAGGGCGTTTTGTTGTGAGTGACCCGGGCGATTGTGGGAGAGTAGAGAGAAACAAAGACCCATGCGTACTGCCCGCTATGTGTGGAATGGCCCAATGCGAAGGAGTACTCATTTGAGGGAGAGGAGTCCTGTTCACATGGGGGTGGCGGAGAAGGAGTCAAGCGACTTGGAGAGCAACCCGGGGAGGATAGTGGAGCGACTCCTAGTGCTGACTACTCAGCAGAGAGCAAGAGCACGGATGAGGAGGAAGAGCAGAGTGCTGAGAAGATCGTTGTTCACATGACTCCTTCCAAGCGGCCCTTAAGGACATCCACCCCAACCAAGGAGGGTAACAAGCCCGTGGTGGGATCCCTAAGACCCCTTCTGTCTTTGTCTCTGTCTCTCTCCCTCTCTCACCTTTAGTTCCTCTCAGATTGTGGAAGCAATTGAGCATTTTGATGATGTATAGGGTTTAGGGTAGAGTTTTGTGTAAAACAGAGGTAGAGGCAGAACCGAGCAAGGTTTAGGGTAAATCGGAGTGAGTAAGAGGCTGGGGGGTATGGTGGTGGAATGATCTTTGGAGTGATGAACTGAAGGAGAAGGGAGTGTGTGGGGCTGGATTGAGAGTGAGGGAGAGGCTGGAGAAATTATAATTAAGAAGCTGCGTTTTGCAACTGTTTTGGGGGCATTGGTGAATGGGTGATTCAGTCATTGAGTGCTGCGATTTGTAGCAGATGGAGGGGCGATTGTGTTGGGGACTCTTTAGTGATTAACTCATAGCATTTTGTCTCGTTCTCATGCTGTAGTGTGCATTGATATGTCCCTCAGAATCCTTCTTGTGTCTTGGCACTGATATATCAGTTTCAAGCCTACACATGAAACCTTTTTAGGAAGGTGAATGGCTCATGAAATGCATCTACTTACAGTGACTCAGATAACCATGTTCTTGCGAGTAGTGCTTGCTTGTATGTTTGCACTGCTGGTTGCAGGACCATATCAGCTAATGTTTTAGAATCCATTTTCTGCATATGTCATTTCCTGGTACCTTAAGATATTATTCCATGGCCTAAACCTGGTCCTGATACACCTTGCTAAGTACTATGAAGTTCTTACTCGAAAAAAAAGTAAGCAAGAAAGCTGGTAAACTATTTTAGAACAAAGACTATATCATGAAACATCGTGATATCTGTTTTGTCATGGTTTATGTCATTATGTCACCAGTAAAGTATATAAACTAGCATAAATTTGCTATCTCAGTTGGTACTTGAAGTATTTATCTAAGATCTAGTGTACTATCTTCAAACATACAACAAGCATACAACCTGTTTTGTGTGTTGTGGAATCTGCATAGAAGATGGTGATTGGTTTACGTAACCAAGCCTATTACTACTATGAATGGCTTGTGAACTTAAGGCATGAGTGGTTGATTGTTTCATTTCCAACCTGATATGCTTTGAGCCTGGTTCTGGAGATTTATCTCCAGACCTGCAATCTGCATTTGTGATGAGTTTACAATCTGCATATAGGCAATGATATATTAGTTTCAAGCTATACAAGAAACCTTTTCAGGAAAATGAATGGCTCATAAAATGTATATGCTTACAGTGACTCAGATAGCCATGTTCTTGCTTGTAGTGCTTGCTCGTATGTTTGCACTGCTATGATTACCTTCAGGCTAGCAGTGGGTTTGAGGAAATGACATATGCAGAAAATGGATTCTAAAACATTAGTTGATATGGTCCTGCAACCAGCCTGTCATGGTACCTTAAGATACTTTTCCATGGCCTAAACCTGGTCTTGATACACCTTGCTAGGACTACGATGTTCTTACTTAAAAAAAAGTAAGCAAGAAAGCTAATAAACTACAGACTATATCATGAACCATCATGATATCTGTTTTGTCCTGGCTTATGTAATTGTGTCACCAGTATATAATATATAAATTGGCAGAAATTTGTTGTCTCAGTTGGTACTTGAAGTGTTTATCTAAGGTCTGGTGTACTATCTTCAAACATACAACCTGGTTTGTGTGTTGTACAATCTGCATAGAAGATGGTGATTGGTTTATATAACCAAGCCTATTACTACTATGAATGGCTAAGGCATGAGTGGCCGATTGTTTCATTTCCAACCTGATATGCTTTGAGCCTGGTTCTGGAGATTTATCTCCAGACCTGCAATTTGCTTTTGTGATGAGTTTACAATCTGCATATATGGTGGTAAATGTTATATATCAAACCAAGGTTCTTTCCTAAATGTGAATGACTTGGAAACCTTGCTAGAAAGATGAATGGCTTAAGAATTGGACTATGTATGGCTTGACCCATTAAATTTCAAAGGGTTAGAACATGTGTTAGGGTTTTAATACTGAATGGATGTGGGACATTGCTAGGGCGCCAGAGCATGACATTCCATGCATTCACGCCATTGGATGCCAAACTTTTTTTGGCACGTTGGGCCAAGGTTTGTATGCGTTCATGAACTGCCGACCTTGCTCGTTGCCCGGTTGACCTTATTTTTCATAATTGCGGGTCTTTGCGGGGGTGGAGGGGCTTGTGTTAGGCTGCATCAAAGCGCGCAAAGGAAGGGGGGACTGAGGCTGTGGCGAATGCTACTGGTCCACCTATGACATGGGTGCAACAAGGCCCAAATGGCCCATGGGTGCAATCCAGAGGTGGGCAGACGTGGCTGCAGCAAGGACCACCTACCTAGCAGCAGCCCATGGCCCCTCCACAGATGACGAACACGTGGTCATGGATTCCAAGTGGGTCCAATGGAGGACCCCAAGGAGCTTGGGTACAAGGAGGTGCCCAAACTTGGGGCCCTCCAAGCAACGCCGCTGGTGGGCAGTGGGCAGGCCCCCCTTTTAATGGTGCTACTCCTCCATTCACCCCCCTTGCTGGTGATGATCAAGATTCCACACAGCAAGGGGATGTTGCGTCGTAGGCTGCAAACAAAAAAAAAACAAAAAAGGCTGGCCACAAAGGAACATGAAACTGATGCGAAAGCCCACAAATCTGCTAGGCTGAAGCCGCACAAGGTACAACTAAATTCTAAGGGGGAAGTAGACCAAGGGTGTGAGGGGAAGGATTACTGGCAGAGCTCCTAGCGGGGACTCTGCATCAGATATCTTGATCCTAGCGTTTTGCTAGCAGACAAGTATGAACCCAGTGACATGACCAATGGAATCCATGGACAAGGTGGACTGTGGATTGTGGATTATGGACGAGGTGGATTGTGGCGGGTTGAGGTGAATGATATCTATATTTCCAATTGTGTCTTGCCTCACCCTAACGAGGAAGAGGTTTCACCGCAAACAATGTTAGAGGATGTCGTCGGTCTGAATTGTCTTTGGCCAGAGAAGAACATGAAGAGGGAATTTCGTTCGCCTGGGCATAGACATTGCTGGCAGTGAGAAGAAGGCAGGAAAGCAGTTCAGTATTCCTAGCATGCATGCGGAGACGTTGTGTAGAAGTTAGGCTTAGACTTTTATCATGGCTGGATTTTGTTGACAGTGTTCCAGCACTTACTCTCTGGGATTCTATTATATTTTGTGGAGCTTGAATCCTCAATGGTACTTCTTTCACTACACTAGTGGTGTGTGTTCCTCTAGTCATGTTCATAATCACTTGCACATCACTGTTATAGTGGTAACATTATGCGGGGGCCTTGCTGAATCCATTCTTGCTGGACAATACTGATTTGAGAGACGATGTGAATGCCAAAGCCAGGCTTGTACGGGTCATCATGCAGCTTGCACACAATTGCCTACATTACCACTCATATAGTGGTATAAGTAATCACCTATATATTACTGTATTAGTGGTATGAATTCCTCCAGTGGTATTCCTAATCACTTACACACCACTCTGTTAGTAATCACTCCAATCTATAGTTCCCACTCAGAGAGACACCATGGATGACTCAAATAGCTTACATACCACTCTGTGGGTAATCATTCCAATGACCTGCTGAGAGACGTCATCCACTCATATAACCACGTTGTGAGTGATATTGTATATTCTCAGTTTTCATAGAATGACTCTATGAGTCATTTCGTGATCACTCAACAAGTGGTTTCGGAAGTCATTGAATTTTTCACTCCATCCATTTCGTAGCACTGACACACGACACGTGTCCATGCTGAGAATGTCGCCACGTGTCGACATAATCTCCAATATCATCCACGGACCACCGGCTTACACGTGTCCACTGCAAAACGGAAGTGGTTACTTTACCACTATGACACGTCATAAGTGGTTGATTTACCTCAGTGACACGTCAGCTAACAGGTGGACCCGGATGTGAGTGGTTCGAACGACTGTCTTTAACCACTGGTGCCACGTAATGTCTTTTACCACTCACACTGTCCTAATCCACTGGTTTTTCATCCCTCTGGGGCCAGAGTGGTTTAGTGTCTTTTACCACTCAAAATGAGTGGCTAACAGAGTGGTTATTCCGCGTTTTCCTTCTAGTGAAAACAACAAGATGTACCTGAAGAGGAAGTTGTACAAAGGAAATTGTATACTTTGGCTCATGGAAGAGAGGGTCCACTAAGATAGAACCTCCGTTTTGTCCCACTTCTACTGGTACTGTATTCCATAATCTTTGGACCGTGACAGCCAAGTGCTAAAGAAAGAAGTTTGACTGGTGATAGCTCGTGCATTCGATTTTCCGGGGCTTCTATTTGTGTATACTGTTGGGTGTTGTGATCCAAGTGAAGCAGTGGGAGCTGGGTTACCAACATGTTGCAGGCGTGGATGAGGCAGGGCGCGGTCCTTTGGCTGGCCATGTGGTGGCAGCTGCATGTACCATCCCAGCCTCTATCACGATTTCGGGTAAAAAACTTCTCAACTTACAATTGTCAAATTGAGTCTTTTGGATGGTTTGATCACTCCCCTCTCTTCCCTTCAACATGGTGTCTCCTCTCTTCTACCCTGTTCTGGTCAATTTTAAACCCACACAAAAGAAATCCACACAGAACAACTTTGGAAAGAGAAGTAAAGCCAGCCAAATTGTAATTTGATGTGTTGGCTACAAACTGACAAAACAAGTTGACTTTGTCATTATTCACATGTAAAATTGCAGGTGTTGATGGCAACAAAAGGTTGATTGAAGAGAGATGAGATGAACTCTACTCTCATATCATAACAACATCGGGTGTCACTTATGCTGTATGTGATTCTCTTTGTGGTTGCACTTTGCCCTACACACAACCCAGAGTGATGGCAGTTGCCTTCCCCCATGCATGTCATTCCTGTGGTAAACGTAGGGATACAAAATGTCGTGCACCTAAGCATTGTGCCACAACATACATCGTTGTCCAACCACACTTCCTAGCATATAGTCCTAGAAAGCCACACCACAATCCTCCCGAGGCCTCTCTCGCCGCCATAGCTCTAGTACTTGAGATAGAGAGTGGGTGAGGTCTATATGGTGGAGTCCTTTAGCAAAGGTGCCATTGGCTTGACTTATATAACGTGATAGAGTGGGTTCATCTCTTTTCACCATTTCTGTGTCACTAGAAGAAGACGAGCTTGCCTACGTCTCACGTGGAGATAACCTCTCCACGTCCTAAGTGAAGTTCGTCACTTCACTTGGCACATGGAACCAAATGAAGTCCCAATGCCAACAAAATACAAATATAAATGTATAATGTCCTAATTAGCTAGAAATAACTATTTCTAACTAATCACAAACAAAACCATGACAAAAACTAAAATCAATAACTCTGCAACTGGGCTGTGGGGATAAGCTAAAACCTGGGGGGTGCCAACCCACAAAAGACTCTGGGTGGTTTAGTTTGTCATGGGGTTGATGGCCATAAGGCTATGGCAAGTCGATGTTTGCAGGGATCAACATGAGTACATTCTGTGGTTGCTGTACACATTTTGTTTAATTATTTAGTCACTCATTTATCAAAGTTGGAAGTTGGCAGAATTGTGTGATGATTTCCCAAAGCCTTAGATAAAGGGAGCTTTGAACAGGTGAGACGAGTAATTTAGAGGTTGAGGGTATATGGGGATACATAATATGACTGTCACAACCACAATGCATGAATTGTCAAATAGGGAACATGTCGTCAAATACAAAATAGGTCTGTGACAAGATCAAAATGTTGGAATTTGTTATAACCCAAATAATTAGGGCGTCAAGTCTCTTGGGATATGTGTTGGGTTGTGAATCTGACAGGGGGAAGGAAGGTTGGGTAAGAAGCTTGATTGGGGGTAGTAGACGTGACAAAGCAGATGACCATACTTCTATGCTCTAGCAGCATATTACTTTCTCCTACTTGCCATGCTCTAAACCACTGCTAGTGCTGTAACATGGTTACACAAAGGCATGCCAGTAGTGATAGAAGCCACATGAATTTGTGGATTCCAGTAGTTCACTTTTCTTTTTTTTGTTTGAGTAATTTTACTTGCATCAGGCAACAACTAGGGAGTATAGGAGTAAGGCAATGAAGGCTTAGATTCCCTAGTACTGACGCAGGATGTAACTACAGCCTTCGCAGGAGTTCCAGGGAGGATTGCTGCTGTGACTATGAGACAGTTGATTCACTAAACAACTTCATCCACTTCTCCAGAAACTTGCGAAGACAGCCTTCTTCCGTTACTTTAAGGTATTCTTATTCTTGAGATGGGAACACTCCCCTGCAGAAATGTACCACTCCCTTGCAATCTATCATGAAATTCAGCAAGGATCCAACTGCCTTTGGGCTATCAAGTGAACTTGTGAATCCTCTGCTCATGTGGTATTTCAGTACTTCAGCCAGATTCAATATTTCAACATTTCAGTAATTCAGCCAGTTTTCCAGCCAGTATTTCAGTATCTCAGCCAACAAGAATTTAATATTTTAGTTAGTTCTTTAACAAGTATTTCAACTTCATCATATTTCAACAAGCATCTCAATATTTTAATAATTAGTGAATCTGAAGATCAGTTTTGTAATATCATACATCAATAATTTAATTCATTCATCAATAAAGTTCCGACAGGGCCTCCTTTCCCGGCTTTATAAATAAATAAATAAATAAATTTTCCTCTTATGCAGTTTAAATATAGTTTGAATGTATGATTGTCTTATTTCAATATAATATTTTAAGAAAATCTTTTACTTGGACGTTTAGGGTGGAGCCATTACGCGACTAGCCGCTTGTTGTTTTTATTGTTGTATATATTTAAAGGGAGAATACTAGAGATGAGGTAAGAACTTAATGCACACGTGCAACCCTATGACAAGACGCTATGCCGGGTTTTGGCATCTCAAATCTTCCCCACCCTATCTTGAGAATGACATGGAACTGAAGGAGTGTAAACTCCAGTCAGGGTTACACTAGGTTACACGATGGGGGGAGTAACTCCACTTGGGGTTACACTGGGTTACAGGGTGGGGAGTGTAACTCCACTTAAGGTTACACTGGGTTACATCACGAGGTTTGTAACTCCACTCGGGATTACACAGGATGGAGTGTAACTTCACTTGGTGTACCTCACACTTGACTATGGATTAAGAAAAAACTACACGAGACACCGGGGTTAAGGGGGTTACAAAGGTTGAGGTACTAACTGGATGTTTCCCATGGGTCAAAAATTAGCAAAGTTGTCCTTTAGAAGAAACCAAGTGGATGGTGTTTAGTTCTATGCATTAGGAGCCATTTAGAGCCGGGATTTTCCAAACAAACAACAAAGTAGTGAATTTCCCAATTTAACGGTTGACTGTTGATTCCATGTGCGCATGCCAATACTAGGTGTCAGATGCTCAATTTGGATTCTTCCCAAGAATTAGTAAACATGTCCTTTAGAACAAACCAAGTCGAGGGTATTTAGTTTCATGCATTAGCAACCCAATCAGTCATTTAGAATCTGGATTTTCCAAACCAGCAGCAAGTAGTGAAGTTTCCAATTTGACTTTTGACTGTAATAACCCTATGCACATGCCTACTTTCCAGCCGACTGGGTTCCAAATGCTCAAGTTGGATGCTTCCTAAAAACTAGAAAAGCTCTATTTAGAAGAAACCAACTGGCGGGTGTTTACTTTCATACATTGGCTACCCAATAAGCCATTTAGAACTTGGGTTATCCAAACCAGCAGCTAGAAGTGAATTAGGAAACTGGTCCTTTAGAAACAACAGGTTGAAAGTGTTTAGTTTCATGCATTAGGTACCCAATGAGTCATTTAGAACCTTGATTACCCAAACCAACAACACATAGTGAATTTTCCATTTTGACTGTGATTCCCTGTGCACATGCCAACTTTCCAGTTGGCACGGGGTGGCAGATGCTCAATTTGAATGAGGGTGTTTAGTTTCATGCATTAGCTACCCAATGAGCGATATAGAACCTAGATTGTCAGAACCGGTAGCAAATACATAGTGATTTTTCAATTGGATGGAACTGTTGCTCCCTGTGCACTTGCCCAACCACATCATCATCTGTTTGCGTTTGTAATGCGTGTGTGAGACAGCCCTGGAAAAGGGCAAAGAGGTCCATGGCGCCATGGTCATAGCTAGAATTGGATTAGATGTCATTAGGATGCCCCATTCGTTGCTGCATGATGCAAAGGAGTGTTCGACATTATGGCTGAACGTATTTGGTGTCTTGAACTGCCATGATTGCAGGATATGCGTAGCATGCGTGTGGGATGGAGGATTTGGAGACATATGAGCAAGTGATGTGGGAAGTGGTATTGAAGCCCAAACACATAATCGTTTGTTTGCATTTGTAATGCATGTGTGAGGCAATCCTGGAACTGGGTAAAGAGGTCCATGGCGACATGACCATTTGAGGTCAAGTGACTACACCATAAGTCACACTTGCTTCAACAAGAGTCTTTCAGCTTGCTCAATCCCAAGGCCTTCTCCCTGACCTCAACATGGTTTCGAAGGCTTAGTATGGACCCCATGACACATTTCAAGTAAATTTAAGGTGCGCGAGGGTCTTATGCAGTCCAGCCCTTCGGCATCAACCTGCATCTGGTCATTGATTCAATCCTCCTTATTGCATGGCAAGGTCTCTACTCTATCCCACCCTGAATTGCCCGAGTTCAAAGGAGAGGTAAACTCAAGGCACATAAAAGGAAACCGACTTGCTCATATTTGTTTCAAGGCTGTCATTTGTAGAAGGCTGTCATCCCTGCTCAATTCTCTCCAAAAGTAACTATGTCCAGACTCCACATGGCTTTTTCCCTCCTCTTGAATGCTCAATCATCGGGCCTTCTCCTTGTCGTCCCCCTTTCGTATTGTTTTTCTGATTCCTTATTGTCTCTCTCAGATTTGGTGTTGTGGGGTTTGCCCTTCATTTTGGGTTATAGTCATCAATTTTCGCCACGTCTGTTGAAAAACGTAGATAGAACAACAAATGAGGATTGTATAGAAGCTCTCCACCCAACCATAGAAGCACACAGCATGAACAACTGATATGTGGCTTCACCTCCGAGCTTCATATATAGTTCTAGCTAGGCTAAAAGCAATCACTAAGACTTGTCTTTTAGACCTACTTTTACTATATATGTTAAGTAGTCCCATAATGGATTAGCTTTAACCTTAAGAGACAAAAGCCTCTCTAAATAGAGAGTTATTTTTAATGTCTCTAACTTTATCTACAAGTCACGATGAGATTGTGGAGCTGTTCCAACACCCTCCCTCGACGAGATAATCACGTAATCTCAACCGTCCAATGTCTTTGGAGACATTACACCAAGTTCAAGTGAACACTTGATGTGTTTTGGCTTTGGCAGGCTCTTTGTCAAAATATCCACCATCATGTCTCATGGAGAACAATAGACCACTTTGATTTCTTCTTTGCTTACAATCTCCGGCTAAGGTGTGGCTGTAGTTGCCCCAAATCTCCAAGTAGCTTCCACAACCAAACAACTTCATTTGCTACTTGTATAGCTGACATGTACTCAACTTTTGTTGATGTAAAAACTGTTGAAGTTTGTCGTTTGCTAGACCAACCAAGACACGACGCCACCATGCAGTACATCAAACTCCCAACCGCACTTTGATAGGGAATAACCTTCAGATCCTCCTCTTCTTCCCTCGTCATGAGTGCCATATTTGAGATTAACTCTGCTCCGTTGTCAGATCTGAGAATCTTCGGGACATTTCCTGTTTGTTTCTTTGCAAATACTTTGAACTCCTTAATTTTTGTAAGACTCTTCCAAAGGACTTAGTTTGCATTGGTCAACATACATCAGAATGTATGATTTCTAGAATGTTTGTGGCTCTCCGTCCACCATCACTAGGAAACTGAGTTCTATACTGCTTCCCTTCTATGCAACCTTTACAAAGATCAAGGTTGGTGACATCTATCAATGACAGTCCTTCTATAAAAGAAGTTGGCTGTTTCATTTGTCTCAACTTATTGATGCTCACATGTCCTAATCGTCTATGCCATAACTTTCTGACATGACTAGTCTTGATCCCGTCCCTGGTGAATAGGTTGTAAGAGCACTAGAACTTTGATTCTCCAATCTAGACCGTTGTCTGTGCTACTACTTGACCTTTATTATCTGAGATGAAGCAGCCTTCTTTTTGGAATAACACTCTATATCCTGCATCAACTATCTTCCTCACTGACAACAATTTTTTTTGGTTAATGAAGGTACATATAGTACACCTTGCACTTCTCGAATATCTCCTTGATTTATCAGAAGTGAGACTGAACCTTCTCCACTAATGATGTGTTTGCTATCACCTTCCAAGAGAACATACTAGGAAAGAGAGATAGGTTTGTATGTGAGAAAGGGTTCTCTGGAGTCATATGTTGAGATGCTTCTTAATCAATATACCACTCATACTTCTGCCTAGGAGTACATGCTGAAAGTGAAACTAAAATAAGACAGGGTGATTCTGACGAGTAGCTACATTTCCTCGTGTTTTTTGATTCTCTCGTTCACGTTCCTCTGCTAGACGTATGCTACAATCTTTTATCCCATGTCCATATTTGTTGCAATGATAGCACTTAATCCTTGACTTCAGCTTAAACTTTGAGCCAGACTTTGCAATCTGATATGAAGGGAATTTCTTCTTCTGGATTCCTCTAGGTTTAATATCTGCAAAGCCCTATCTACCAATGTAGACGCCCCTTGACCTCTTCGTTTCTCCTCCTTGAGGAGAAGACCTATGACCACCTCAGTTGTTAAGTTGGTTTGTCCTGTTAAGGATACCACGAAACTGTCATAGGATTCAGGTAAGGTCGCTAGCAACACTACTGCTGCTCGTTTATCAGATATTATAGTTCCCACAAATTTTAGCTCGTCTCTTAAGACACTGAACAAACTCAAATGTTGTTCGATTGAATCTGTCTCGGTCATTTTTAGACCATAGAACTTCTGTGTTGCAATCACTTGTGACGTTCCATCATTTGTCTAAAAAATAGCTGCTAGCTTATCCCAAACTTCTTTGGAACTTTTAGCGTCAAAGACTATATTCATCTGATTGTCTCTCAAGCTCATTATGGGCTGCCGCTTCGAGGGACCTTTGGATTATTAGCTTTTGGAAGACTAGGAAAAACTATTGATGGTAGCCCTAGCCCTCTGATCTTTTCTATCCCATAAAGCTTGGCCAACTGCATCATGAGGTCTTACATATGACCAATCAATCAATCCCCACAGGTCTTTGTCTAGAAGAATCATTTCCATTCTAAACTTCCAGGACTGGTAGTTGGTTCCATTGAACCAATCTTCTACTCTTATATCTAATACGTTTCCATGAGCAGAATTTGCCAGTAGGTCTTCCCTTTCTCAGTATTTAAGACTTTATATTTGACAATCAGCAAACTCATTCCACCCAACCATAGAATCACACAACATGAACAACTGATATGTGGCTTCACCCCCGAGCTTCTTATAGTTCTAGCTCGGCTAAAGCAATCACTAAGACTTGCCTTTTAGACCTACTTTTACTATATATATTAAGTAGTCCCATAGTGGACTTAAGAGACAAAAGCCTCTCTAAATAGAGAGTTACTTTTAATGTCTCTAACTTTATCACAAGTCTTGGTCGTAACCACTGCCGTGTGCTATAGCATTCATTCTAGTACCATTGGTGTGATGTTTTCATGGAATCCAATGGCCCCCTTTTTTGTTCTTTGCTAGGCCATGTGAGTGGGTGTGTGATTGTGCCTCCACTATGGCTTCTTGAGGGTTTTTTGTTTTTTCCCTCCTTATCAGAAATAAATTGAAATTTATTCCCCAAAAAAAGAGAAAAGTAGTGCCATACTCTCACATTACTATGCTTCATTATCAAGAATATCAATTTTGGTGCACTCAACATTATTTCCGGCAACATTGTTTCAATTAGTGCCTTGAGCCAAACTTACGCAATAATGACATGGTTTCTGCAACATCAGTGTGATGTTTTAAGTAGCAGAGTTGTGCACAAGTGATATCCAAACACAATTCTGAAAATATAACTTGGTTGTTATCTCAAAGGATGTCATTTTGCTATAAATTAACAGATTACAAAAAAGAATAGCTTTGCATATAGGCATGTACCTCAGCCATGGACATCTAGTTCTAGTCAATTAATACTTTGGAAAGCCCAATAAATGACAGAGATTGTGGTGCATGGTCTAGCATTTCACTTTACTCAAACTGTGGATACAACCCCACCCAGTTCAGCATCCAGTTCAGCTCTCAATACAGGTGCCATTGGCAGTAATGAAGAGTGGTGCTGACGTCCTAACTTGATAACGTTGGTGGAGCTTAATTCACATCATATGGTCATACTAGTCACTTCGAGAAATTGGGTTATCCACTCATACAAATGTACTGACAAATCATGTATTCATAAGTTTTTCTTACATCTTTCTGGAATGGTGACAGGAAAACTAAGCCAAGACTCTCAGTTATTACCAGTATAAAAAGAGGATGCAGTGATTCTGAGCAGCTAATCCATCCAAGAACATGACAATTGAGGATGGAAGAAAGGAAAAACAAGACCTCTTTTTTCACAACCAAAAGCTCCCCACTTTGACTTCATTTTATTGTCCAGACCATCAAAGATAATTTCCCAAAAGCCCAATTGTTATGCGCATACCTTTGAGAGATAATTAATGTTTTTATAGAGACCCTTATATGTGAGGGAGGGCCTACTACACAGTGGATTTGAATTTCTAACCCATATACTAACTACAAGAAAAAAACAGTTTTAAGATTCAAACAGATTTTCATATTGCCGTGTTTTTTGTGGGTTTTTTTTTTTTTTGAAGATGAAGCCAGGCTTGTTAGTATTGTGAAATATCATCATTGTGGATGTAAACTAAATATCAAGCTCATACTAGCACAGCTATAGACTTCTCTCATTTAGGTTTAATTTAGTACAACCTACCAGCAATAAAATATATTTATATCAGTTCTCTTTTACTTTGGTTTATTGAGCAAAGGTGTACTCACAAATCTAATGTTACACAGAAAATTCCAGACAATTTGTATGAAACTCCACACATACTGAGTTCAAAGCTCCAAATGCCACTGGAAGATATGTCAAAAGAATATATGACAAAATCTGTTTAATAACATCACTTAGTTCTCGAAAGTCGCAAAAAACTGTTGCGTGGACTTGTCTTTGACCACCACAGTGACTCTTTAGACTATAGACTATGACATCTATAGACTAACTTTGACATTGGGTTTGGCTACTATCCTCTGGACAGGCCCACTTGAAATCAAGTGGAAACCTAACCGAAAGCTCAACCCAACTCAGCACCTTTTAACATCTAAGAGAAACCTTTTCGCATCTGAGAGGAAAAGCATGTCAGATAAGAGGCACATATCGCACACCCATTTCTTTAGTCTTCACCACCGAGCCATCCAATAATTTGTCAACAATCATCAAGTCCTGCAATCATCCATCAAACTGACGTTTGGTTAAGCCTGAAATCAAAAGAAGAGGAGTTTCTCTAAAGGATTGTAGGTGATTTAATGGTATTGGGCTACAATTTAAGAATTAGATATGGCTAGTGCTTTGATGAAAGTGACAAAGAAAGAAATGAGGGTGATTTTTCATCACACAAATGTGTTTGTCACCACAAAATCCTTTCCCATTGAGATGGGCAAAGTCCCCTTTCATTTTATTACTCTTAACTTCCCTTACAACAAGTCATGTAGCAATATGGCAGAATTACAATCAGAACCACCATGGGGAGAAAGTAAATGACTTGAAAGATATCCTTGAGGTGAGGGAAGGATAATCCACCTGTGCCATGGTTCCAACCGGGATCACCATGCGGCCACCAGGTTTAAGCTGATGCACTAGCGCCTCGGGCAATTCTGTTACATCCATCCCAACCCGTCATTTATAAATGTTTATATTGAGATCCACATTCTACAAATAACGATTACATCACATGACTTGAGATACAGTGACCACAATTTTGAAGGATAGGTTCAAATGCTCCCACCTGCTGCAGCAGCTCCCACATGGATCGCATTATAGGGTGCCCCTCCAGGAAAACCTTTCTTGCCATCCGTATCTGCACATAAGTGTGTGCCATTTACTCTCCTGATCTGACTGCCTATAGTAAATTAAGAAAAAGCCCTAAAACCTAGAATGCTTGTTCCCAATAACAATGGATATGGTAGCATTGTGGGCCAAACTCCTGAATGCTTAATACTAAGACACATTCCTACAAGCAAGGGTGGTACTCTCACAATAACAGTAGATATTATAGCAATCATGCCAAAGAACCACAGGACACATCTGATTTTCCTTAGGTCATAATCCTCATAGTGTGAATTACAGTACACATAGAACTTGAGAGTCTAAAAGATCAAAGGGTATGAGTGAGAGAGAAAGAATAGATGAGTACAGTGAACATCAAGACGGCCTGTGTTAAGGAGGAATCCAGCGGGTGTTTGTTTGATTGCGTTCAATGACCTGTCCACAAGCTGTGGAATGTGCTCTACCCCTACGGTCCTTCCTGTCTCCCCTACCTGCAAAAAGAGGGCAGTCCCAAGAAATCGGAACCATAAACTGTTTTCAATAGCCCATCCTCCATAAGATTACTTGAAAGCCAACATAAAACTCCTTTAGTGTATCAGAATACTTGACTGTAAAGCTTTGATTCTTTCAAAACTTCTACTTCAATCTTCAACCCTAATTTCAAGATGTATCCTTGACATCTTGGAATCATAGCAATTCATGCGACAGCATCCCAAGTCAATTTCTAAGAGAAGACATTTCAATTCTACATATCTGCAAACCAAAACTGTCCACCTCTGGCTTCTACTGTCTCTCAATTTTCTTTCTAACTCGATCGCAAAGGCATCAAAGTGACAAGCAGAAATGAAAAGGAAGACCCAAAAAAAGGTATAGGAGACAAACCATGAGACCAAACACAGCTGTCAAGTAGCCAGAGCCAGAGCCCACATCCAGGACATGCATGCCTGGCTTCAAGTGGTCCGCCAGCAATGATAAACAATACCCATGCTGTCCCCATAACATATCAAGGTAATCTCAGTACATAGTAAGCTAAAGTGGCCCTCACCAAAAGGGCTAGCAAGAGGAGGTGGATGGTTGTATATATCTAACTATACCTTCTATCTTTTCCTCATCTCTTGGCTTGAATTTCAAAAAATTCTAACTTGGTTTTGCATTGTGAGATCGGTGTCCATGCCAGATTCACTTCAAAGGGGTTACTAATAGTGCTAAAAGTGCTAAAAGTACTTGTATTCTGAATCTCAGAAAAACTGCCTAAACTGGAGTGACCATCACTCCAATTAATTCTGGACTCAAGAAATTCTTACCATGTGGGGAGCTGAGATTGTAGCTCCATATCCTGCAAAAATCCCGCCATCCACCATAGCCCTTGTTACCATACTGCCTTGTCGTAACACACACCATGTGCACAGACACAGAGATAGAGATATGACAGTACGTGCACAAGCAATATGGTTAGGGATTGAGACAAAAGACCAATCCTTTGAAGTATTTAACTACTGTAAATTGATCATTTTCTGTAACAAAAGAGCAGAAATGCCCTTTGAAAGAGTCTACAAAGTGACCACAAACACCCCTCCAGTTTCAGTCCTTCGCATGCATGTGGGGAGAGAACTAAAAGGCACCAGGTGTAAAATTGTCTAGTGCAGTTTCTAGTTATCATTTCATAGATAATAATATTACATAGAGTTAAAGAATATCAAGAATTCAACTATGGTCCAACTGTGCAATATGCAAAACAGCCAAAGTCCGTCCTTTGGAAAGGAAATCCCAATAATTTAGATCGCCTGTCCATCTCTGTAGCCATTGTGACATTATTATATCAGCATATCCTTGTCCCTCATGGATGAGCACTAAGAATTGGGCTTCTTGTGCCCAATGAGAATAATTTAGTTATTGGTGACTCTCCTGCCTTTGAGATATGATCATTGTGGCAGTATTCTATGTCCCTTAGAGATTGAGAAGAAAAGTTGAGCTCCTTGGTGACCTACGAGATATCAAGAGGCCCCATAATCCAGTTGCTGGTAATTTTCCCTGCCCTAGCAGATGGAGGCCCACTACTCTGGGATGTTAGTGATGTAATGGGACTACTGGTGAATTTTCATGCATTGCACTCATCTATTGCACACTACAAGTAGTATGTCAGTTCCATACTACCAGAAATATGGAGCTGCCACTGCGCGTCTCCATCTCACTCATATCGGCAAAGAGCAGTGTAGCTGCATGCAGAGAGGTAGAGAGAGAGACGCTGATGACTCTGGGGCATCGTCGGCTGGCAAGCCACCTATAAGTCTGAGTGCAGTGTAGCAATGGAGCTAGTAAGAGCAAGAGAGAGACCTATGACTTGCGGAGCATCGTCGTATGGCAGGCCACCTATAGGCACAAACAGCTTCCGGTCCACTTTAGACATCGCTGAAGCAGCCTCTGGGGAGGTAACAATGCCATGCTCTGCAATTAAGCCCACCAAACTTTTTGAGTCTCTTTGCCCATGCCCACAAGTATTTTGCTCCCCAAAAAGTACCCCCTAGTCACCCACAGCAAAAACAAGACACATGACTCTGTGGATACGCATTCACCAGGTACAAACTCCATGCTGCTCTGCGGGTACACCCAATGTTCTCATGGCTTTGCTTATAAGTATTTCCCTTCCAAATATGGTAGCGCCATCTCAGCTTGGACCCCCTCATTTGAAGCAGTTACGCATAGTGAAAACAAGGCCCGATACGCAAGCCTGGTTGAATTCCTCCTTCGCTCGAGTTATTTTAATGTACATGACAACTGACTTGTCACACGATATGCCAATACCCAAGACTGATTATGGGTCTGAAAATCTCACATCCTGGTGATAGGAGAAATTCTGGTGCATTCCAGGCTTTACAGTTGAAGTCTTGAGGATGCACTTTATTGCCAGGCTTAGATACGACATAATCAACATACACTTACATAAGCAAGTCGCATCCTGGTCTAATGTAAGAAGATCGCATTCTAGTGCACTCCCTTTGTGCACAAAACTGTGCAGTATAATGCTAGGCTCACAGACCAAGATCAACACATCATACGTACAAGGAAAGGCACTCGCTCTGAAAATCTAGGCACGTTCATTACTCTGCAGAGTGCATTGTAAGATCAACACATGATACGCACCAAGGAAAGGCAGTCACTCTGCAAATAGAGGTAAGTTCGTTGGACTGTGAGACTGAGTGACAAAGAAATAACACTACCATACGAACAAGAAGCACTCACTCTGCAAATTAGAGACTAGTTCGGTGTAGTTCTGGCCATGGCATCTCCAGGCCGTCTCATCCGCAGGACGAGACGGGCACCGCAAGTCAAATGGCTTCCCTATTGTGACTGACTGTGGCACACCCCTTACAGATAGAGGAGCGCGCAAGAGCCGAGCACAACACGATGAGAGAGAGAGAAAAACACAACGTTCGAAAGGCCTCGAGAAGGACCACGAGAGCGCACAACACAGACTTTAAGAGTTCGAAAGAGAACGTGAAAGCTGCAGTAGATAGTGGGCAGTGGGTAAGGAAAGCTGAAGAGAAGGAGACACAGATCACAAGCTTCCACTGTGAGCTATATAAGGTCTACCTCCCAGAATGTGCTACTGACAAACGTTTAAAATGTGCAATTTTGTAAAGACAAATCTGTCAATGACCTCGCCCGACGCCCCTACAGACAGATACAAAATTGATACTAGCATGATGATATATATTGATTCGTCTCTGATGCATTTGATGCCTCCTCCCCATACCGCGCTTGCATGTCAACTTCCAACCTATCATCGATCCACACGTGGACCCACGTGGCCTGCCCCCTCGTGCCATGGACCTCCAAACAGTCGGCAAACATGTTGACATGGGTGAACGCCATCGACTCTGCCCAAAGATTCCTCTCTCACTCCTCCATGATCCATCCCTCATGCAACCCCACAACATGATCTTTCATGATGCTGATGGGCATGCGTGCAAGCTCAAGATATACACTGTCAGACAGGCTGGTTCGTGTCTCCAAATTGGTTCGTGGCTCAACGACAGGCCCGGGTAAGTAAATCAGGCTGCCTCCTCCGCACTCTTCGAGGCCATCTTTCATCACATCAATACTGTAGCATCTCGATTGACAGGTTGCCAGTTGCCGCCCACCCTCCTCTACCTCCGCCTGATCTTTTGGCGAGGAAAAGGAATACTTCACCACTCGGCATTGTGCACTATGCACTGTGCAAGGTGCGGATTTGAACGAAGGATCTCATGTGTTGTGTGGCCAATGATTGTACTCCAATGTGAGTCACTAGTCACGAGTCACAACCAAGTGGGACACTGATCAGCAATTTGTATTATATCACATGCCCTCTCTCTCTCTCTCTCTCCTCCGCTATCATCGTCATCGCCTCCATCAACGCACCGATTCAATGTCGAGAAGGACGCCCTTGCCCTGTCATGTGTCAAATCTCTTCTCTACTATTGTTGGGATGTTGTGCCCGTCTTGCCCTCCATCAGGGCCCTGCTTCTCCTCCCTCTCTCTCTCTCCCTCTCATTCACAGCCAAGTCTCTTAGTTGATTATTTTTTTGTTTCCCCTTGACAAAAATTAAAGGGGCACCGCCCTTTTTGGAAAACAAAATTACAGCAATTGGCAACAAACCGTGATAAGATCATGCACTAAATGTTTATGCCCAACTATTTTGTGTAGACTTCATAACTTAATTGATATAAAACAGTAGCCAAACTGGGCACCTATGGTTTCCTCGACTCTAAGTAATTGAGAGCGGAAAGCAATTTGAACCCCTATAACCCAATGTGTCATTCATCAAACTGCAATATTTTATTTTATTTTATAGTTAATTAAAGGGAAACAGCCAACCGCTCGCAAAACAAACTGCAATCATATGTGATCATCGTTCGAATCTCCTCAAATCAGCGTTTTTTTTACTGGCGAATTTTCGCCAGATTTGGACCTCAAAAAATAAAATGGAATATTCTGTTGCAAATCCCCTGAAATCGCCAAATTTCTCCATATTAAAAATAAACTAGGGATGAAATCGCCAAATATGGATGATATAAATGGATTATGGTACAGAGGTGGATGAATTTTGGTGGATAAAGAGAATGTACCGCTATTTTCTGCAAAACTCTGTGGTCACTCGTGCTGTTTTCCAAATTTCTTAAGAAAACACTGCCTCAAGTATAAAAACTAGCATAAAAAAAGAGAAAGACCACCATTACAGTGTCACTGCCAGTGTGGCCCTTTCCCTCACCAATTTTTTTTGTCTTGGCATTATATAGCAGCCACGAGGCGAAGTGGCTCTTAGTTACGCCGGCTTTGGCCGGGGTCTTCTTCTTCGTCTATGGGGGGACTCAAGCGGATCTTATCCACATAAGGTTCGGTCGGAGTCTTCCGTCGGAGTCTTCTCTCTCTATGTAAATAAAAGGGGATTTCAGTAGGTGGCGAGCCGGTTGGATAGTGCCACCTGGTGATCCTGGGCTCAAATCCTGTTACCAGATATAACCTTTTTCCGTTCAGAGACGTGGTTACTTGGAAAGAGCCTCCCACTGTTGGATTCTCTTTAAGAAAAAAAACATTTGGTGGATTTGAAGCAAGTTCCTTACTTCCCTTATCCTTCCTTCCCTGGGAAAGATGTCAGTTTTTCCGCTCACCGTTGGAATTTGTTTTCTTTTATTGGATTTCAAGTGAGTCGGTTGCTTCGTTCGGCCAGCTTCCCTTACTATAAAAACAAGTCCATATACAATAGATTATATGTGAAGTTAATTAGCGCCGTCGCAGGGCAGGGACGGGACGGCGTGAGCATCGGCGTGGGAGGGGGGGAGGGAGACAGGGAGAGGGAGAGAGAGGGAGGGCAGGGCAGAGGGCGCGCACGACGGCTGCATCACTGCATGACGCCAGTGAGGATGGCGGATCGCTTGGTTTCTTGTGCAGGTCGCTTGTCGTTTTGTGAGGCCCATGATCTTTGGCCGCCCGACTCCAGAGAGAGGGCTGGCGGCTACATGCCTCTAAAAAGACAAACCCAGAGAGGAAGCCGGGGATGAAGCTGGGGATGTGTAATTTCTGCGCATTGACTTTGACGATATGCAATAACACGATTGGATTAAGATGAATATATAAAAGCTGCGTGGCGGCTAGAGCCTAGAGACTTTCAACATTCCAATTCCAGATGGACTCTGGAGGGGGATCTTATATCATTTGAAAGTGGTAGTTGCAGTGGGGGACTTAGATATCGCTAAGTTTGTTGGACTCTGGAGGGGGATCTTATATCATTTGAAAGTGGTAGTTGCAGTCGGGGACTTAGATATAGTTTGTTCGTCAGCAGAGCAAACAGTGTTTGTATATTCGGAGATACAGCTTTGAAAATTCTTCAGTATCTTGCGGAGAGATAAAATGCGAAGGCACATGACATGCGGCTGGATCTTTCAAATGTAATTAAAATATATGTCAACTTGGAATCTGGGGAGAAGTTGCAAGCGAGGATGAAAGGTTCAGTCTCAATCCAGCCAAGTTGGCAACCTCTAAACGAAGCAAAAGTTCTCCAGCCACACGATGTAACCCCTGTCAACCACCAGAATTTAATGGTGCCACCAGATCATCCAGTGCAAAGTAATGCAGATCATGGTGTGAAGACAATTGGAATGCTAATCTGTGTTTGATAATATGTACAAGTCTCATCAGGGTCGCCAGGAGTAGAGGCAGGCTGCTCACGGACTTCACGTGTGGTTGCCACTCCCCCAGTCTCAACCTTCACAAACGATATGTTATTTTGGGCGATGTACTTCAACTTACAATAATAATCGCTAGCCACAGTGATTCTCCTCCCAGATTCATGAGCTGGTTCCTGTTGGCAATCAGTGTTCAAATTTATTTCGACCCAACTGCTAAAAACTTGTAACGTTTTGAAGAAAACCTGCGCATGCGCTCAAAAGAAAGCTGCATGGCCAGGAGTGGGCTGATCACTTAGCCTTCACGTGCTCTCAATTCCGGGGACAGGTTGAGTCAAACTGTTTGAAATCCTGCAGATTGATGAGAATAGCACTGACCTCTGCATAACTAATTAACCCCTCTCAAAATAGGGAGAATGAAATTAGTTGGGAACAATGTCAGCTCAAGTCTGAGGATTATTGGCCACTCTTACCAATCTGTGGCCCCTCTGTCCATCCTGAAATGGAGAGACAAACATAGAAGGAATCCCTTGAGTGATGAACTCTGTTCCATATGCCTTGCAGGGGCCCCAAGATGGATGATACTAGTTTTATTATTATATATTACCAGCTGGCTAGTATATATAGGTATATACGTCCCATATACGTATAATGACCAGAAGGCGGTCCAAGCCTGTTCTCAAGGACATTGAACATGGATGCAAACAAGTCCCCATGGATAAAAGATGCGCTCAAAATCGCCTTGGCATCAAATGCAACATACCCGGAATAACAACACACAATGAAACACCGGCTTGTGCCGCCAAGGCATAACGCACTAACTGAGCACACGCATATCTCTCTCGACAACCATCAACACACACATCCCGCACATTGACCCAATATTGCAAAACTAGTGCAATTGCACCGTCGCGCACATCGACCCAATATTGTAAAACTATTGCGAAGCAATTGCAGCAAGTTTTGAATATGAGCAAGGCAATGTGTATATAGTATTATGTAGTTATGTAGTGTGGGTGGGCGTCCCCCTAGTGTCCCCCATGTCTTTTCAAGTGCACAAAGCCAAGTTTAGGAATGCACAAGTTATGTGAAGGCTAAATCCGGGGGGGTTGCAAGTGGAGGCAACATGATGTAAATAAACTAGGCTTGCTTCCAAAAACATCTAACATTATAGTAATGGGCCACCTTCTCACATGATGTGCATGAGCACAGCTAAGTGGGCTGTCAGCAAGTGAGGCTGCTTGTGAAGCTTCATGGGCTCTAGAAGCATCAAGGCATGGGGGGGCCAGGCTAAATATGGAAGTGTCAGTCCTTCTTTTCTCTTTTTTTTCCGGTCAGGGTTTTTCCCTAGCCAAATCTATTAATATAATCCACTAGTTGCTAGATGCTTTGGATGTCTTCCATTTGTTTCTAGGCTTCATCCGTGCTGAGGAGGTGTTGTTTGCCCCCTTCCTAGCAATCCACATATCGAACAAAATGCTCCTATGGAGTTAACTATGTCGAAGATCGCCAGTTTTACCTTCTCTGATAGAAGCAGGAAGCTGATGGCCATTTTTGTCAAGATGCGCAAAATAATTCCCCTTGGTAAGCAAAGGAGAAATTTTTAATGGGTACCTCATTGCCACAGCACTCGATTTTTGGACTGTTAACCCTCTTTTGGGATGTGGCCAAGCCCTAACCCTATTTTGTACCCCCCTAACGCTATGTTTAGTTTATCTTCTGGGTTCATCGTCAACGTTTTCAAAGGTTAGACTCACATGCTTGCCGATGCAAACATGAGCCTTGTTGGGAGCATGTAGCTGACTAGACGCAGGACCCACATACAACATGCGCTCAATTGGAAGCCTGATGAAATTGTTATGAATTGAAGTGGATCATGTCACTGTGTCTACTATCTGAAATAGCACCCAATCATCCTTCAATTCCATATCGACAATCCAGATTGAATTGTCGATAGTGATGACTTCAAGAGCTCCCCCCGCAACCCATCAAAAAAAAAGGAAAAAAAAGTGATAGAATCATATAATCAACCCCGTGGTGTTGTGGTGGCTGATTCCCAAATCTAGCTTGAAGTTGATGGAGCTCCAGTGAAGCCCATTGCTCATAGGTTTCGAGCTGATTAGATACTGTGTAAGCGAAGATTCATTCCAACTTCTAAGGGCCGAGTGTCCCGGGACCAGGATATACTCCTTGGATGCAAGTACGCAAGGAGTATCAACACTGCACTGGACTTGGTAATGTTATGGCCATGAGACATTTGTGGCAGTCGGATAAAATCTCTGGATAACTGTAATATGACGTGGTATGAGGAGAGGTGTCAGAAATGGTGTGCTCAACTGTAGATGGGATATTTCTAGAGCCTAACTTGCAAATACGTCGACATTCCAGTCAAGATTATCCTGAACAGTTGGACGTGAGGAAGAGAGAAGAGAGAAAAGCGTTGGTCTGGGTGGGGGAGATGCTGCTGCTCTAGTGCACCGGGATGCATCACCACCTGACAGGTAACCGCTGCTGTGTCTTCCAGATAAAGTGAGTGATCTGTGGACCGCTCTGTCGACACATTCTGTGAACGTGATGACAAAATGATCCTGGACACATTCTGTCTAAACACGGATAGTCAAAGGCAGCAATGATGAAGGCGCTGTGTCCCCACTCATCTTGGTGGGAGAGCCGCATTCAAGACCCTTGAAGAGGATGGCCACACTGGGTAGCCGCTCCAGTTCCAGACGTGGTCCGTGGCTGGGTGTCGACACTCTCTGCCTCTGTCGGAGCCGTTTCCTGCACAGTAAGCGACAACTTGTCTAAATATCTGGGCGTGGGGTCTGACATGGTGGAGAATCTGTTTCAGGCACCTTCATTTATGGCGATGATGAAGAAGAAGAGAGAGGAGAAGGAAGGCAGGAGGGCGCATGCACGAGTAGGAATGCACTATGAATGGCCTCCTGCACCACCCTTCGTGCACGGAGGAGCCGCCCCACGCCCACATGTTTTCTTTTATCTGTTTTCTTCTCTTCTCCAGAGCAAAACTCTGCAGGGAATTACACTGGGACCATTGTTAAATTTTAACCAGGGTTCAGGTATGATCTCTGATCAACTGCTTACCGTCCCTGGACAACCGTTTAGGCATTTTGGCGCCTAATAGATAAATCAATGAATCTGAAAATTAGGCATGTTTTGAAAACAATCTCTCAAATTAGGCATCTTCATGCTATAATTTTTTAGAATTAGGCACATGAGAAGAGAAAAAAATTATTTTTTTAAGAATACAATTACAAAATGGACACCCTCCAGCGACCTTTCATTTCCTTTGAAACCCTAAAAATGCCCCCTCTTTGTTGTAGGAGTCTCCAAGGCTCAAGCTGGTACAGGCAAGCTCTCCCTTCGCTCTCACACTTTAGGTGAGTTGAATATTGATAGTCCACACTAGTGTAGGCACGTTGGTACAGGGCTTTGATACATTGGTCATTGCGTAAGCTGGTTTTCATATTGCTATGCTGGTGCATGGTGAAACTTCTTACGTAATGGTACTCTTGAGTTGTGGTAGGCTGGTAGGCTAGTTATTTCCACACGCATATATTTGTATTGATTTTTGTTCAAAGAAATTTCGATCTTATTACAAACAACATGAGAAGAGGCTTGCAAGTTTTTGGGTGGAATTTTTGGGCATTAGGCACTTTGGTCCCATAATTTCCCAACAATTAGGCCAAAATCTGAAAAATTCACATAATTGATTAGGCACTTTCATTTTGAAATAATTATCGCCTAAACGGTTGTCCAGGGACGGAACTTACAAAAACGGCAGTGGCCTTTCTAATTGTAGATTTGTTTTCTATTTGAAGATGACCTGGACCTAACCCTGGTTAGAAGCACCAGGGGTACATATGCCTAGCTCTGGGAACCCAAAAATGGAATCTTGAACCACCCTATTTTCATGTGGTTTTGAAAAGAATTTTGACCCCTCAGAATTAGCTTGGCTCTACTTCCTCTCCTTCTGGCAAGGGGGGATAATATATAATATTATGCAATGACAATAATAGTAATATATATGACGCCTACCAAAGAAAGCGTAAATTATGGTGTCTCTTGATCTGAAGGGCTATGCTTCCAGTATTCCGGTGGACGCCTTTGTGACACCAATCGGTGTATTGAACCCACAACCACTTTCGAGGTGGTATGTGCCCATTACCATGTGGTTGTCTACATAAAAACATAGCAGGAGGGATGTGAGAACATGAGAACGCAGTATGGTCATGCTTTAAAAAATAATAATAATAATAATGGAAACACTAGACCGCTCACAAATCAGGCCCCTTATTAGTTGTAGTGAGAAATAACCTTTTTCACAGTAACCCCTCAGAATAGTGTCAACACGGAGTAGTACCATATAAAGGAATTAATATACATTACTTAATTTACAGGGAAAATAATGTAGGCCCATAGCCCATTCGCCACCAAAAGGAAAAAACAAAACATGCCGAAGCAGCGACTTCTGGTGTCAACCTCTATGGCACCCTTTCAGAGGTTATTTTTCCTTCTATGTTCACCTGGGACGTCTTTGTCCATGACACCTTTCTATAAAGTTTAAAAATAAAATAAAATTTAAAAAGAAAATAAAAATAAAAATGCTACCACCAAACATTCCTTCAACTTGTGTAGTCCAAACCATTCACTAGTTTTCAGTGTTAGAGAGCAATGACACAGACTATGTAAGAATGGCTACAACTTATCAAACCTGCAAGCAAACGTCACATCCTTTCTTTCCAATGTGCAGTTCAAAAGTGGTAGCCCTAAAATGGCCGCATTAACCTATCTTTAGCAGGAGCCATGACCAAGATGCCTTGACCTTTCTGAGGTCAAACCAAGCATGTAAAACAGATCTCAGCTTCTTCTTACCAGTTATATTTTGAAACCAACTCTTCACTAACAAGAACGCCTGGGTGGTGTAGTTGGTTATCACGCTAATCTAACACACTAGAAGTTCCTGGTTTGAACCCGTGTTCATACATATCTCTGCATATCAGAGTATTCTTTGACCTGCCGAGAAGGCCTAAAATCTTAAATGGGAGAGTATACAGCACACAGTGCAGTGTTTAAGTTGTAGGCATGTATAAAGTAGCACAAGAACACTCACTCATGCCCGTGTGTGTGCAAACACCCTTTGACACATGACCATTTTATTTTGGTTGGTTCTGCTGTGGCTTATCCTTCATGATTCAGCGGTTTGTATTACATGAAGCTGTCTGAGAGGCCAGACTTTTCGAGTCAGTGCCTGCAAGGACCCGAGTTCACAACAGTATAAAGAGACACGGATCACATACATGATATACTTCGGTTAGGACATATGAGGAATGTAAGAACCTTGAGACAACAGTTCAGTGGCAGGTATGTATACATTCTCATCTGAAAAAGGAAACCAAGCCTACAAGTGTGACAACAGGGTCATAGTCCTATTTGCATCTTGTCAGTGGATGGTTGATCTTAAGCTACACTGGAATTCAAGGCTCCCTTGTGATAATCCAGCTGGAGAAGACACCGCACTGCCCTGCAAATGGCCATTCCATATCTGCTCATCCATGTCACATGCATTTCCTGGGCGGTGAGGAATGAAGTCATTGGTATTCTTAGAGCTGTTGCCAATTTCTTTCATAGAATGGAAGTAGTGGTTCACCATATCCATCACAACTTTGACCAGGCAAACTGTGAGAGAAAGCTTACACACTCTCTCGCTCTCTCTCGCTCTGCTCAGCATGCTCCAAAACAGCCAATGTCACTGTTCGGGGTGAGTTTGGCATCCCTTCCTTCAGCTCCCGACGAGATGAATTCAAAGTCAGATGGTGGGGTCAGTTGCAACATATGTCTAATATCAGATATCCTAAGTTGATCGATTGTATATCTTGGAAGCAGGATCGCACTGTCAAACAGATCTCAGCTTCTTGTATGTATGGGCTAGTACTGGACCTTACTTTTATTACTTGATATATATCTAAAACCAAACCACCTTGTGCAAAGATGTCTGGGTGGTGTAGTTGGTCATCACGCTAGTCTCACACACTAGAGGTCCCCGGTTCGAACCCGGGCTCAGACAAAGGTCTTCATGCAGGAAAGTAGCAGGGCTACGCTCCTGTTCGAAGACCTTTTTTCCCTTAAATGGGACAGATACTGTGCAGTGTTTTCAACTTGTAGGCATGTATAAAGTAAGCACAAGAACACTCACTCATCATGCCAGTGTGTGTGCAACCTTCGAAACATGACCATTTTATTTTGGTTGGTTCTGCTGTGGCTTATCCTTCATGATTCAGCTGTTTGTATTACATGAAGCTGTCTGAGAGGCCAGACTTTTCGAGTCAGTGCCTGCAAGGACCCGAGTTCACAACAGTATAAAGAGACACGGATCACATACATGATATACTTCGGTTAGGACATATGAGGAATGTAAGAACCTTGAGACAACAGTTCAGTGGCAGGTATGTATACATTCTCATCTGAAAAAGGAAACCAAGCCTACAAGTGTGACAACAGGGTCATAGTCCTATTTGCATCTTGTCAGTGGATGGTTGATCTTAAACTACACTGGAATTCAAGGCTCCCTTGTCAAGATAAACCAGCCTGAGAAGAGGACACCACATTGCCTTGCGAATGGCCATTCCATATCTGCTCATCCATATTTCCTGGGCAGTGAGGAATGAAGAGATTGGTATTCTTAGAGCTGTTGCCAATTTCTTCATAGAATGGAAGGTGAGGAATGAAGACAGTGGTATTCTTAGAGCTGTTGCCAATTTCTTTCATAGAATGGAAGTAGTGGTTCAGCATATACATCACAACTTTGACCAGGCAAATTGTGAGAGTAAGCTTATACACTCTCTCGCTCTCTTTCGCTCTGCTCAGCATGCTCCAAAACAGCCAATGTCACTGTTCGGGGTGAGTTTGGCATCCCTTAAGCTCCCAACAAGATGAATTCAAGGTCAGATGGTAGGGTCAGCTGCAACATATGTCTAATATCAGATATCCTAAGTTAAGCTAGTCTATATCTTGGAAGCAGGATCGCCCTGTCAGACAGGCTAAGTCCTGGCGGAAGAGAGTAGAAGAGATTCTCAAGGATCTGAATCTAAGCCCGCAAGTCTTGACCCTGCTGGATAAATCTGACTTAGAGGTGTCCAAAGCCATGTCTATGGCCAGAAAATTGTCTGATAAAAATGATTTTGTGTCCAGTCTGTGACATGGGAGAGGATATCATGGATGACCTCAAGGGTTTACCCACCCTCGGCACTAGACTGAAATTTAGCCTACCTTTGAGCAGCGAACAGATGCAGAGAGGAAAGAGGGATTGCAATTGCCCGTTGTGTGATCAACCTGAAGACGACGTTCATTTTCTGATTCATTGTCCTAGCTACTCTCACGAGAGAGACCCCTCTTCAAATCCATCAAGAGAATTGTGCCCTTACCAACTTTGTAAGTCTCGAGGCTGAGCCAACAGCCCAGGCCCTTTTGGGTCCTAGTTATTGGGGAAACCACACACAGCAGATTGATGCTTGCGTGAAGGGATTTCTAGAGGATGTCTGGAAAACTTGGATTAATTGTCTGTCCAGCATCAGCCCCTGACAAAGGTAGCTTCTGTCCCTTTATGTTCCGCTCAAACTGAGCGCGGGGTAAATGGCCACAAGGCTACGGCAAATACGTCTTATGAGTACATTCTCTCACTCTGCCATTGCTTGACACTGCCTATAATGACTGTTCCAGATAGGCACTTGGCTTCCGCCTCTCCCTCAGCTCTCCTGACCTGCAGGACCGTCACAGCCATCCACAGCCCACTAGCTGCACAGAAATAATTGAACAGCATCTTGACATGGCAAGATTATTTATCATATTAAGTATGTAACTATCTCTCTCTCACCCGCGTTGAGTGGTGGACCAGCTCTCGCCGTTCCGCATCCAACCGAGGCGCACCCGCACTTCCATTCGCTTCCCTCTCCATCTCAGATCTTAAGTGCAGAGTTCGCATGTGTACCATTGCAATCCGAGGACATATTCCGGCTTTTGCACATGTCCTGTACACATGCCTTGCTCTATAAGGGTGAGAAATAGATTGACAAACAGAAGACAGGGAGAGGCGCTTTACCGGCACTGATTTCATTCATAGCACACTGAGGAGGCTCCACATCTACGATGAGCATTTGCCTCATGTTGTACCCTTGTGCTCTTATCACCTGCTCCCTGAAAGGGAACACAATCTTCATTCATGGATGCATGGGAAAGAAACAGGGACCAACTTGCTCAAAGAAGTAGCGAGTGCAGCTCATACCAACCAAACAAGCAGATTGCAAAGAAGAGATGATGGAGAAAATGAACTGAGTTCTGCCCGGACAATGTCTCCTTCTGCTCAAACACTTCGTCCGATATCATCTTGGGGATGCCCTCACAACTGCCTAGCAGATACATGTGACAACCAAAACAGAATGTTGTGTTGGATGAAATGCAGACCTGAATGTAGCCAGACAAGCCAATAAGTAATTAAGGTGAGAGCAGTCAGAGAACACCATCTCTAAATAGTATGGGCTCCTTAGAGGTGCAAACACATAATTTACAAAGAACCCAGAATAATAAATAACAAATCGAAGCTTGCGTCAACCCTTACGAGTGACCCCTTGAGTGAATCAGCTAGCCACATACGATAGAGGAGAGACTACTCAGTGTTGGAGTCATAAAATATATGCTCAGAATAAAATATCTTGCAAGTAAATAGACCGTGGTGGATACAAAAACAACAATTTGGAAACTGGGTAGACTGTTGACAGCTTGAAACCCCAAGGGATGGTTGTGCATCAATTATGTCTCAGCTAAAATCTCAGAGGTACTGCTCATAGATTGTAAGATCTTCAAAACTTTGTCATGGACTCACCTCGTCACCAGCAGCATGAGAAACTCTCCCAATCCAGCACCCAAGCACAGAGGCTGTGATACTCATGATTGTACAATTAGGTGGCTCAACGGCCCCATGCAGCCCAGAGGCATGTGCCGAATCAAGAACAGTTTTCTGCACTTGCCACTTCTGAGGTCACTGTTCCAGAAATAGTAGAACCAAGAGACTAGCAGAATTACTGGACAACCTGGCAGTCTAAAAAAAGAGACAATTTACCAAGTAGTAGGAGTACAGCTATGTGAATGCCGCTGTGAAAAATGCTTTGGGCAATCCCTCCTTGAGGAGCTGGAATTGGCAGAACCAATCCTCTCAAGCAATTGCTGGCTTCAAGAGTTTTCCACGCCCAATTTGAACACCCTCAATCAGCTCAATTGCAATGAAGACAACCCTGCGGTTGGCTGAGGTTTGGTCTCTCCATACATCTCCTCTGCAAATGTAATCCTCTGTTTGACATGATAGGAAAGAACAATAAAAAGGTGTTATCGAATAACAACTGCTGCAAAACCTATAGAGGAGCTTTCAGGTTCTCGAGTTTATCTTTCTTTTGAGTCTGGACGGTTTTGGTTGAGACTTCGCAAAGAGAGCTACAGAAAGAAAAAGGTTTCAGATTATCAGATGGACTCCTTGGTGACTTGGGAGACTAGAAAAATGCTTGGAGGTCTGATATTGGGGCAGTTTAAAGGTAAGCAAGCAGTCAACTCCAATAGATTGTATAAGAGGGTTCTGTCCTACCAGTAGAAAGACCCAATTTATTTGACCATAAAACCTTGTCTCCATGGTAAAAGATGCGCAGCAATCACATTTGCCATCGGGTACTGCAACCCTGTCAGCATGCATCTAATCTTCTTCCCATGTTGGTGATGAGTGACCGTAGTTCCATACAACTTCACAAGATTTGGTCTGAACCCCGGGTCTCTTAAACTAGTTGGTGTGTCGCCCTTTGAAAGGAGTGTACAGTAGCTAAAATTATCCGTGGACAATGACATCCCTTGCCTGATGGAATTTTGGCCTTCAATGAGCAAGTAAACATTTTCCATGACATTGTGTAGAGCTACAACAAACAAAAAAGGTAAAGAAATCAAGAATGAGACACTGTCAAAGCATACAAGGAAAAACAAGATCGCCACAAATACAAGCTGGGAATCGACTCACAGTGCTAAGGACTTTCATACTGCAAGCCAGGCAGGCAAGATCTGCAAAGGAGCCGTGAAAGTGACTTCAAACAAAAACAGTACGAAGCAAGAACATGCAAAACAAGCTGTCAAAGACTGTACAGATGACTGTCTGTCAGAGACTTCTAGGTGGGGAGAAGGTCAAGGAGAAAATTGAATCCAGATATTCTAAGAAGCTGCAGAGAAGGGCCAGCCGCTGAGCTGCATGCACAGAAAAGACAAAGTTCAGCAACCAAGAGCATCGTCCCTATAAGGCCATGACAGACATGACGAGGAAATTGGACGTGATTACCAGAAGGAGAATCATACACAGCTGGGTCAGAATCTGGATAGATGCCCACCCTCTGCGCTGACAGCAGACTGATAAAGGATGGGCTGAAGAATGCTGAGACCCACATGAGGGAAGCAGGCCAATAGACCTAGAATTGTGCACAACTGCTTCTGGTTTTCCAGTTGGGACAATGTATATGAATGAAACCTAGCAGGTCAGAGGTGGACACAATGAATCATGCAAGAGGAATAAAGCGGCAAAACAAGCATAAGCAAAAAGCAAGGTAATGGCAGGTGCAGGTACTCCGATATGGAATTGGTCTCTGAAGGCTTTTAGGCCCTTTTTGGCCCTGTTTATAAACACTGATATGGATTATGCTCATTCATTATTTTCCCTCCGACTCTGTCCCAATCAGCAAAGCTTTGGGTCTCACTAATTTTTTCCACTGCAGAGGGATTAACACTCAAGTTAAAAGGACCGTGCTTTGTATTATAAGGCTGTGACATGGGCAAGGACCTTAAGGATGATCTCAAGGGCCTACCTACCTTTGGCACTAGACTTGAAGTTTAAACTCAGGGCAGGAAGCCTAAGATTCTGATACATTGTCCGGGATATCCTCATCAGAGACTGACCCTCTTCAGGACAATCAAGAACATTGGCTCGGCACCTCAATTCACCAACTTTCAAAATCTTAAGGCTGAGTCTAAAGCCCTGGCACCGCTGGGGTCTAACTTTTGGGCTGCTCACACACAGCAGGTTGATGCTTGTGTGAAGGGCTTCCTAAGGATATCTGGAAAGCCCGAACTAATTATTTGTACAAGGTAAGTCATACTACTGGAGTGAGCCCCTCATAAAGGTAGTTTCTGGTCCCTTTTGTTCCTCCAAAACTGGGCGCCGGGTCTATGGCCACAAGGCTTTTACCGGCAAACAAAGTCTTTCGAGTACATTTTATCCCAATCAGCTCTTGGGTCACCACAGACAGTATGCCTCCAATGGAGCAGGTAACTTGGACACTATGAGTTGTAGTAAAAACATATAGCAGCCGACATGCAACTGCAACAAACATGCATCAACCTTCATTATAAGTGGGTCACCTGTGTGGAGGCCTTCCGAAATCACGTAGTTTGCGTTGCTTTGTGGATCTTTTGATTAAGCACTTTTACAGTTGCAGTATAATCCTGGTAACAGCAGCTGGAGTGATGTCCTTACGTCATCACCTAATTCCCCTCCATTTCTCTGGAGCTTGACAACAGCAGGGCTCTCCTTATGCAAAAACTAATCTCCTTCAAAGTAACCATGCCATGAGGCAACAAGCACATGGCTCATGGGAGCCCAACAATGGAAGGGAAAGAAGAAGCCATACAAGTCTCCCGGTTTCTTGCACTCTGATGGAATTGAAACATGTTCTAAAACAAACAAAAGAAAAGCTTGTCTAGACTTTTGCACCTAAACTAAGACCGCCAACCATACCCTCAGTGTGTGGCTTGGCCCTCATTCTTCCTAATTCAGGTGGAAATCCAGTGGATGTCCATGTTTGTTGCTTCATGTCATATATGTGGAGAAGGCGGGCCGGTGATATTTTGGACTGTAGTGCGGTTGATGTGGCACAGAAGACCACAACTGTTTCATGGGGCCTGATCCACATGAATAAGATTGTGATGGCTCACCACTTCAAAAGCGTACATGTAGTCGAAAAACGTTCGTGCAATCTCAGTTCTTGCAATCTCCAGCCACTCTGCAGTCGTTGTAGAACCTTTCAACTCCCACACACAGACTGTTGGTGAGGGGTGAATTTGATAGCGAGGCGGCCCAAGCAGCAACAGGCGCCCCTCACTCTCTACAAGTCGACAAGACCAATCCTGTCCAACAAAGTCGTCGGGCATCCCTACAGCAACTTTAGTCCACACACCCGTGCCAATGTCACAAGCCATCTCAATGTTGTCTTTCTCATGTGATATGTAAAATAGAGCAAAGAGAGGAGGGCCGCATATCACACTTCCTCTACAATACGAAATGGTTATTGAGGGCATGTTTCCAGTCTCGGTCCAACACTCGCATGTTGAGTCATAGATGTCTGTTCTCCAAAGCACTCCGTAGTAGTCGGTTGACATCAGAAGGACCTTGTATGCATCTGTCCACAATCACATTCACTCTTTTGACGTCGAAATCTGTTGAAGTGGGAGGCAGGGCAGGCAATTGTCTGGAAGTGTTCAACAGAGGATTGTACACAATCAATAAGTCCTCCTCCATTAATATGCAAAATAAGCCTCCATCTGCAGCACAAACTCTTCTGTATACTAAATTGTCCTTGGGGAGTTTGAGGCCGATCTTGTGCCACCGTCGAGTTGTGGGGGCATACAACGTACAAACATCTTGGCAGTCTCCATCCTGGCAGTATCTGCCTAAAAACAAGAGATAGGAGTCTTGGTGAAGAGGGAGGTGCTGACAGAGTTGTTGGAAAGAAGCAGTGGATGGGAGGGAGTTCCACAACTTGCAAACCGACTTAAAGCGACAAGACTTGGATACGGCAAACAGGCCAACACTATCATCACTAACTCGAAAGGAAGCCTGCTCCAAATCTCCTCCTCCATCTTGCCCACCCACAAAACCTCTCTAATGTGTTCTTGTGATCGTCACACGGAGCTTGGGAAAAGAGACGTGTAGGGTAAGGTATGAACCAGTGAAGCACCGCACTTGCCTTGCCTCTCAGTGATACTTGAACCTTCTTTGCTGGCCATCCACTTCCCTTTTACTATTTCCAGCCCTGCTTTGTAGTTTGTGGTCTGTTGATAGAAACCCTAAAAATCCTTGTGCATTCGGGAGGGAGATGGCAGAGTGCAAGCTGGATACGCCGCTCTTCTGATTCCTCCTTTCTTGGTAGGTCTTCAACAGTATCAAGGGATGGACCAGGGGCTGGTCATGTCGCAGACACATTTCGTTTCCAGTGCTGGTTGCAGTCCATAAGGCGCTGCCAGCGCAGGCACGGGAAAGCCTAGTAACACGAACTCTCCATCCAGAGCCGTCTACAACTACTCGGTTCAAAGCGTCTGGTGGTATTATCCCCACTATAACTGAATTCAAGCCTAGAAAAGTTAAGTTCAAAGAGGGATTGTGCACACCGAGGACCTTGAGAAAAGATGCCAGCGCAGGGAAGCGGAATCAAATGGGAGTGCAGCTCTTATGTTGCTCTGTTTGATGCCACAGCTGAGGAGGTACCGTGAGCTTTACTTGCTTGATTCACGTGCAATGAAATGGATAACCTGCACAATTACTTCAGTGGGCGCCAGAACAATTAGGACATAGACCCACATTTTCACTAGCACAGTTTTTCCAGTGGTACTACAAACTGTAACTTTTACAGCACTGATAGAACAAGGGTGAGGTTCAGAAATGATCTTCTTAAAACTGCTAGCTGCCATTTTGTCCCTACTTGGTGCAAGACGCCACATGTGTAGCATCATGCCACAGAAACTCAAAAGACTCCATCCAGCATTCCTGTCACAAATTTAAGACCCTTTTTGAGCCTGCATGGACAGAGAAAGATCTGTCCAATGAACATTTGCTGCAGAAACCTGCCTACACAGACAATTGATTACACAAGGAAGTGTACATAAACTCAAATTTGCAAGCTTCAGAGGTCCTACAGTACTAGCCACCCTTGAGTCGTAAAGCACACTTGTTTGCTCAAAGTGTGACCAAGGCAGGACCAAGGCTACAATGAATTGCGCAGCTTCAATATTTCGCAATACCCACTCAAACATGTCCGATCCAGGATGCAGAGCTGTTAGATCACTTATCATTCAAAATCTGAATTAAGCCAGCTTGTCAATTTTGCAATCACAGCAGAGAATTCAGGCACCGCTGGGGACCTGTCATCGGACACCAGGTTTAGCAACATGCTGTTCAGAATGTCATCTCAGTTCTGGGGATTACTTATGTCGTAACACTAGACTTGAAAAATTTCAGAGGCCACTCATATGCAGATATCACAAAGTGGGAATTGCCAAATTGTAAATTGTTTCCATTATGTGGAGTCTGGGAAGGACGCAAAGACGGAGATGCTTATATATATGTCTTATTAGTACGTCAGCGAAGGAGACAGCCACAATTACATTATCCCTCAATTATCAATATCCCAAGAATTAAAGCACTCGAGGTGGTTCAGTGAGCCTGCTCCAAGAGGCGGATGAATTATAACGTCTCGAAAGGCTGCCCACTACTGCAACTCAATTCCGCTACTGCAAAGTGCTCTATCACCCCTCATGCAACCAATCTTGCTTTCTCCTCTGATGCTAGACTCCAACGAGAGAAAGGGCCCTGGGAATGAGCGTGAGAAGTGTAGACAAAGAAAGCAACCAAGGAATGCAAGCCAGAGTCTGCACTCTGAAAACACTCAACAAAATGTATGGATAGAGATACCTGCAGATAATCAGTCCTTCCACAAAGTCTTGCGTAGTCCCTCTAGTCTCGGAAATGTAGCAAAACATCAAGAGGCGACAGAGACAGGCAAAGGAATCGATCCAAGGGGAGCGCGGCAGCAAAGATATAAGTGCGATCCTGCACGATGCTCTGGATGACCTCATCCATCCTTCACGCTTACAAACGTGGATGAGCAAGAGCGCAGCGACAATAACTTTTATTCATCAATTACACTTCTCATCCACAGTTCTCCTTATCATTATTATTATTAGATTGGTTTTGAAGGAAAATATACTCTAACAGCTCTCAAGGGCTTCCTCGTCTGTCTTGATGCCTCACATCAATCAAATATTGCTTACTTTATGTTTATAAATAAAATGATTGTATCTTGTATATTGTCTATATAGGGCATGGCTCCTTGGACAGCGTAATTCTGCCCGAACGAGGAGCTGCTGGGTTCAATTCCGGCTTGAGCTCGGAGGTGGAACACACCAAAACTGTGTGTTTCTACGGTTGGGAGGAGGACTCTATCTGGAAGCGGTTTTTATTTTATTTTTTGTTATGCCACATACTTGGAAATTTGGAATAGGATATGGCTTGATCAATCCTGCAGATCCAGAACCCCAAGCTTCTTGAGAGATCTTCACAGGGTGTTCCTGAGCCTGTATTGATGAATGTTCCCTCGATGAGGCAGCAAGATGGATGAATAAGAGAGCAGAATCACGTGTGAAATACATGTGTGGATGATAATCCACGGAACTATTGGATGAATATCGGAATTATCACATGGATGTATACATGGGATAGGAATATGCTTTAGCGTTGAGAGAGGAGGAGCAGCGATGGTGACAAAGCGATCCAAGGTCCAGGCAATCGATCGACCTCCGTCCAAGGCATTCAGGATTTGATGCCAATATCGAGATATGAAGTGATCTCTCTTTGCAACTTTTCTTCGAGCCAATTCTGTTGAGCCAGATTCTCTGTAAACTCGTCTGGCAGAAGACAGCCTGGTGCGATGTTGATTCCACTGGCATTCCTGGCGGTGATGGAGGGAGGTCTGACATTGCTTCTCATCAGCAGGATAGAACCGTTGACGATGCTGGGAAGAGCCGTTTTGGATCTGTTGAAGACCACCAAAGGGGCCGCGATATCCAAAACCCTAGCTGCGACCTTTGTGGTTCTGCTGGCTTCAGATGTTGCCAGTATCTGCAGAATTCAGAAGCGCATCAGGAATGCGGGCTCCTCACATGCTGATCAGTTCATCATCCGATCCCAGATGCTGGAAGCCACATTGATTGGTGCGTGTCTACCGAATTACATGAACTTTAAAGCATTTGTTGTATTGATGACCTAGACCATTAGTCTGCACATCAGGAGATCGGTTATGACATTGTGAAGCATGCTAGCACTGTTGGAGAATGTGGAAACCCTGATAGAGCTGAGGTTTGGAAGAAGAAATACAAGAGCTTTGAAAGTAATGTAGGGGCATTTTAAGGTTCATCGCAACTTTGTACGCATATCAGCCCGATGTACGGCTAAATTTTCTAGTATGACTAAACCTTGGATAGTATTCTTCTTCTTCACATCAGTAATGGAAACTTTCCTTGTTCAACAATGAGCTCAATTTCACTAAAGCTCTTGAGTTCCAACAATAGCTATGGAAAGCAAGTTGCGTTATTAACTGTGTCATGGGATACTTTTGCAGTTTTTTATTTGGTTATCAAATTAAGAATAGGAATTGGTTCCGGATAGGAGCAAAGAAGGAAATGGAGTTTGGAATGATGGAATGAGTCTGCAAGAGGAAATCACCACTGATTCACAAATGAGTAGCTTGCCAAATTTACACAGGCATAAGCTTTGCTGTGGGTGTGCAGGATTTTGTCTTTTGCTTGGGCTGGTGGTGGGTAGTTTGCATACATACTTGAAAGAGTTGGAGGGGCTGAAGCGTAACGTTGATGCTCTTAAGAAGCAGTCTCGAGGTAACATCTCTCTCTTCTAAGATGGACTATTAGGGGTTACATGGAGGGGCTGAAGCGTAACGTTGATGCTCTTAAGAAGCAGTCTCGAGGTAACATCTCTCTCTTCTAAGATGGACTATTAGGGGTTACATGTCCATTTTTGCTTAGCTGGCTGGATTTCATGAATGAATTGTTGGTGTGGTGATAATTGTGGAAATGCTGAGCTTAGCAGCGATCCCATGGCAACACGTGCTGCCAGCTCTGTCTATCTCTCTCTTTCTGCTTAAGGAGTGCATGTCAGCATGCTCCAAAACAGCCAATGTGGCTGTTTGGGGTGAGTTTGGCATCCCTTCCTTAAGCTCCCGACGAGATGAATTCAAGGTCAGGTGGTGGGGTCAGTTGCAACACATGTCCAACACCAGATACCCTAAGTTAATCGACTCTATATCTTGGAAACAGGACCGCCCTGTCAAACAGACTAAGTCCTGGCAGAAGAGAGTAAAAGATTCTCAAGGATCTGAATCTGGACCCGCGAGTCTTGACCTTGCTGGATAAATCTGACTCGTCCAAAGCCATGTCTGTTACCAGAAAATTGTCTGATGCAAATGAAGTTAGGCAGAAAACTTCCCTGAACCTGTTTCCAGTCTGTGACATGGGGGAGGATATCATGGATGACAGGGTCTACCCACTCTCCGCACCAGACTGAAATTTAAACTCGGGGCAGGAAGCCAACCTTCGAGCAGTAAACAGAAGCAGAGAGGAAAGGGAGAGTGTAATTGCCCGTTGTGTGGGCAACCTGAAGACAATATTCATTTTCTGATTCACTGTCCGGGGTACTCTCACCAGAGAGAAGCTCTCCTCCAATCTATCAAGAGATTTGTGTCTGTACCTCTGTTTACCAACTTTGAAAGTCTCGAGGCTGAGCCAAAAGCCCAGGCCCTTCTGAGGCCTAGTGTTTGGGCAAATCACACCTAGCAGATTGATGCTTGTGTGAAGGGATTTCTAGAGGATATCTGGAAAACCCGAATCAATTCTATGTATAAAGGTAAGTCTTACTACCAATGTCAGCCCCTGACAGAGGTAGGTTCTGTCCCTTTGGTTTCCGCTCAAACTGGGCGCGGGGTCAATGGCCACAAGGCTATGGCAAACAACGTCTTATGAGTACATTCTCTCTTTCTGCTTTCTAATCTCCTGTAAATTCCAATCCTTAAGAACAATTATTGGATTCCTTGCAACTGGAGTGCCATGGCAACCTCCCACTTTGAGATCACTTGGTCTTATAGCCTTCTACTATTGGTGGATGGTTAGTATAGGGTGGTACTCTCAGGCGATATGTCACAGCCAATGTTCATAGCGGCTGGTCTACAAGTACATCATCTCTTCGCTCACTGTCACAGTAGATACCAGGTCATAAGCATATCAAATTTCTGAAGGACCTTGGTCAGTAAGCTTGCATTATCTATTTCATTGGTTGTTTATTTCCCAGGTGGTGCTTCATGACCTTGACGGGCATAAGTATCTCTTAGATCTGATTAGACTGCTCCATGAGCTCCTTCATGGAATGTTCATATTGACTGCAATAATTTTCTTACAATTGTTTGCACGTGTAGGTGCCCAAGCTGAGTACCTGCGGCTCCAAAGTGAGCAAAGTCTAAAGGACACAACAGATGAGTCGGCAGCAGAAGTAAAAAGCTTGAAAGATGTAATATCAGATTTGAGACAAAAATTGGAGAACCTACAGCTGGACACTCAATCAAAGGAGAGAGAGGCCAAGGCTGCCAAAGCTAATGCCCAAGCGCTAGAGAAGCAAGCTGAAGGGTTTCTTAATGAATACAACCGATTGATGGATGACAACGAGAATCTTCGCAACCAGTTGTCAACGTTTGATCGGAAGTACGCCAACTCTACCATGAAGAAATACTCGTAGCCATCTCTTGTGTTCTGCAAGGCATTGTCCACTCTTGCATCCCAGTTTTGTCCTCAGCCAGTTCTGGCCATGGGGTCAATGGTCACATAGCAACATCAAGCAGATTCAAACAAATACTTCTTGTTGTTGTCTCCCTTCCCTAATGAGTTCCTAGACCTTACAACCGGGAGCTCTACTGAAGTGGAACCAAAGATAGTGGCAAATGACAAGTATGGTGCCCTGGCTACAGAATATGAGGATGAAATGAATGCCAAGTGTAGTAGTTGCAAAGGGCTGATGTTGAAGCTTGTATTAACACCCATGGCTGGTCGTGTTGGTTGGTGATTGTCTACATGCAACACCTGTTGTGGTGATTTCCCTGGTCTCAGGAGGAATTTTTTCTGGTAGTTGTGAGTACTAGCCAACACAGGTTGGAGAGTAGCTTTGTACGGTATGTCACTGCATTTTGTGCTCTTTGAGCTTACTGTAAAGTTGAGGCACAAATACTAGCAGATAGATGCACATGAATCTTTCTCACAGTTCAGTCATACACGAGAGGCAAAGAAGAGTTCTACACCCACGAATAAGCAAGGGGAAGAGGCTTGTTATGTAGGCTGCCATGCCCAGAAACCATGCCCACTTGCTCATTCAAGTGGATCTGACTAAGCAGCTACCCCTCCTCTTGCCGTGGACTTACTAACGATGGTCGGTGTTGAGGCGCAGCCCAAAGCATTCTCGTGTGTAGAGTCAAAGAGGCGAGCAGCCAGATCGCTCATCTACAAAGTCAGACGTAGTGTCGGGTCCCACGCAGAGCAGAGCAGAGGCCCAGAGGGAATAATACTACATTAACTCGAGGATGGCAGGGGTGTGCTCTGTGCTCCTTGTTTGATCATGAGCCCTAGTTTCGAAAGTTGGGATCATGGTCTACCTCAGTGGCTTTTAAGTTTTGGGGGCCACAGGACGACTTGGGGGGCTTCCTGGGGAGTGGACCAGTGTTGGGCGGGTATATATGTTGACATATATACCCGGCCCGGCCGGGTAATAATCAGGGTATCATACTATTGAGACCCGCCACCCAAATTTTTGGTGGACCCGGCTTGAGTTAGAACCGGCTAGGTCCATCTCGCCACTTACCCGGCCCAAGCTAGGGGCCAACTTGGCTTAATCAGGGTATCATACTATTGAGACCAGCCACCCAAATTTTTGGTGGACCCGGCTTGAGTTAGAACCGGCTAGGTCCGTCTCCCCACTTACCCGGCCCAAGCTAGGGGCCAACTTGGCTTATTACACGGAACTGGACCAGCCATTCTTTTAGTGGCGAATAATCGCCAGATTTCGACCTAAAAAAAAAATCGAATATTTTGTCGCAAATCCACTGTTTTCTCATGGATGAAATCGTCAAATTTCTCCAAATAAAAAATAAATTGTGGATGAATTCACCAAAAATAGATGATATATATGGATGATGGCACATAGGTGGATGAACAGAATAAATGGCTATTTCTTGCAAAACTCTGTAGCCACTCGTACTATTTTCCAAATTTCTTAAAAAAAACACTGAACCGGACTTTAACCTTGAAAATCAGTCGAGTAATAACTTTTGAACAATACCTTGAGATTTTATTAGAACCTGGCTGCATTCATGGGTAGTAATTATGTAGCCACATGGGTTCGCATTTAAGAGAACGGTTAGTCAAAGGCTTTTGGAAGAAAAACCCACATATCCAGTTGCAGGACTCCTATTTCTTTTGTTTTTTGTTTTTTTTCCTTTTCTGAACCAATTCTGGTCCTCTTAATTGTGATTCTTCATATTTCATTTTGTTTCCTTTTATTTATTTATTTTCTTTCTGGTCCTCTTAAAATCTTAATGTATCATAACTGAAAATCAGGTTATATTGATAACCGTTGTATTGGGATCCGGTGGTGTTCCACTTGGATAACTTGAGAACTTTTTTTTGGGAGACACTTCTATTGATAACCTCTATCCGCCACAATTTCCAAACCCCTACTTTATATATAACCACCTCCATACCAATTTAATCAAAGATGCCTTACCCGACCCTTCAATATGCCCAAATTGTCATACCCGACACTGGAGTGGACCCTTGGAGTTGAAGTGCATAATATAGATGGGGCATATTACAATGTACAAAAGTCCACAGGCTGAGCTCACCCTATGCAGTGACGTATCGCCTCAAAGCGAATTTACGCGGTGAGGTTGACAGGCTTTTATTTAGCACAGAAATGCCGCTGTCTCTCTCCTCATCTGTTGCCCGATTCGAAAGCTGCTGGATGTACATGGCCTGTTCTTCCATATTCCGAGATTGCAATATCTCGGTCATATGTGGAGAGAGTTGGATTGTTATTCACAAATCCTGATTGTGGAACCTGCCTCAGATGTCACCCGACCCTAGTTTGAAGGGGCAAATGTCAACAGGCTTGACCTTCTAAAAGTCGCGGTTGAGGATCCGCTGGAAACAACGAAACAACCCACTATGTAGCTTCAACTAAGTTGACATCTAGGTGACCGCCTCAAAGCTTATCTACAGTGAGGCTGGCAATCGTATATATGCAGCACACTCCTGGGGTTGCCATTGTGCCAAGCTAGTAATAAGACGTGGAGCCTGTACACGTTAGTAGTAAATTCTCAGTAATTTCGCTGCTCAGCCGCCTCTAGGCTGACTCCCTCTCTCTACTCTCCAGTTTCTGTCTATAGATACTTATTACTCGAGAAATCCTGCAGAAAGGCAGCCCTCAGTTCAGATTCACAGTGCGGTGTAGACGCTTTGTTTTGCCAAGAGATTCTGAGCAGGGTATCATGGCCACCAGCAAAATTTCATTCGACAGGTGGGTTCTGCTTCTCAGTCAGCTGATGCTCTTAGGAGTTATGCCATGGAGCATGAGAGCAGACTCAGTAAAGGGAGGCTACTGGGAGGCTGGAGTGTCTGCATCGACGAGTCAATTCAATGCAAACTTCAACACGCACATACTCTATGCTTTTGCAGTGATGGATAGCACCTCCTTCAACGTGGGGGCCCCGACTGATGACAACGGGCAAATCAGTAGTTTCACCTCGATAGCCTCCGCCAGCAATCCTGCCGTTAAAACACTTCTCTCGATTGGGGGCGGAAACTCAAACTCTACGGCGTTTGGTAATATGGTGAGCACGGCAGCCAACCGCAAGGTCTTCATAAATAGCAGCATTTCTCTAGCCCGTCAGTATGGATTCAACGGCCTCGACCTTGACTGGGAGTACCCAAATTCAGACACAGACACAGCCAATCTGGCAACTTTCCTAGAGGAATGGAGGGCTGCGGTTGTGTCCGAGTCCCAGAGTTCTGGGAAATCAGAACTCCTTCTTACAGCAGCTGTATACTACCTTCCAACTTTGATCTACACTGGGCCCGGCACCCAAAAATATCCCATCAGCGCCATCAACAGCTATCTTGATTGGGTAAACATGATGGCGTATGACTATCACGGAGGATGGGAAAGCAGTCAAACTGGAGAGCACACTGCCCTCTACGATCCTAATTCGAACCTCAACACCGACTATGGAGTTACAGAATGGCTCAATGCGGGGGTCAATGCATCCCGGTTAGTGATGGGTCTTGCGTTCTACGGTCATTCCTGGACACTTTCCAACAGTTCTCAGACAGGTGTTGGGGCTCCAACCAGTGCGGCGGGTAGTGTCTACATTTACTCGGACATAGTCACCTTCAATCAGGACGCAACTGTTGTGGAGGACAGCACAACTGTATCCGAATACAGTTACAATTCAAGCCTCACTTGGATTGGATATGACAACCCCAACACTATAGGGAGCAAAGTACAATATGCTTATGGAAAAAGCCTTCTGGGCTACTTCGCCTGGGCTCTCCATCAAGATGACAGCAACTGGTCAATGGCCAAAGCAGGTAAATCAGGCTTAATGAATTATTGTCCTCATATTTCCAGTAGTAGGAACCTCCAACTCTCCTGATCTACCTATGCTTTGCACAGCATCTTCTAGTCATTGCTGCCCACATACTGGACTTGACGTAAGCACCTAGATTAATCTCGAAAGCGCTCCAAATTTTGCGATCACTGACACTTTCGCCTCATGAATTCTAACTAAAGTTGTTTGTGCGATTGTGTGTGGTTGCAGCGTATGACGTTTAGGCCGATAGATCTATTTCGCACCCTTTGTGGCAAACTGGCAATTCGTTCGTGCCTCATGTCCAGGACATCGAGAACATGAGATAGTACACGACATCATTTTGACGCATTCAGTGTAGTACGTTCAGTAAGTCGGCTTCTTAGATTTGGAAGCAAACAAGCATGAGGGTTAAATCGAAATTGAGGAGAACTTCCTAGTATCGATTGCGAGATCACTAAACCTGAAAAAGTAGGCAGCAAAGGATCAAGATCATAACAGAACTCGGAAAAAATCTTCTCTTGACTGGGAATGTTCCATGCTTCTTCTTCAAGATGTATGAGGCATCTCAGATCATTGGACCACGTAAGAGTTTTTGAATCTGAACTACATGACTTCAGTTGTTGGAAGGATTCCACAGGACATTCCATCTCCTACCTATCTGGCAACGAATTCCCAAAACTGAAAGTGTTGTCTGCTTCCATAGGAGTCGTCGTTACTTATTTTACAGATCAACGGGCCAGAGCTATTTAGATCTAGGGTTGATAGCAGGCTAACCTAAAAATACCTGCTAAGGAGGGATGCTACATGGAAGATCCCCTGTGGGCGGGTCAGTACTGTTGCCTCTGTATAGAATGTACCCTAAAAATCAAAAAGGTAAAGCAGGACGGTGTTCACTAACAGGGAAGACTCTTGATTAGTGCCATACTACAAATTTTTAGGCCGTTTGACTCTAATGCTTAGTTCAAGCAAGTGCATTTATATGTATATCTCTAACACAAGACTAAGGCCAGGAAGGCATGGAAGGTAAGGTAGGCATGGATTGTTTGTTAACAACTGTTCGAAGGAGCAGCAATGCCAGGAGAATCCAATTGCTCCCTGCCTTTGATAATTCTTGGGGAAAGGGCGATTCATCTGTTGGAGAACGTCAGACTGATGCTTCGGCATCGTCGTAGTTTTAGGAAGGGCAAATCCAAGGCCCAGCTTTCTTTTGACCCCCCTAAACGCAACAGAGGCAGTATGTAGGACTTGCTGATTTGCTTCTTAGTGCTTCCTTGTCATCTTTGCAAGACAGATGATAGCTGGTTTTGTGTTCCAGCAGATCCTATCCTTCTGCTTCTCTGGTTCTCTGCTGCTTACTGTGCTCGGTGCAGTGTCTCGGTTCTCGTCCTTATGGCTTTGTAAGGTTATTTTTTTCCTTACCTTCAATAAAGTTTAAAAAGGGCTACAATTCCAAAACATAAAATAAAATAAAAAGACTAAATATCGAGAGAGTACTAATAGACACATGGATTATTGGCGTCTTCCAGCTTGGAATGCCATCACAATAAGGTGAAGCTTTGATATGTAGTTAGCCATACTTATACCATAGATTACTTCAATTCGGAAAGAAAGGCGTCCAAACTCATTTTGTAAGAGAATATCCCAACCTTGAATTCGTTGTATCCCAAACTAAGAATTTGCTTTCCGAACAAGCTTCAAGCATGGATATAGGGTTTTAGGGGCATGAAGTTTATAAGAAATAAAAGTAAGAACCACACAAACATATATCCCAACATATGTCTAATATCAGATATCTAAAGTTAATCGACTATATATCTTGGAAGGAGGATCTCCCTCAAACAGGCTAAATCCTGGCGGAAGAGAGTAGAAGAGATTCTCAAGGATCTGATCTAAGCCCGTAAGTCTTGACCCTGCTGGATAAACCTGACTTAGAGGCTGTAGTGTCCAAAGCCATGTCTGTGGCCAGAAAATTGTCTGATGAAGTTAGGCAGAAAACTTCCCTGAACTTGTTTCCAGTCTGTGGACATGGGAGAGGATATCATGGATGACCTCAAGGGTTTAGCCACCCTCGGCACTGGAGAGTCAATTTACTGGCACTGATTTCATTCATAGCACACTGAGGAGGCTCCACATCTACGATGAGCATGTACCGAATCAAGAATAGTTTTCTGCACTGGCCACTTCTAAGGTCACTGTTCCAGAGACTGTAGAACCAAGAGACTAGCAGAATATTGGACAACCTGGCAGTTTAAAAAGAGAGACAATTTACCAAGTAGTAGGAGTACAGCTATGTGAATGCTGCTGTGAGAAATGCTTTGGGCAATCTCTCCTTGAGGAGCTGGAATTGGCCGAACCAATCCTCTCAAGCAATTGCTGGCTTCAAGAGTTTACCATGCCCAAATTGAACACCCTCAATCAGCTCAATTGCAATGAAGACAACCCTGCGGTTGGCTGAAGTTTGGTCTCTCCATACATCTCCTCTGCAAATGTAATCCTCTGTTTGACATGATAGGAAAGAACAATAAAAAGGTGTTATCGAATAACAACTGCTGCAAAACCTATAGAAGGAGCTTTCAGGTTCTCGAAATCTTTCTTTTGAGTCTGGACGGTTTTGGTTGAGACTTCGCAAAGAGAGCTACAGAAAGAAAAAGGTTTCAGATTATCAGATGGACTTGGGAGACTAGAAACATTCTTGGAGGTCTGACATTGGGGCAGTTTAAAGGTAAGCAAGCAGTCAACTCCAATAGATTGTATAAGAGGGTTCTGTCCTACAAGTAGAAAAACCCAAATCATTTGACCATAAAACCTTGTCTCCATGGTAAAAGATGCGCAGCAATCACATTTGCCATCGGGTACTGCAACCCTGTCAGCATGCATCTAATCTTCTTCCCATGTTGGTGATGAGTGACCGTAGTTCCATACAACTTCACAAGATTTGGTCTGAACCCCAGGTCTCTTAAACTAGTTGGTGTGTCGCCCTTTGAAGGAGTGTACAGTAGCTAAAATTATCCGTGGACAATGACATCCCTTGCCTGATGGAATTTTGGCCTTCAATGAGCAAGTAAACATTCTCCATGACATTGTGTAGAGCTACAACAAACAAAAAAGGTGAAGAAATCAAGAATGAGACACTGTCAAAGCATACAAGGAAAAACAAGATCACCACAAATACAAGCTGGGAATCGACTCACAGTGCTACGGACTTTCATACTGCAAGCCAGGCAGGCAAGATCTGCAAAGGAGCCGTGAAAGTGACTTCAAACAAAAACAGAACGAAGCAAGAACATGCCAAACAAGATGTCAAAGATAGTACGGATGACTGTCTGTCAGAGCCTTCTAGGTGGGGAGAAGGTCAAGGAGAAAACTGAATCCAGATATTCTAAGAAGCTGCAGAGAAGGGCCAGCCAGTCAGCTGCATGCACAGAAAAGACCAAGTTCAGCAACCAAGAGCATCGTCTCGATAAGGCCATGACAGACATGACGAGGAAATTGGACGTAATTACCAGAAGGAGAATCATACACAGCTGGGTCAGAATCTGGATAGATGCCCACCCTCTGCGCTGACAGCAGACTGATAAAGGATGGGCTGAAGAATGCTGAGACCCACATGAGGGAAGCAGGCCAATAGACCTAGAATTGTGCACAACTGCTTCTGGTTTTCCAGTTGGGACAATGTACATGAATGAAACCCTAGCAGGTCAGAGGTGGACACAATGAATCATGCAAGAGGAATAAAGCGGCAGAACAAGCATAAGCAAAAAGCAAGGTAATGGCAGGTGCAGGCACTATGATACGGAATTGGTCTCTGAAGGCTTTTAGGCCCTTTTTGGCCCCGTTTATAAACACTGATAATCTGTTGCAAGATTTATGCTCATTCATTATTTTCCCTCGGACTCTATCCCAATCAGCAAAGCTTTGGGTCTCACTAAATTTTTCCACTGCAGAGGGATTAACACTCAAGTTAAAAGGACCGTGCTTGGTACTGTTATAAGGCCGGCCTTGGAGTACGCATCTGCTGCGTGGGTCGACAACTCCAACCATGCTAGAGCCCTAGAATCCATTCAGGCTGCAGTCCTCAAAGAAAGCATGTCGGCTTGTTCTAGATCAGCTAATCTGGCTGCTCGGGGTGAAGTTGGCATACCTCCCTTAAGCTCTCTACGTGATGAATTCAAGGTCAGGTTGTGGGGTCAGTTGAATCGCATGCCAACTACCAGATACCCTAAGATAATCGATCTACTTCTTGGAAGCAAGACTGTCCTGTTAACCAGGCCCAGTCTTGGCGGGAAAAGGTAGATGAGATTTTCAAGTATCTGAATATCAGTCCTGATGAAGTGACCCTACTGGATGAAGCTGACCTGGAGGGGGTTGTGTCCAAAGCCATGTCTGATGCCCAAAGACTGTCCGATCAAAAGGAACTTAGGCATAAAACTTCCCTGAACTTGTTTCCAGCCTGTGACATGGGCAAGGACCTTAAGGATGATCTCAAGGGCCTACCTACCTTTGGCACTAGACTTGAAGTTTAAAGTCGGCAGGAAGCCTAAGATTCTGATACATTGTCCGGGATATCCTCACCAGAGACTGACCCTCTCCAGGACAATCAAGAACATTGTCTCGGCACCTCAATTCACCAACTTTCAAAATCTTGAGGCTGTAAAGCCCTGGCACCGTAGGGGTGTCACTTCTGGGCTGCTCACACACAGCAGGTTGATGCTTGTGTGAAGGGCTCCTAGAGGATATCTGGAAAGCCCGAACTATTGTTTGTATCAAGGTAAGTCATACAACTGGAGTGAGCCCCTCATAAAGGTAGTTTCTGGTCCCTTTTGTTCCTCCAAAACTGGGCGCGGGTCTATGGCCACAAGGCTACGGCAAACAAAGTCTTATGAGTACATTCTATCCCCCTCAGCTCTTGGGTCACCACAGACCGCATGCCTGCAATGGAGCAGGTAACTTGGACACTATGAGTTGTAGTAAAAACATACAGCAGCAAAAAGCAGCCGACATGCAACTGCAACAAATATGCATCAACCTTCATCATACGTGGGTCACCTGTGTGGAGGCCTTCTGGAATCACGTAGTTTGCGTTGCTTTGTGGATCTTCCGATTAAACACTTTTACACTTGCAGGATGCAGCCGAAAATCCTGGTAACAGCAGCTGGAGTGATGTCCTTCCGTCATCACATAATTCCCCTCCATTTCTCTGGAGCTTGACAACAGCAGGGCTCTCCTTATGCATTCTTGCCACATACTTGGAAATTTGGAAAACAATGAATAGGATATGGCTTGATCAAGCCTGCAGACAGGCCTGCAATGCTAAGGTAAGGTGCAATCCAGAACCCCAAGCTTCTTGAGCTCATAACAACATTCTTGTTCTTGCAAAGCATAGGGGCTTTTCAACGGACCCAGATGCACATACCCTTTGCAAGGACAAGAAAGTTGTTATACAGCTAAATAAGCATGGGGCTTCCCCATTCGATTTCTCTTTGCAAGCGAAGCACGTCAACCCCGTCAAGCCCACCGTTTCAATAACCCTTCGTACTTATTCGAACCAGGAAGGAATGGATCGCATAAGGTCCTCGGGAAATGAAATTTAGAGATGAAACTTCCGGTGAGAACTAGTAGTTATGAGTTCTGCACCTAAAATAATCGAAGTGTTTCTTGGGAAGGCCACCCCTAGGATGAGAAGACGCAACACACTGACCAGCGGCTATTGTCTCTGTATCAACTCCTCCACGGACTCGTATGAGCTGCTCAGGCGCACAAGAAGGCCCCTCATAAAGGTAGTCACACTACCGGAGTGAGCCTCTCACAAAGGTAGTATCTGTTCCCTATTGTTCCGCCCAAACTGGGCGCGGGGTCTATGGCGACAGAGCCACGGCAACCTCCACCTCACTTCTTACCTTGAGTTTAATGTAGATGAGTAAAACATGTTGTGCTGCATGCACACGTCACAGGGCTACCAGTGTTTACTAAACTTGCTCTGAACAGACCTACTCACCAGATCACTGGACACCTTCTAGCAGGAGAGAGGGAAGCAGGAGAGGATGGCGCAGCTACCAAGTCTGGACAATGCGCCCATCAATCTCTCATCTCTGAGGTAACTTCCTTAACCCATGGAGTTTTTTTCAGAACACGGAAGTTTAGTCATAGGTCCTTTGTCGGGTTGCAATTCACATTTGTATTGAGCTGGTGGGCTTTCCTATCTGCGTTTTTGGGAAGAGGAAGGAGAGAGAAAGAAGTAAATTCACTGCTTCCACGAGAGGCCCGAATGACCTTTGGGACTCAAACGACAAAGAAAAGCAACAGAGCACATCATACCCAACAAGCGTGCACGGAGAGAGTTCGCTTTCTGATGGCGGCTTTAAATATATGCCGTGTGGCAGGGAGGAAGCACAGAAAGAGCTTGTGGAGGTTCTAAACTCTGTGAGTCTCTCTCTCCCTCACGGTCTTTGTCTTCATCTTTGTCCCTTGCAAGCGGGCTTGTCAAAACACTGTTCAACTCTAGGGCTTCAATTAACGCAACTGGACTTTGAGTTTTCTATGGTAAGGCAGACACTCTGGTCAACATGGAAGCTAGAACTTCCTTGTAGCGGAATCATGTGGTTTGGGCTAATGTCTCAATGTGGTTTTGTGACATATAGGCTGGAGATAATATTGCAGAATTCTCCACATTGCCCTTCTTGCATTTGAACCCAGCTCCACTATATTGGACAGGCTATAGGATTTAAGGTCGAGTAGAGATTTGATACTTCCCAGGATCCAATGACCTCAAACCATTTTCTTGATTGTATTCATGTTTTTGCTGCATTTTCAAGCTCCCAGCAACTGAAGCTCATGAAAGAGTTGAAAATACGGAATGTCTACAGTTGTCTATTATCTTATGCACAGCAACTTAACAAATAGTTTTGAGATTTAATCAGGGAGACGTTCATAGGAGATTTTGTATGTATAGATGCGGGGAAAGAAGGTGCTGGTTTTGGACCCCAAGCTCAGTGGCCCTCTTGCTCAAATTGCTCAAACATCACTTTTGAAGGTATTTTTCTCATGGCCTCATGTTGAGGATGCATAGACAAATGTGATTCACAGAAGAAGAATGTCCTCCCTGTAGTCTTGGGGCTGTAAACCCTACACACCCTAGCTGTACTGTGGTGACAGACATGAGATTGGGTATGTATCTCGACGACTGACTTTCTGTTGGTGGTTTTTTCTCTCTCTCTACTCCATCTGCAATTATGCCACAGGAACATGGAGTTGAAAATTTGTATCACTTGTCAGCTGATCCTGCACCATCAGAGTGCAAGAATGTAGTGTTCTTAGTGCGTCCTCGAATGGCTCTCATGAGGCAGATTGCAGCAAACATACAACAAGACAATCGGCAGAAACTTCAAAAGCATTATTCTGTCTTCTTCATACCCCGCCGTACTATTGTGTGCGAAAAGGTACCTCTCCTCTCTGTCCTTCACAGTAGCCTCCCTCCACTCTGAGGTGCTGCCCACCCCTCCCTGCTGGTCCCAACTTGGCAAAGTGGCCAGAATTGTGAATAGTTTTCTCTTGCTCCCTTACCTCCGCTTCAACAATGTTGCTCAATGACTGTATTATCTCAAAGGACAATCTCTATCCTCCATGGCTTCGGCTGGTGTCTTCTCTCTCTACTTTAAATGGTTTTTGATAAGGTATGGTAGTTCATCGGGTAGATTAGAAATGTTTTTTCTTGGAGGATGAGCAGTAGAATTTAGGGTTAGGACTTCTGCCCCATCAAAAAGCCTGGTGCAGGGCAGGGTCTGTGGGTAGAAGGCCACAAGAAGCTCATTGAGTACAATTCTCCAGGCCAGCTGTTGGATTAATATTCAATGATGTGTAAAATGGACTGTAAATGGACTGTGCATGAGCTCTGTAGCAAGTTTGTGCTGAGTTTTGAAACCTCTGTGACTAGCCCAGGACGGTTAGTACTTTGGATGGATCAGTGTGTCATGCTCACAGGGGTGAGTCCATCAGTACATCTCTTGTGCCTATATCTTGTCTAGAAGTTTGTTGGAAATTTCTTTGGTCCCATATGCGCTCTTCTGTTTCTTTCCCATTTTAAAGGAAGTTCCTTTACTATAGTTAGTCTTGCATAATGGCAGTGCCCTCTTCCTATCCCGTTCAGTTCAAACTGGACGCAGGGTGTAAGGCCTTGGCTTCTGTAGTCGAAGTTCTAACAAGTACACCTCTTTCTGTTGCGAAGGTTTTGGAGGAAGAGGGAGTGCATGGAGACGTGACAATTGGAGAGTATCCTTTGTATTTCATCCCGTTTGATGAAGACATTCTGTCCTTAGAACTCGAGCTTGCTCTCAAGGTGCAAACCTTGAAAGGCCCTTTTCCTGTTTGTTTCCGTTTTTACAAAGCCACTTTTAGCTTTCAGGACCAGAATTGAGGCACACTGTCTCCAAGCAACAACTGGGTTGGTTGTCTCGGTTGCCTTTGTCCTCTGGCCCTCCCCTTAGTAGAGGTGGTTGTTTTGCTATCTGCTCTCAATTTTCTGCCATTGCAGGAGTGTAAAGTGGATGGAGACTTGAGTGCTTTGTGGTATGTTGCACGGGCGATTACCAAGCTTCAGGTTCCACCTTACTTGCTGTGCTCCCTTTTGGTTGTTGAGAGAGAGAATGTACTCCTAAGACGTTGTTTGTTGAGAGAGGAGAGAGAGAGAGAGAATGTACTCGTAAGACGCTCTTTGCCGTGGCCCTGTGGCCATAGACCCCGCGCCCAGTTTGGGCGGAACAATAGGGAACAGATATTACCTTTGTGAGGGGCTCACTTCGGTAGTGTGACTTACCATGATAAGGACAATTAGTTCGGGGTTTCCAGACATCCTCTAGAAATCCCTTCACAGATAGAGAGAGCGAAAGCTGGTCATGTCAGCTTTTTGTCTTTCCTACATGTGGTGGAGGAGGCATTATCATTGCCATCCTCAACCGTGTCGTGCTTTGCGGGCAGGGGCTGTGTTACTTTTGAATCTGTTCGATTTTTGTTGTTGTTGCCATGAAGAAAGTTGTTAGCTTGACCACACTCCCCTAGTTTGTCAGCATTTGGTGTATATCTCGTCTCTTCCAGGGTCATCACTACTTGGCCTGCTGAGGTTTCGATCAAGTTTTTGGTTTTTAGTTTGTGCTGGGGCATTTCCCCTTCATCCCAAAATAAAATGAAACCGATAGAGAGAGAGAGAGCGAGTTTTCAAAGGGGAGTTGGGCTATGTATTTCTGATACCTTCAATGCAGTCTAAACTCCCCATTTGTACTCCAAGAACTTTCTTTTATCGTCAAATTTGAATTGAAATTCTGTTTGAATCTGAAGTAATGCCATGGATGTTGGGGATGCATTATGTGGTATTAAATTTGTCTCATGGTATTGTGGCAGGAGATGTATGGGGTAATACCCCACATAAAGGGAAAGGGCAAGGCTGCAGCACAAGTCTCTGACATTCTCGCTCGAATGCAGCGCGAGCAACCACCTCCTGTACCTGCCTCTGTATGTTATCTGCCTCAGTCTTCCTTTTTGGGTGTATCAAAGCAAGAAGCCCAAATTCTGCTAAAATCTTCTGACTAAATTGATAATGTAAGATTTATTTTGTGTCTGTCATGCTTGCTCTAGCCTAATGCATAGGGGGTGCAAATACAGCACAACAATAGTGGCCAACACGTCCAAACAATAATGGCCGACAAGATCTGCACAATCTTTGGTTGTGTTCTTTTGTTGGTCTCTGAAGTTACATTACTTATTCTGGTGTGTAGGCAAGGCCACCTGAGATTGACACACTACTCCTTCTCGACCGGCAGGTAACCCAGTATGCCCTGTTTTGCCGGCTGTGCTATTGCGGTGGCTCAGTCACCTGTCTGAAGTCCTTACTACGTTCTGTCCCTCAAGTCCATTGCAGGTCTAGGTTGGGTATATCTCCGTGTCTCCAGATACATTAAACAGTTTCTTTCACTTTTTCTAGTCTCCTGTACTCAAATGTCTACCTGATGAGCACCTTGCTTGCATACTACAATCTCTGTACCATGAGCTTCCCCGCTTCAACCCACCATGGGGTCACATCTAGAAAAACAGGCTACTTGAAGATGCTTCTATGTACAACAAACATGGGGCCCGAAAGACAACTCACTCAAATTCGACAAAGATAATCTCCTCGAATAGATTGTGATGAGATTAAGATTGACATGAGGCAGATTGATTGCTGTGTCCCTCTTGACCGTGTGTCTGTGTTAAGCAGTTTTCCTTGCCAGCTCGAAAGCTCATGGCAGGATTGGTGGATGGGGTAGGTTGACATGGTAACACCCATGTGTTCACAGCTCACGTATGAGGGCTTAATTGATGAGGTCCTCTCCCATTCTTACCCCTTTTTGGCCTACTTCTTTTCCTTCTTGATAGAGGTTTACCAATGCTCCATGGTCCTAAGTGAACCTGGGATTTTTGGCAACCCTTGTTTTGGACTGAGACTGTCTGATTGAAAATAGCTTGTCTTAATGCAACTGTTGTCTGTGTGAAGCTTGTGGGCCTAAGTTAGAATTTTGCAACAGGGAATGTTTATTTTGGGAGTACTTTCTACATGCAGTTTTTGCAAATAAGCAATGGTGCAGTGGAGCTTGATCCCATCATCATGGGAGGCCAGCAGGGCAGCACCAAGAAAGTTAAGGTGCTACTGAACTCCAGGTACTCTTCTAACTCTTATGGGACACTAGTTTGAGGTTATATTGCTAGGCCTGATACCTTCTCAGGAAGTTAACTCAAAAATACTAATTTGAAAGACGACGTGTGTTCTTTGGCATTCTTGTGTGTGCAGTGACAAATTGTATAGGGAGCTTCGGGATCTCAACTTTGGGGTCGTTGGCCAGGTGTGCGCCTCCTCCTTGTGGTCTCACTGCTCATCTTTCTGCCTCTGGATTTCTGACACATCGTAAATATAGAGAACCACAAAATTTAAGGTCGGGCTGACTGGGAGATCAAATTGATTGTGCTATGAGTCTGCTGTGTTTGTGCAAGGTCGTAGGTTTTGCGCCAAAAGGCCACTGCCATGAAACAGGACTACACCGATGTCACTAATACTGTACTCCCTTTACCTTAACTGATGGGTCGTCATCGTCCTCTATGGACATTAGAATCTCTCTCTCTCTCTCTCTCTCTCCGCTCGTTGGTCCATGGGCCATCAGGGCCTTCTGTTATGAAGTACCATTCATTTCATTTCATTTCATTTTCTTTTGCTCTCTCATCATTTCCTCCTTGGTTTTCTACGGATTGGTTTATTTGATGTACATTCTTGTCAGATAAGGTCTTTGGGCAAGGTAGGCAATTTAGTGCCTTCACTCACTTTACTCTTATTGGTATGAACCAGCAAAATCAGTCAGTTTCCGACCTGAAAGACTTTGTGAAGAAAATGACTGCACTTCCTGAGATGACGGTGAGTAGATATCCAACATTTAATGTGGGGTGGTTGCAACCACATGGTCAGTAATTTATTGTGACTAAGGTTTAGCTAACAAGGCTTTAGATGGATACTGTAGAGTAATTGGCAAGATAAACACATGGACCTAATAGTCTGCATGGGGTGGATAGGGGGAGAGAGAGGAAGAACAGAGAAACTGCTTATGTCAGCTAGACCCAGAGAGCCTATGGGACATGGAATGCGTACCAGAGAAAACCAAAAGAACATGCCTTGAACCCTAAATTTGGTTTGGAGATGGACGGCCTCAGATTCTCACCGAATAAGTGCACATACTGATGTTTTATGTAAGAAAATCCAGCGTCAGAAGATTCTGGCATGGCCTATTGGAGTTAGTCGGTTGCAGGAATCATTCCTAGAAAGTACCCATTTTTATTGCTCTTTCAGCACAAGTGGAAGTTGAAAGAGAAGTCAAGGGTGTATTTTTTGGGTGGACAGAGACATACAAATATAGCCCAGCATCTGTCGACATTTACAACGAAACCATCTTTTCTGAGCCGCCTGAATATTGAGCAAACTTTACTGGAAGGCCAAAGTTATGATGTGTATGTTTCCTCCAACCCCACTTCTCCTGGTGCTGCTGTTCATCCTTTAAAGCTCTTCTTTACCTTGGATGTGTTATTCCATTTCATTATACATTGTTTACTAGCTCACATAGATATACAGTGCTTTCTCTGTGGCCTCAGGCCCCCTGGCCTTTGAATCTATATGGCAGAGCTGAACAGACCCTTTGAAAAAATGAACGTACGTACATACATGGTTAGTAAGACTGGTGTCTCTTTCCCCCCACAAAAGGGAAAAGAACATGAACTGACAGTCGCCACATCGCCTTTCCAAACTTTGAGAAGCTTGTGACTACACGAAAACTTCTGTGATTGCTTCAGTCTTAATTAAGGAGTTACTATCTGCATAAAATTGATGCCAGAGTTGAGGGATTTCTAAGAATATCTCGATGCAGAGTTAGTCCACTACTGAAGCAAGCATTCTGCTATGGCCTGCATTTTGTTCTCCTCCCTCCCCTTTTGCCACCTCTCTCCCTTTCCAGCCTTGTCCAGATGCAAAGGGTCTGTGGTCGAAGACTCCGGTAAGGGAAGTCTAATTAGTATATGATCAGGTCTCTGCCGTTTTCTGTCAACAGCGTAACTGGCTGTGCAGCTCTTACGTGTCGACGGATATAAATATGCTCAAAATGCAGAACGAAATTTTCAATCCTGACTTGGCCTTCTTGTTCGCCTTCTTGTTCTGAGCAGCTCATACGAGTCCGTGGAGGAGTTGATACAGAGACAAGAGCCGCTGGTCAGTGTGTTGCGTCTTCTCATCCTACTCTCACTGACTAGTGGTGGCCTTCCCAAGAAACACTTCGATTATTTCAGGTGCAGAACTCATAACTACTAGTTCTCACCGGAAGTTTCATCTCTAACAACTCACACATGTCCTCCTCCCTCTCTTATCTTCATGAGTGGAACGTATCTTGTTATCTATCTACTCATGCAGGTTGGGGGTGGGGTGCCAGGTACAGAGTTTCGGTTGTGGTTTAGTGTTTGTGTTTGTGTGGTCCTTGACAGGGACAAGATATGGGTCGGTTGCAGGAGGGAGGTGCTTCATAGCTATGGATTTGAACACATGTTCACTCTCAACAACCTGGAGAAAGCTGATCTACTTAAAAAGCAGGTGTGTTCTTCATTGAGATACTGTCAGAACAGATTTGTGTAGACCCCAGAAAGGTGTCATATCAGCGAGGAGTGGCAGTTGCGCTCTTTGTGGACCTGTGTGTCTTCTTTCCTGTTTATTTGACTGTTCTATGCACACTCAACGTTTGAGCTACTAATTGCATATGGGTGAAGCTAGGGAGAGCAGCTGGATGAACCTTGGGCTCCCAAGGACTTCCATACTTATAAATATTGGCAAATCACTATGCCAGGATGTTGTAAGTCAGTACTGGCCCGTTCCGTTTGGCCTGGGTAGATAGATAGAATTTTAAGATTGTCCGCCACCTAGTTGTGAAGTCAGAGGGAAGTGATCAAAGGTTTTAGAGATTGGACTGGTTGGCATCAATTTTACTCAGATGACGGCAAGGCCTTTGTGGGCGAGCCAAAAATCTTTAACGTATTAAATCATCCATCCTCATGCGATTTCTGTATGTTGAAATTGGGAAAATTTGTGTTGCAGGAGGCAAAGAGTAATTGGGCAACGATCAAGAAGGGGTTTAAATTGGTAGTGGAAGATATCGATGATATCAAGTAAGTCTGCACTCGTCATTCCAACCTGACAAATATGTATGGAGTTTTGGTCTACCATGTAAGTATAGTGGTGGCAACAGTGACTGTCCAGGTGACTCAGATGTATTATAGGCTTTCTTTTTTAGTATATGCTCTAAAATGTTGTGCTTAGCATTATGGAAGTCCCAGTCCATCAGTGTTTTTTTACTCTGGCAAATTTTCCCTGGAAAATGACTCAGCTACTTGTACAAAGGAATTGGGGTAGAATCCGAAAAATTCACCAAAAAACGCCAGCTGAATATCAGGAGCCTGATTTTTCCATCGTGGGCCCATTAAAACGTGCCACCTGTTATGTAGCCACTTTTCTAACCCTGTCACCTCGTTATTCTCGCCACTTGCACTGGGTAGAATTCACATGTGGCCCCTCTGGTGACTTTTGAAAAATGGAAAAAAAAAACAACTGCAGTCCATAGACCAGCTACTATTTTGTGATGATTGCGACGTATATGGCCTTATTTGGGCTTTTGAAGGGCGTGACATGAGCAGTCCAAACGACATAGCCTACGTCTACTCTGGATATGCGCCATTGAGCATTCGACTTGTGCAGCATGCCCTCAAAGGTGGCTGGTATGCTCACTTTCATTGGATGCTGGAGATTTCATGTTCTTTATGAGTCATCTTTGGGTGTCTCTGTTGACCTTCTCAGCATATCCAGGTTCAACAAATGAACATTTCCCATCATATGCTCGTAATCAATTGCCTTAATGTCTGTTTTGTTGCAGGAGATCCATCGAGGAACTAGTTCGATTGCTTCCTGGACCATCATTTGAGAAGAGACAAGTGGGTGCCTTTCTTTGCTTCAGACTCTTATATGGCAGGTCACGGAGGGACTGAAAATTAAGAGGCTTAAGCTACTATAGAGTCTGTGACTGTTGATTGTTATACTGATTGAACCCATTTGCTGAGAATACCACTTGTTGTATTTTGCTGGCTCATACAGGGTGAAAATGCTGGCGGTCCCTCACCAGAGCCTACACTTGAGAGCTCTCCAGCACCTGACAGGTACTCCTTTTAGCTGTCACATGCTGTATTTCCTAATGGATTCAGTTGGCTTCTATAATTTCATCCTTTCTTTTTGGTTCTTTTTTCGTTTTTGGCTCGGAAAGGGGGAGAATCAGCCATTCTCTTTCTTTCCTCGGTCCTTTCCCTCGGACGGAATTAATCTCTTTCCTCTTTCATTTTCCTCTCGTGTTCCTGTCTCTCCCTGCCAGGTCTACTACAGCAAACTAGCATGGGCCCTGTGACAAGGATGAGACTCACAAAATGAGATTTGATTCTCTTTCTCCCTTCCTATCAGGTAGGTCATAGCTCACGTTTTCTGTCTCCCTTGCTGTTTTACTTTTTCCATGGACTCTTCAGGGCTCCCGGTAAGCTGTCTGACCTTCCCGTGGGCATTATCAAGTTTCTTTCTCTATCTCTCTCTCTCTCCCCACAAAGGGAGGGAGAGTCCTTTATCAAGGTAAGTCTTACTACCGACGTCAGCCCCTGACTGAGGTAGGTTCTGTCCCTTTATGTTCCGCTCAAACTGGGCGCGGGGTCAAAGGCCACAAGGCTATGGCAAACAACGTCTTATGAGTACATTCTCCCCACAAAGGGGAGGATCTTTATGGTCAAAGTACTAATAGGGAATTGGGTATATAGGACCCCATAAGGCATGCGAATTAAACCTGCAAAGGGCATCCAAACTGAGTCACAGCAGAAAGCTCTCTCAAAGTAGTTGGTGTGGGGTAACTGAACAGTGGGACAGCTGGGGATGCACGGCGGCTGGTGGTGTTGGTCATATTCATCGGAGGGGTGACATTTGCAGAGATATCTGCTCTTCGTTTCCTTAGTGCTCAGGTTTGTCCAACTCTCTGTACTAGTCTTCAGCTAATCTCAGTCAAGGCTTGTCAAGTCTACTTCGCTATGACAGCTCCCTACACTGCTCAGAGCATAGAGAGAGGTCACATAGACAGCAGTCTCTGATTATGGTCCCTGTGCGTCTCCCCAGCTTCTATGCAGGCTCCAAAAAATCTTCTTGCAGCTTATGAGTACCCTCCTCATTTTCACCCATGCTGAATGATTCATGATGGCATTAATATATTTGCTGATTTGTTGCTGGGTTGAGCTTTCAGGAGGGGATGAAGTACGATTTCGTTGTGGGAACCACAAAGCTCATCAACGGTTCTGGCTTGTTGAAGACTCTCATCGATGATCCTTCTGCTTCATAGCAAAGCACAGCCTTCTACATCATCCCACTCCTCCATAGCATAAACTTATCTTTTGGACCCTGGCAAGAAGCAAGGTTTCAAATACTCAATTAACACCTAGTTGAAGATTTTCGTTGTCAGTCAATAGATGCAAGCGTGTATCGTGTTACATATAATTCTCGTAGAATTAACTAGAATAACCCGAGATGGCCGGGAAAGGGCAGATGGGCGACCGTTACGGCCGAAGCCCATACCCTTCAATGATGATAAATTATGAATGCTGGAAATTGTATGCACGCAGATCGAAAATGACCCTTGTATGTAACCGTCAGCCCACCCCCATGCCCCTGCTTGCAAGAAGCCAAAACAGTTGGAGAGAGAGGCGGATCAGGGCGGTTGAATTACTTGTCGAATCTGAGCTTGATGGAGCTTGATGGAGCTTTTTCCTGGCGGTGCTTACAATTAATATCTCGATCGAATTCAGTCATGGAATTTGAAGTGCGCTCCTCCCAACATCTTTATAACTACCTGCACAAAGTTCCGTTTTTGATTCCAAATGCTATTAAAAAAAAATACTAATCACACAATACGGCCCTCCAGCTCCCAAGAAAGGCTATAGTTTGTCATTTACCCTTTTGTTATTTACCCTCCAAAAAACAATTACCTGCGGGTAAAGGGTATATGGATTGTATTTACCCTTCAAACGGGTAAGGGTAAGGGTATCTCAGATTATTTACCCATCTGAAGGGTAAGGATAAGGGTAAAGAAAATGGGCCAACCCGAGTAAATTATTTACCCTTACCTTGATTTACCCGCTGCATAAATTCGGGTAAATGATTTACCCACACAACACTGGTTACAACGGTTGAGGTACGAGCACTTGAGTTATGCCTACAACAGTCTCCCTTCAAGAATCAAACCCGAAATCTCAATCTACCCTCCACAACATGACACCTTCTTGGATTCTAAATTATTTAACAGCATCTCCACCCTAGACTGAACCCAACCAGCCAATGGAATCATGGCGATATACAAATTGGGACCGGGCGAAAAACGTCCACACCCCTCCCTGAACCCTATATCCCATAAAGGGCTTGCACAATATGTCATTCAGAGCCCTGAATCCGAGCGCAATGTAGAGTGCCCTAAACCTGCCACTAAGTCAACGTGACCATGAGAGCGGGTCCACACGAGTATAAAAATGCCAAAGGGAACGAACGAGACTGGGCTTGAGTGCTTGGGGTTAGATCTAAAAGCTTGAATGCTTGGAGTTGAGTGCTTGGAGTTAGATCTGAAAGTTTGAGGGTGTTTTATAGTTGGCAAAACATCAAATTAGCATCATGGCACCTTCTGCTGATCATACCCGAGTGGAGAAGTTAGATGGTCACAATTTTCATACATAGAAGATTAAGATGAAGTTCATTCTTCATGAAAAAGATCTGTGGGAGATCACATCAGGAGAAGCGGTTGCACCAGTTCAACTGCAGCCTGAAGATGGAAAGATCATAGCCGCAGGGTTGACTCCTGAGCAACAATTTTTTACGAAGAAAGATAAGTTGGCTTGAGGAACCATGTTGTTGAATGTAGCATATTCAATACTTCATCATGTTGCACATGCTAAAACTGTTAGATAAGCATGGTTCAATCTATGTGTCAGTTTTGGAAGAAAGCATGTCATCAATCGGCTCTATCTTAACCAAGAGTTGTAAGATAGAAAAAGGAAGTTCAATTCAAGAAGAAGAAAACCAGAGTCTGTTTCGTTTGTGGCATAAAAAGTCATTATGCACGTGAATGCTTCAAGAAAAGCTAAACGATGAGAAGAAGGAAAAGTTACAGAGTGAAGTTTTATGGGCAATTATGGCTGACAGAACTAAACTTTTTGTTGTAGCTTTGTCAATCTCTCCTAGTTGTAGAGATGTGTGGTGAATCATTGATTCAGGAACATCTCAACATATGACGTTCCAAAGGAAAGCATTCTCAACCTTCAAAGAACTCTTTGTGGGACACAATGTGTATCTTGGAGACAATAGTCCTACTAGTCTTGATATACATGAAAAGGTACTGTCATGTTTCAATTATCACTTGGAGTGTCATAAGAGATCGGAGATGTTCTCTATGTTCATAGATTGATAAAGAACCTATTGTCAGTTAGTCAGCTAACTGAACAAGGTCTTATGGTTGAGGATTCTACCAGTCATTGTTGGTTGAACTAAGTGTCAAGTTATTTTACCACTAGTGTGAAACTAGCTAGGAAATAGCTAGCTTTTACATATTGACATTTGGGATTGGCCCAAGTGTCAATCCAGGGGTCAAGGCAGATTTAGGCCCTGGAGTGGTTATCTTCACGGCAAGCGCGGAAGGCTCATCTTTCTCGAGTTGAGCCTCACCGCGCCTAGCTATGGCGCCGTAGTGTGGATTCCCCATGGCGTGGGGTGCACTTGGCTTGACTTGTATTTGAGTGATGAGGTTATATATGCATGAGTTTATGCTTCAGCTTTGTGAGCTCGCATGAGCTTGTGCTTGTATTCTTCTTCTTTATCACTCGAGAAAATGAGAGCTCGTATCTGTGAGTGCCAGATACGAGTTAGTTGTAGCACTTGTGGTTTTTGCTTGAGAATGAGAGAAACCAAGTTGTTTGCCCCAAGCCAAATCAGCCCTTTCGTTTGGTCTTGCAATCCTTCACACAATGAAAGCTCGCATTCCCAAGTCCAGTTCTCAGCTTTGCCACCAAAGCCACTATAACCTGCTCTTGACTGGTCCTCTTCCCAATCGTGCTTGCTCATGCATGTACACAATCTGAAACCATCAAGGTGCTCTGGAATTACCTGCAGCATGGTGCTTTCAAAGCTCTGAAGCTGGATCGAAATGCCAAGGTCTACCACCTCGTAACCCACATCGCCTCCGCTTCTAACAACCAAGAGCTCCACGGTGCTCCACTTTGTGGAGTATGGTGAGATTGGGTTTCAATCTCGAGCTTCAGCATTGAGAGGGCTCTTGTCATGGCAAGAGCAGGGCTGGAACATGAGCTAAGAGGTGCGGCAAGGCCATGGAATGTGCACCTAGGGTTTCAGAGCTTGGAAGAAGAGCTCTTGCACCACAAGAGAAGTGTCTTGTGGCTGGAAATGTAAGCCTTAGGGTTTCAGGAGCTTGGCAAAGGCTGTGGAGTGCTTAGTCTTGTCTTAGAGAGCATCAAGGAGCCAAGGAGCCAAGATAGGGGGCTGATATCTCTTATGTGAAGAGGTTGCATGTGTGGAGCATGTATTCAGCTCATTGAAGCTTCCATCTTCAAGCTTGGAGGGCAAGCAAGGAAGTGGGAAGGGCTGACTTCCCTTATGTGAGGGCAATGCATGTGTAGAGCATGCTATCAGCCTGATGAAGGCTTGCACTTTCAGGTTTGTGGGTGCAAGAAATGAAGCAAATGATTCTCTTATGGTGAGAGTGGGGCATGTGTGGAGCATGCCTTCAGCCCATTGAGGCTCTTGTTTTCAAGCTTAGAGAGCTAGAACGGAAGGTCTAGGGCTGGTTTCCACTTGGAGTGAAAGAAAAGCACTTGTAGGGCCTATGTGAGTTGGGGTTTCAAATTCAAGCTTGAAGGGAGCGCAACTCTTGAAGCAGCAGGTGTAGGGGGCTGGAATAGGCTCTAAGACAGATGCTATGGCCAAAGAGAGTGCTTGAATGAGTGCTCACAAGGGCTGGGAACCAGCAGGGCTTGGTTGTTTGCCATTGAGTTTAGTGGCGTGTTTGGGGAGGCTAAGTGAGAAAGAAGGCTTGGTTTGTGGCAACCACCTCATGGCTTAGGGCTACTATGGTGGTGTGTGGGAGCCGAAAGAGCAAGAATACCTTGCTGATTTCCTCACAGCCGCCATAGCTCGGTGGAAAGAAGCCTAGAGTCCAAGAGACACAAACCCTAGCTTGGCGTGGCTAAACCCCTTGGAGAAATGGCTAAACTGCCAGCGGCCATGGATGGGACTGTGACGGGCTGTGCCCATGGCCTTTGGGGCTGTGATGGGCTGTGAGGGCTGACAGGCCGTGCCTGAGGCCTTTGAGCTGTGACGGGCTGTGAGGGCTGTGACAGGCCGTGCCCTGAGGCCTTTGGGCTGTGAGGGGCTGTGTCAGGTGCAGGCTGTGTGTGACGGGCTGTGATGGGCTGTGACAGGCTGTGCTGGCCGTGGGGCTCTGTGACAGGCTGTGGCCTGTTGGGGCTGGGGCTGTGGGGCTGTGACAGGCCGTGCCTGAGGCCCTGTGACGGGCTGTTGTGGGCTGTGGACTGTGTGAGGATCTGTGAGGCTGTGAGGGCTGTGACAGGGTGCTGACGGGCTGAGGCTGTGACGGGCTGTGTGGGGCTGTGCCCAGTGCCTGTGGGGCTGTGACGGGCTGTGCGGGGCTGTGACGGCTGTGCTGGCCTGTTGGGGCTGTGACGGGCTGATGGGCTGTGAGGCTGTGACAGGCCGTGCCTGAGGCCTTTGGGCTGTGACGGGCTGTGAGGGTTGTGACGGCCGTGCCTGAGGCCTTTGGGGCTGTGACGGGGCTGTGAGGGGCTGTGTCAGGCCGTGCCTGAGGCCTGTGGGGCTGTGAGGGCAGGCTGTGAGGGGCTGTGACAGGTGTGAGGGCTGTTGTGAGGCCTGGGGCTGTGACGGGCTGTGAGGGGCTGTGTGTGCCTGGCCTTTGGGGCTGTGACGGGCTGTGAGGGGCTGTGAGGCCGTGCCTGAGGCCTTTGAGGCTGTGACGGGCTGTGCTGTGACAGGCCGTGCCTGAGGCCTTTGGGGCTGTGACGGGCTGTGAGGGGCTGTGACAGAGGCCTGGCTGTGAACAGGCCGTGCCTGAGGCCTTTGAGGCTGTGAGGGGCTGTGAGGGGCTGTGACAGGCCGTGCCTGAGGCCTTTGACTGTGAACTCAGGCTGACGGGGCATGTGACTGTGCCTGTGGACTGTGACAGGCTGTGGCCGGGCTCTGTGTGTGCCCACCTGTGGGACTGTGACGGCTGTACCAGTGAGCTGTGTGGGCCTGTGCTGGTCTGTGGTGGCCCGTGTTGACCTGTGGACGGCCTGTGCTGACTCGTGGAGGCACTGGTGGACTGCCTAAGGACTGGCATGTGGTCTGGAAGGCCGAATTTTGAAGCTCGTGGAGGGCGGTTTGAGGAGTATCTTCATGATATTCCCATGGTCATGCAAGTGAGGGAAGAGAGGAGAGGAAGAGTGTTGGGATGAGAGCATGCTGGGGTTAGGCATTGCTTTAGCTTCTTCCTCGTAGTTTCCACCCTCTCATTAGGCCAAGACCTTTCCGTAGGTGGAGGCAAGAGTCAGTCCGGGTTTGGGCTGGGGTGTCCTTGCAGGAGCAACACCGTGGAGTTGTTTTTTGGTGTGGGGGAGTTGTCGTTCTGATTTCTTGTGTTTGGATCCCCTCCATACCTGCATGCTTGACTGTGCGCCATGCTAGTTTTGTGTGGGCGCTTGTTTTTATAGGTGATTGGTCCGGATTTGATCACCGGCCAGTCCTAGAGCATGCTGTCGATGGTGAGGCTGGGTGATGACCAGCCAGACCATCATTGTTTCTCCTGTGGTGAGGTTGGAGGTGATGACCAGCCAACCATAGGAGTGCTTGCGGTGGATGCAGGTACAGGTGTAGGCTATGTTAGGAACTTAGTATTCCAAACCATAAGCCGCAACAGTTTCTCTACCCGGTTACCTTGTGGAGAGGGGGTTAGGGACATGTTCATGACCGGTTGAGTGTCAACACGGAGGTGCCACTAGTTGCTGGGGACAGTGCCGGTTCGAGCACTAGCGATACTAGTGGGTACACGAGACGAGGTGTGCGGTTTAGGCCACCTTCACCTCCTGTGTCTTCCACGGAAGGTTCTGATTCGGATTGTGAATCAGGAGGACTCATACCGGCGGTGCAAGTTGTTTCTTTGCCATTGTTGTGGGACACAATGGAGGAGATGTATGGAGCTACCAAGGGCCACGAAGGTACTCTGGGGCGGTGGGCACCATCGAGTTGGATGATTTTATCCAAGAGTTTGATAGTTGGTGTGATTTGCAGCAAATGCGCAATCCACAACTATTTACGCCTTTCATGGCATGGAAGGGGCTGTTTCAGCACCTTGAGGGGCCGCCTATGGATGATTACCATGAGTTCAGGCGGGGGCATGAGGTTGAGATCGAGGAGTGGAGGATGTACTGGTCACCCGACTATGTCTCCATCACTAGGGGCACTAGAGCCACGAGGGCAGTGGCTACACCTGCCGCTGCTGCACCGGCAGCTTCAGCAAGTAGCAGTGGGACTGGTGGTACAGTAGCTACGACGTCCACCCAAGCCACTACCGCACCAGCACTAGCACCCGTGCCTGCCTTCAACCCTGTTGTGGAGTTCTTCGAAGAGTTGAGAGGGAACTACCAAGGGGTGAGGACAGAGAAGTTGCGGAGCTTGCAAGAGTTCCAACGGAAGCCGACCGAGAGCTTGAGGGAGGCTTTCACTCGCATGAGGCGCTTGATAAATGTAACCCAAGGGGTTACGGAAGCTCAGGCAGTCCAATTCTGGTATGGGATATTGGACAAGGAGCTGAGGAGAAGGGTGCGGGATGCAACTCTCCTACAAGCGGCCCAACCCACCTTAGCAAATGTGTTTTTTGCTGGCAGAGCGGATAGAGCTCAACATGGTGGAGGAACGAGTGGTCATGGTGGGATTTGCTAAGAGACACCACGGGGTAGTGGTGCTCCTAGCCAACCACTACCTCAACGTGCTCAAGGCAACAAGGGGGCTCAGGTGAAGCTCAGGGAAGGGCAGAGAGGACCTCAGATGCAGGGGTCTCTCCCTTCATTTGCTGGCCAACAACGGGCGGATGTGGTGTGCTGGACATGTGGAGGACCCCATGTCAAGAAGGATTGCCAGAGGGAGGCAAAGGGCCGGCACATGCAGCCTGCACAGTTGCAGTGTGGGCATTGTGGCAAGCACGGGCATGGAGAGGCCCAGTGTTATGGTTTGCATCCTGAGTTGCGCCCAGGCCAGTTCCAAGGGAACAATGGTGGCCGGGGGCGAGGTGGAGCAGCCCAGAGAGGACGAGGTGGCCAGCCACGAGGCAGGCCAAGGGCAAGCTCAACGTGGCCAAGGACGCGGAGGTCAGGGTGTTGACCAAGGCATGGCCAACCGGCTTCAGCAGCTAGAGCAGAGGCTCGCTGCCATGGCTACAGCTCAGGTGGTACCGGCTCTAAGGCCGGATGGTCCACCTCCTGCTCCTGAGGGAGGAGATATGGGAGGCATGGGATTCATGTGTGGAGCAGCACTACCACTAGTGCAGGTGGAGTCTGCTGCAGCCGTGACTCGAGGAGCAGCACGAGTTCCTGAGCCACGAGGTGCAGAGGTGGAGTTGGATCCACAGCGTGGGGAGGCAAGCCGTCAGGCTAGGCTTCCTCAGTCATTCACATTGGCGGAGACAGTGTCGACGCCATCCATGGCACCTAGTTCTCGCCCGACTGTTACCGAGGCGGAGGTTACTATGCCATTGGGGAGAGCTACACGGGTAGCACCACTACCTAGTGTTGCCAAGGCTACGGCAGCTAGTGTGCTGCTAGGAGCGGCCACATCTCTGTGTGCCAGGCTCCATTGTTCTCGGCTACCATGATTGCGACGCCGGGGGTAAGACCAGCTGAGGTGTTCAGGCTGGCAGCTACACTCTGTGAGAGTGGGGAGGTTACTTCATCTTCTGCGGAGATAGTGGGAGGTGTAGTGCCGGAGGGATCCTCGGATTTGAGGGTCAAGACTGCCACGGCGGCGCCATGGCAAGCTGCAGCTGCCAGGTTGATGGAGCTGCCAGCTAGGCCAGCCATTGAGCGCGCCATGGTGACACCTGGAGTTGTCATGTTAGACAACCAGGATGGCATTTTCTGTTTGAGTGGACCGGCAGGCAAGAGGTACCGGCCACTGCGGTCTTGTTGGACTCGGGAGCTCAGCCATGATGCTGGGCAGAGCTGCTATTGCAGGCTTGGGCCTCACGGAGGCGGATATGGAGCCTTGTCCTTTCCAGATACAGACGTCTCTGGGAGGATCGGAGCAGGCTCGGGGCATGACACGGCGTGAGTTATGGCTATCAGACTCTACGGCCGGATCACCCTACAGATGGCTCAGTGATGCGAGCCAAGGCCATTGTGACAGACGCGGTCTCATACGATGTCCTGGTTGGGGGCAGTGTTGTACCCCATGGGCTTCACCCTGGATTTTTGGAGGAGTCAGCTTCCTATAGGCTGCATGGCAGTCAGGGGAGGGCACCGGCGTGTGCAGCTTCCTGTGACGTTCATAGGAGGAGTTGCGGTTGCCCAGCGAGGCAAGATGCGACACTAGCAGCATTCACAGCGGCAGTGAGTTGGCCTAGAGAGTTGCTTGAGGGCAATGCTCATTCAGAGGATGTCCACCTCCGGGAGAAGCAGGATGACATGTATGGTATGGCGGAGTTGCTACCATGGTGCTCAGACTCCATTGTGGGGCACGAGCAAGGATTTGCAGCGGGATGCTGATCGACGGGTGCAACAAGCCTGGGTGGAGGCTTTGTACCGTCAGGAGAGGAGAGAGTTGTGGGGATTGCACCAGGACCACCTCAGTTGTCTCCATTGGACACCACACCTATTGTGTGGCAGTATCCGGATGAAGCATTTGTCTTCTGGACTTGTTTGGCGGGATCAGCACCGGATTGGCTGCTGTGTTACAGGCAGGTGTACGAGTTCGGCGTTACCTGTATGTGGAGAGGGATGATGAGACTGCACGACGCGTTTCACTTCGCCATGTTGCTCAGTTGGTGCAGCGGTACCCTTGCAATTCGTGGATATCAGCAGGCCTTGCCAGCAGACATTTTGTTGCTGGGGGGCGCAGGATTTGGAGCGGGTTGGCTCCATTGATCTGGTAGTGGCAGGTTGGCCCTGCCAAGGGCATTCATCAGCCGGGCATGGCAATGGATTGCGAGACTCGAGGTCGGGTCTGTTTTGGGAGATGGTGCGGTTTTGCGCACTTGCAGCTTCATCAAGCTGTATCTCCAGCATACATCTTGGAGAATGTGCCACTGATGGGCGATTCTCGGGCCAGGGTGATGGCCAGTGTGCATCAAGTCCGGTCGTGGCTTGGGTCAGCAGTGTTGCTAGATGCAGCTACAGTGGGGTCACGGGCTCATCGTCACGGCTATGGTGGACTAACTTGATGCCACCCGCACTGCTCAAGCGTGCATTTGATGGGGTGCAGCGGCCAGCACATCTCACAGTGGATAACATTCTGGACACAGGGAGGCAGTCTCAGCGTGTGAGACACGATGACCGTTCGCCTTTGGCAGTGGTCAACAAGGTGGGTCAACCACGAGCAGCATTACCTACACTGCTCAGCTTCCCAGGATCGCATGCTTTCCGGGATAGTGGACCTGGCCTCCTGTGGGATGCTCAGTTGCAGCAGTTAGTGGAGCCTAATGCTGACGAGCGTGAGCGGGCAATGGGTTTTACCACTGGTACCACGGCGGTGTCGTCTTTCTGAGGCATCACGTCGTCAAGTGTTGGGGCAAGCAATGGATCTCAATTGCTTGACCTGGATTATCAGCTTGGCTCTGGCTGAGCAACGCAGAGTGCGGAGTACACTTCCCTCAATGGTCTCTCTGCCTACCGAGACGGTACAGGCAGTGAGTGGGGGCGAGCATGTGAGGACCACGGGGTGCATGCATCCATGGCACACGTGGGAGGTGCTCGAGGTTCAGAGGGATTGGCAGCCAAGGCGGCTGTGATGGATGAGGTTGGGGATTTTCTCGGGTGAGGAGGTCCTCAAGGATGAGATGATGGGGCAGGATGAGGCCTTGTCATTGACTGAGCAGGCAGGGAGTACTGCTCAAGAGGTTGCAACATAGCAACCACTGGACGCGTCCTCTACCTCTAAGCCCACTGGACTTAAGGTTGCAGTTACGGAGGACAATTGGGAGCCTGACATTGGACCCATTGTCACCGGAGGAGAGAGACGACGTATACGGCGGTTCCTGAGGGCTTACAGGAATTGCTTTGCCTTCAGTTTGAAGACTTGGGAGCACTGAAGGGTCAAGAGATCCGTATTGAGTTGGCCACTGACACGCCAATCTTTCGGAGACCCTATAGATACAGTGACATGGAGAGGTCTTTGATTCAGATGAGGACTCAAGATCTCTGGGAGGCAGGTTTGGTGGAGCTCTCTGGTGGAGAGTATGCTTCAGCCACAGTGATGCCAGCCAAGAAGGATGTCTATGGCAATTGGACGGAGAGACGTATGTGCGGTGATTACCGGCCTGTAAATCGTCAGACCAAGTCCGATAAGTATGCCATGCCAACACCAGAGGAGATCTTTGATGCCATCGGGCATGCTAAGGCCTTTAGCACTTTGGATTTACGATCCGGATATCACCAGTTGCCAATCAAGGAGGCGGACAAGCAGAAGACGACATTCTGGGGGATCAATGAGCACGGCAAGGATTGCCTATATCAGTGGCGGTTCTTACCATTTGGGCTTAAGAATGCTCCTGCAGAGTTTCAGAGAGTCATGGATAGGATTCTAGCAGGGGTGGACTTTGCTCGGTGCTACATAGATGACATCATCATCTTTAGTGTTACGATGGAGGAGCATGAGAGACACCTTCAGGTGGTATTGGCGCTTGAGAGCGCACGGATTGAAGTTGCATCCGGGGAAGTGCAAGTTTTTCCACAACCAGATTGAGTATCTGGGTCACATGATATATCCTGGAGGATTGGGGGTACAGCAGACTAAGGTAGAGGCCATTGCACAAATTCCACGCCCCACGGATGTGAGCCGAGTTCGAGCTTTCATGGGGTTGGCAAACTATTATAGACGTTTGTCAAGGGATTTAGTACCATTGCAAAGGCTCTAACCAAGCTGACCAAGGTGGACCAGGAGTGGCAGTGGGAAGATGAGCAGGAACGAGCTTTTCAAGAGCTCAAGGCGAGGTTGACCTCGGCGCCTATCCTGAGACGACCTATCAGGGGGCGTCCCTTTCAGCTGCATACGGATTGGAGCATGCTGGGGCTTGGAGCGGTGCTCACACAGGTGGATGATGAGGGAAGAGAGTTTGTAGTGGCTTATGCTAGCCGCTCAAACAACGTGCAGAGGCTAAGTACAGCTCATATGAGGGAGAGTGCTTAGCTGCAGTGTGGGCCGTGGCACACTTCAGGTGCTATCTATACGGCAATCTTTTCACCCTTGTCACGGATCACCAGCCACTCAAGTGGTTGATGGAGTCAGACAAGCTTACGGGAAGCTTGCACGGTGGGCACTTATACTCCAGGAGTATGACTTTCAGGTTGTGCATCGACCGGGTTTGGTCAATCGGGATGCGGATGGATTGAGTCGCAATCCATGCATGAGCCAGCAGGATGACACTGGAGCTCGGTGGCATGGTGAGACGGACGAGGAGATGGTGCCGGGATGGCACGCATCTGCATTTTTGTGTATCTTGGCATCGGGAGGTCAGATTGGACCTACAACAGGGATGACTGTAGACGGAGTGTCTGAGGACCCTGAGGCTAGTGATGAGCTAGGTGGTGCCAGAGATATACATGAGGATTCGGCTGTGTTGGACTACCTCCGCACGGGAGACACGGCAGCCATTGTGACTGCCAGGGAGAGGGATCGGATCCTGCAACGAGCCAAGAGGTTCAAGTGGGAGGGGATACACCTACTTCGAGTGTGGGAGGATGGTCGGGTGAGGATTGTGCCTCACCCCACACAGCGTGCACGGTTAGTGCGGCATGCCATGAGGAGTTGGGGCATTTGGAGTGCGACGCACTCACAGTTTACTGCAGGGGCAGTATTGGTGGCGTGGTATGCATACAGAGGTGCAACAGTTCGTGGCTAGGTGCATGGTGTGTGACAGGGTGCGTGCTTCATTCAACGCCCCTACACCACAGTTGCATCCTTTACCAATCATGGGATTGGGCTACAGGTGGAGTCTTGACTTCGCAGGACCGTTGCCACTGACTATGCGCCACCACAGATATGTGTTGGTGATGGTGGAGCACTTCTCCAAGTGGATTGAGTTGGTTCCATTGCCTGACAAGGCTAGTGAGGGGGGCTGCGTATGCATTCTTGGATCGTGTGCTTAGCCGATTTGGTGCTCCAGCTGAGGTACTCACGGACCAAGGGAGAGAGTTTTTGGGGGGAGTTTCAGGCTTTGTGTGATAAAGCCTTGATAGACCACCGCACCACTTCTCGGGATCATCCTGAGGCCGATGGCTTAGCAGAGAGAGTTGTTCAGACGGTGAAGAGGGGTTTGCGCAAGTATGGCTTGCAGAAGGGACACCTAGGAATTGGGATCTTCAGGTTCCTTGGTTAGCCATGGGCTACAGGTTCAGCAAACAAGCATCACTTGCCTCCTTCTCACCATATTTCCTTCTCTTTGGCCGAGAGCCGGATTTGCCTGCAGCCATTCGTAGGGACACTGCTCAAGTCCTTAACCTTGACGATCCGGACGTGTGGGTACGTGCATGTGATCAGCGTGCAGAGTTGTTCAAGAAAGTCATGCCCATGGCTTTTGAGAACCTTGCCATTGCACAGCACCGTGATACGTTGAGGTATGCCACTATACGTGGTGGAGGATATCGTCCTGGGGTTCGGAGGTTTAGCCCTGGTGACTATGTTTATTTGCAGCAGACTGCTCCTACGACTCTGGATGTTACTGCAGGGCGTGTTATTCTGAGGGTTCGAGAGGTGTTGCCCTCAGGGGTCCTGATCTTGGAGGGTCGGGATGGCATGACTTGGAAGGACCATGTGCGTAATTGTGCGCCATGTCACCTTCCCAATGTCGATGGCAGAGTTGACCCAAACTTGGCAGTGGTACCTGCAGGTTTGAGGTGCATGCTCTGTGGGTCTGCCAAAGGGGGGCAGCCACCATGCTGGTGTGTGATCGATGCTCAAGGGGGTTGGCATATGGGATGCTTGACACCACCTCTTGAGAAGGTTCCTGACGGAGATTGGTTGTGTCCACACTGCTTGGGATAGTGGCAGTGGACATGACTGGAGGCAGCTAACAAGACATGGGAGGCCAAGCTCATAGGAGTCAATACATGAGATCCCAAGCTCAAGTTCACAGGTTGCAAGACGGCGACTAACGATGGGGCAACTCTTGCACCCGGCCTCTTGATCTATCGAGTTTGAGTGTAGTAGGGATAGTGGTGGAGGACTTAGTGAGGCTATGGTCACTATCACATCTTGTGGCTACCTGGACTTAGAGGGACCTAAGCACCAGCTAGGGGGGCGATTGTGTGGACTAGTGACTGCCATAGTGGGCAGCATAGTGGCAGCCTAGTGACTGACTAGTTGTAGCCTAGTGGTTGGACTAGTGGCTGGACTAGTGGTGGACTAGTGGTATACTAGTGTGTGGTGTGCACATGTGTTGTGTGGTTTTGGACAGCGAGTAGTTGTGTAGCGATATGTATGCGCACGACAGCTGTCAAGTTATTTTACCACTAGTGTGAAACTAGCTAGGAAATAGCTAGCTTTTACATATTGACATTTGGGATTGGCCCAAGTGTCAATCCAAGGGTCAAGGCAGATTTAGGCCCTGGAGTGGTTATCTTCACGGCAAGCGCGGAAGGCTCATCTTTCTCGAGTTGAGCCTCACCGCGCCTAGCTATGGCGCCGTAGTGTGGATTCCCCATGGCGTGGGGTGCACTTGGCTTGACTTGTATTTGAGTGATGAGGTTATATATGCATGAGTTTATGCTTCAGCTTTGTGAGCTCGCATGAGCTTGTGCTTGTATTCTTTCTTTATCATTGTGTGGACTAGTGACTGCCATAGTGGGCAGCATAGTGGCAGCCTAGTGACTGACTAGTTGTAGCCTAGTGGTTGGACTAGTGGCTGGACTAGTGGTGGACTAGTGGTATACTAGTGTGTGGTGTGCACATGTGTTGTGTGGTTTTGGACAACGATGTAGTTGTGTAGCGATATGTATGCGCACGACGTAAGGTAGTTCAAGATGCAAGATTGTACAAGCTGTTGGGGCTGTCCAGGCATTACATGTGGATTGTAATGCTACACTCAAGCAGAGTGACCTCGAACATCAGAGACTTGGACATGTCTCAATCCAAAGTTTGGCATGCATGTCAGCTAACAATCTGGTTGAAGCATGGATCTTAAAGGAGATCAGGTTTTGAGCGTTTGTGACGGATGTGTGTATGGTAAACACCATCGCAACTCATTTCCAAAGGATGGAGGTTCTCGAACAAAGAAGGTTCTTGAACCGGTGCATACTGATCTATGCGGTCATATGTCGTCTGAATCTCATGAAGGTGCAAAGTATTTTTTGACCTTCACTGATGAGTTTTCATAGAAAAAATTTCTTTACATGATGTAGAATAAGTTTGGAGTTCTCGATAGATTCAAAACATTCAAAGCTTTGGTGGAGAATCAAACTGGAGAAATGATCAAAATACTTCGGTGTGATGGCGGTGGTGAGTACATCTCAAGGAATTTTAATCAATTCTATAAGGAGAATGGTATTGTGAAACAATCAATCACACCATATACGCTAAAGAAGAATGGAGTTGCATAGAGGACGCTTGTTGAAAGTGTGAAGAGTATGTTGCAACACATGAGGTTGGACCACGTTTCTGGGTAGAAGTAGTGGCGACTGCAACATATCTCTGTAATCGACTTCATACTAAGGCAATCTCTACAAAGACACCTAAAGAGGTTTGGAAGGGTGAGAAACCTTCAGGTGATCATTTGCGCGTCTTTGGGTATGTTGCATTTGCCCTCACAAAAAAAAGTATGCCCTCACATATTCCAAAAGAAGTAAGGAAGAAATTGGATGCAAAAAGCATCAAGTGTATCTTCATTGGTTATTGTGAAGAAACCAAAGGGTATAAGTTGTATAACCCTGAGAGCAAGTATGTGATCATCAGTTGTGATGTGATATTCAATGAGTCTAGGAACTTTAATCAAAAAACAGTAGTTCCAAGTTTGGACCATGAAAAAAAGAACTTGGCTCTAACACATGAAGATAAAATGGAAGTGAAGATTGTTGAAGAGATAGTTGAGGTTCAAATGGAGGAGGCACAATCTATAATGATTGAAAAATCCTCAAAGGTTTCTTCTGCCTATTTCATTGACAGTGATGAACCTCAAAGTGTGTCAGATGCAATGAGGAGTGGGACTCTTCACACTAGAAGGAAGCTATGGCATCTGAGTTTAAGTCTCTTCAGGATAATAAGACTTGGAGTCTTGTTCAACTTCCATCTGGACGGCAATCTGTTGGCTGCAAATGGATTTTCAAGATTAAGTACAATGCAGATGGTTCTGTAGCAAGGTACAAAGCGCGCTTGGTTGCAAAGGGGTTTTCGCAAATTGAAGGTATTGATTACAATGAAACCTTCTCCCCTGTTGTACGGATGAAGTCAATTCAAGTGATTCTAGCGTTTGCTGCTGTTGAAAATCTTGAGGTACATCAGATGGATGTATGTAGAGCCTTTCTCAATGGAGATCTTATGGAAGAAATATACATGGACCAGCCGGAGGGATTTGCTGTTAAAAGGAAGGAGATGATGGTTTGTAAGCTCCTAAAGTCCTTGTATGGTTTGAAGCAATCCCCTAGGGCATGGAATGCTAAGATTGATGCATATTTCATGGCTGAAGAGTTTGAGAAGAGCTATGCTGATTATAGTGTTTACTATAAGAGGGCTCATGGAAACTCTTCTGTGATCATAATATTGTATGTTGATGATTTGATCTTGGTCTCTAATGACTTGACTTTGTTGAAACACATACGGAGTGTCAATATCTCAAATGAGATTGAGATAGTGGTTGTGTGATCATAACAAATTGACTTTGTTGAAACAAAGACAAAGTGATATCTCAAAGAGGTTTGAGATGGTGGATCTGAAAGAGATCCTGTGATCACGTGTTAATGATCAGTCTTTGTTGAAAAGACAAAGTGATATCTCAAAGAGGTTTGAGATGGTGGATCTGAAAGAGATCTTGTGATCATGTGTTAATGATCAGTCTTTGTTGAAAAGACAAAGTGATATCTCAAAGAGGTTTGAGATGGTGGATCTGAAAGAGATCCTATGATCATGTATTAATGATCAATCTTTGTTGAAAAGACAAAGTGATATCTCAAAGAGGTTTGAGATGGTGGATCTGAAAGGGATCCTGTGATCATGTGTTGATCAGGCTCTGTTGAAAAAGACAAAGCGATATCTCAATGAAGTTTTGAGATGGTGGATCTAAAAGAGATCCAGTACTGCTTGGGGGTATCGGTAACTCGTGTTCGACAAGACCGAACAATTTACCTGAACCAGCGTAAGTATCTTGAAGATATCTTAAGGCGCTTTGGTATGGCTGAAAGTATGCCGGTAAATACCCCGTTTGTCCCAAATTGCAAACTCTCAAAGGAGATGAGTCCTAAGAGTGCTGTAGATTTGGAGACAATGAGAGATGTTCCCTATCATAGTGCACAAGCAGTGGGGGTTGTAAGCCAATATGTGACTAACCCTGGGCAACTCCATTGGGTTGCAGTAAAACGGATTTTCCGTTATCTGAGAGGCACACTGGACTATGGTTTGTCATTGAGAAAAAACAATGATAATGTTCAGTTGGATCAAGTGGGTTCATATGGTATCTCAGATAGTGCTTGCAAAAGCACAAAGCTATACGGCTATTGTGATGCAGATTGGACTGGTAATATTGATGACCACCACTCTACATCTGGCTATGTTTTTATACTAGCAAATGGAGCTGTAAGCTGGAGCAGCAAGAAGCAATCTACAATTGTTATGTCCTCGACTGAGGCAGGATATATGGCTGCATCTCAAGCTACAAGGCAAGCATTATGGTTATCATCATTTCTATCTAGTATTGGTCATCCACAGAGGGATACCATGGTCATATATGATGACAACAAGGGTGTATTGCTCTTTCAAAGAATCCAATGTTTCATGCTCTCACAAAGCATATTGAGATTCATCATCATTTGGTAGGAGAGAAGACTGAAGCTCGAGTTGTCAAGCTTGTATATTGCAACACCAACAACATGGTTGCAGACATACTGACAAAAGGGCTTAGTGCTGAAAAGCTTGAACGCTTTCGAGGCTTGATGAGAGTAGTTAAGTGCTTAACTTGGTAACTTGTTGAGTGGGGGTGTTGGAAATCAACTCCTGACCAAGTTACTACTACCTAGAGTGACTGTGATGACAAGTCAGGCTTCCATAATAGCAGTGCTGACAAGTCACAGGTAACAAAAGAGATAAGCCTCAGTTACCTAAAAGATAGCTAAAGTTAGCTTCAGTTATTATTACTGACTCAAGTCATTGTATTGGAGATAACTTGATAACTTAAGTAAAAGCATAGAGTTATGCTATAGTTATCTCAGCTATCTCTGGATTAGACTTTGAGTATAAATAGGGAGAGCTCGGAGGGTGGACACACAACTTGTTGTGGTCCTATGGTTGGGTGGAGTGTTCTTAGTAATCAGTTCATATTTTATCTTTATTCTCTGTCGAATTCCAACAATTCCTAGTATCATCCTATTTATTAAAGTGAGTAGGTATGTTTTGCAGAATATGGGACGGTCAGTATGTTTTAGAGTTAGTTAGTTTAACAGTGTTTTTCTTAAGAAATTTGGAAAACAGCACCGGTGGCTACAGAGTTTTTGCAAAAAAAAGCCGTACATTCTGTTCATCCACTTGAATTCATCCATCTCTGTACTTTAATCCATTTATATCATCCATATTTGGAAAATTCATCCATAGTTTATTTTTTTATTTGGAAAAATTTGGAGATTTCATCCATGGAAAAACAAGGAAATTACGACAGAATATTCTATTTCATTTTTTGAGGTCGAAATCTGGCGAAAATTCGCCACTAAAAAAAACGCTGGTTAGTTAGTGAGAGAGAGAGAAGAAAAGGAGCAAAGAAAGAAGAAGAAGAAGGGGCGCAGGAATAGGGCGGGCAGGCGGGCATAGGCCTGTCTCTCAGCCCACGCTCGCTCTGCTCATACGCCGTGCATAGCCGCGCATGGCTATGGCGCTGCGCCTGCGACCTGCTAGGTCGCTCTCTCTGCGCTCTCTCACGCTCGTGCTCGTGCATGTCGGTTGATTATGGGATTTCGTGTTTGCTCGCTGGATTTTTCCTGTCCTTTCTCTGTATCTCCATATAATATTGATGTGTCTCAGAGGGATGGTCAATAGCGGTTTTGGAATCCTTACGGTTGGTTCTTTTGTCGACGTGTCTTTCCTGTGCCCTCTTGTAGTTGTGAAGTCTTATCGCTCGTTGGTCCGCTGTCTCTGTGTGGTTTCGTGTAATGGAATGCGACCTTCGGGATTAAGGGCGCGATGGCGGGATCCAATCCAGTCTGATTAATCTGATGTGAATTTTGCGCTCAGATCATTATGCTAATAGCAACATGCTAAGACGTGACGGGATCGAGTGAATGAGGCCATACTTTTGCTACTTTGCATGGTTCATCGCTGCACGCTGGCTTGAAGTAGAACTAAGGTTGGAAATTACTTACAGGTATTGTTCAATGCCTCATCATGTCCAATTCATTGGTTGGATCTATGATTTTTCCACCTGTCGAATACAACCATGGTTATATCTACGTCCTTTATCGAAAAGCGGTCAATGGGGATTGTACGCTTTTGATGAATTTGAGTGGAATTTCACCTGATCTTCCTCTTCCTCTATGAATCATGTTTAATTTGAGCTTGGACAACAGCCAATGTGATGTGATGCTGTGAGAGGATCTATGTTGGTTACCCAACGCGTAGATATGAAATACTTTGTGATCAAGTGTATTTTTACGTTTGCAGAAGGATGCCAACTATGAGCACAGCCTTTCAAAATTACAGAGCTATCTTGTGCAATGAATTTGGTTCATTTTGATATCATTAAGTTATCTGTCTCACCTTATCATGACTTTGCCAGCCTAAGAGCTGCCATGGCCATGCCAGAAGATGCAACCACTGAGTCAAGAATGACATTGCTTTCTTTTCAAAGCCACCAAGTTTCTGTCAGAAATAACGAATAGGCGCTGATAATGGGAGTATAGTGGAAATTATAAACTGACACAATGGAAGCATACTACCATGCAAAATATTTCTCAAACTCTCACCTTGACTAAGCAACCGTGAACCTCTCACCAGGCTAGACCTTGTGTGAATTTTTGATAGGATATGACAGCACAGCTTATGCAGAAAGTCTTGACATATCCTGACTTGGGGAGCAGGCCTTTCTTTTTGGCATTTTTCAATGGGTTAATGGGGTTTGAGATTACTAACATGTGTTTTTAGGCCAAAACAGGTCCACTCTTAAAATGTGTTCAGGGAATGTATTCAGATTTGTAGTCAAAGTAGACGATTTGCAGCTAGTGAGCTTCTTGTCTCTGTAATTTGATGGTAGGGGTTGGGACAGGTGAACTAAAGATGAAGATGAGTGATATGGGTATCAGTGAAGGAAAAGCTGGCCTGCCTGCCACAGATTTGGCAGCAGGAGGTGTCACATTCGAGTGGTTGAGACAGGTAACATCACCAATAATCAGCTAGCTGTACTTGCTAGTATGCACACATTTTGGTAGTGACCATGCCAATGAGTGAACTTGAAAGGGTTTTTGTGCCCAAATTTATTCCATTTTCTCATTCATGGACTAGCCATGACTGTAGTGGTCATCATTGCCACTGCTGGTGTGAGCTGTATTCTGTAGAACTATAATTTGGCCATCTCCCGAGGATCTTTTGTTGAGCAACAACCTAATCTGCCGAGTATTCGGTTTGCAGCTTGTGCAGCTCCTAGGTATTATGTTTGCCGAACTGAAATTTTTGACTTTGTTGACATAGAGTTCTAAATGTTCTCGTTGTAGTTGGTTCACTTTGATGTAGGCTGAAGATGCGAGTCTGTATGGGGTGCCTGAGGAGTTCAATCCCATGAGTTTGCAATCACTAGACGCCCAGGGACTTGAAGAAGGTGGGAGCCGTCGCTTCAGTGTGATAGAGGAGTTCAATTATTGGCGTAGAAAACCAGAGCTTGCGGAAGCTGTGGCAGCCATCAAGGCCTTGACAGCTGTCATCCAGCTGAGTGAGGCATCTACCATGATGGGCCTAGAAATTGAGCTCAAGAATGCTTCTGACGCCCTCAAGGTAGGTTTGCCTGATCAGAAGTAGCCTTAATTCACCTCTTGTCCTTGTTTCTTACTGTCATGCTGTATCATAGATACTGAACAGCTGACCACTATGCAAGGGATTGGGTTATTGTAAGTATATTACAAGAGGAGGATTCTTTGGCCCCTTAGACCAGGTCTATGGCCATCCATTGAAGCCTACACTTTAGGTTACAGCTCGTCAATGGTTAATGGAATGTCTGATTTAGAGAAGCCATAATTGAAGGTCAAGTTGGGCATATGTTGGAAGGGTAAAATATGCTACCCAGGTCTTGCTGGGGGTCCTCATGTGTGCCAGTATGCTACCTAGTGTGGCTGGTTGAGGTTCGATGGTCATTTTGTTCTGTAATGGTCCAAGATAGTAGCTAGTAGATAGGGAACTTGTACCGACTGTTACAGTTCTTCAACCGCAACTGCACCTTACTGCAGTTTTAGTTGACGCTATTTTGTCATGGGTCCAAAAGGAGTTCTAACTAATCTAGCTTGTGATGCGTCCAAAGTTGTGGTCCAGAATGGTAGCTGCCAGTAAGCCACATTAAGTCAGCTCCTACTGCCTCAACTTGCAATTTGGCACCTACTGCAGTGCACTTGAACCTTTCAAGTAAATAGTGTATTCGACCCAGACTTTTGAGTCTCCTACCCGGCTTGACTGTGGGCATTGACCATTGACCTTGGGCATTTAACCACCATTTTGTCCATAAAAAGGAATGAACTGCCACGCACCTGGGCCTTACTACTGGCTACATGTGAAGTTGCAAATTTCAGTATAAAACAAAACCTCACAGACAACGTGCGCAGAAAGGGGGAGTAGCCTTCTTACAGGGGCAGCATGTATGGATGGTGGGGCATGGCATGGTCAGGCTGGGGATGAGACCTCTATATCACTGTCTGCAGGCTGTGATCTTTTTATGCGTTATGTCACTCGCACGTCGGCACTGGAGTATGAGGATATTCGAGCTGGCAAGGCCCGTCTGATTGAGCGTGGGGAAAGGTTTGGCGAGATTTCTCTGAAGGTATTTGGATGGCTACTTGCTACTTGGCTACTTCCTCAATAGCTGTGAGAGGGTCATTTCCTTGACTGCTGAAAAAGTATGAGTTGGCATGACAGGCAAGGAGGACAATTGCCATGCTTGGTCAAGACTTTGTACGTGACGGGAGCACCATTCTCACACATGGCTTCTCCAGGGTGGTGCTAGCACTGCTGAAGTTGGCCGCATCTAATGGAAAACATTTCAGCGTTCTCTGTACAGGTGCATCTTCTGCCATCCTAGATTTTCCCTAGGCAAGAATGACTCTCTTTCTTCTTCCTTTTGTCTTTCTGTTAGTAAGCGCAGTGGTGGCATTCAACGACCGTGGGGAGGGAGGAGGGGATCTCAAATGGAAATGGGGTGACAAAGAGATCCCTGTAATCCCTTCCTACACATATCTTGGTGTTGAGTTTTTGTCCAACTGTAACTGGGATGCGCACATTCAAAAAGTGATACAATCAGCTAAACGCAAAGCCACTGCATAGGGATTAATACTGAAGTAAAAAGGACCATGCTTTGCAACGTTGTTAGGCCTGCCTTGGAGTATGCATCTGCTGTGTGGGTTGACAATTCCAACCATGCAAAATTTCTAGAATCCCCTTAAGCTCTCGACGTGATGATTTCAAGGTCAGACGGTGGGGTCAAGGGTCACCTTCATTTGCATTCTCAACGCCTGTGCCACCCTAGGATGAATTGCATGCCAAATACCAGATACCCTAAGATAATCGACGGCATTTCCTGGGAGCAAGACTGTCCTGTTAAACAGGCCCAGTCTTGGCGGGAAACGGTAGATGAGAATTTCAAGTATCTGAATATCACTCCTGATGAATTGACCCTACTGGATGAAGTTGACCTGGAGGGGGTTGTGTCCAAAGCCATGTCTGATACCCAAAGACTGTCCGATGAAAATGAAGTTAGGCATAAAACTTCCCTGAATTTGTTTCCAGTCCGTGGCATGGGCGAGGACCTTGAGGATGCTCTGAAGGGCCTACCTACCCTCGGCACTGGACTGAAGTCTAAACTCGGGCAGGAAGCCTACCTTTGGACAAGAACAGATGGAGAGAGGAAGAGGAGATTTTAACTCCCCAATGTGCGGGCAGCCTGAAGACAATATCCATATTCTAATCTCACCAGAGAGTGACCCTCTTCAGGACGATCAAGAACATTGTCCCTGCTCACCAACTTCCAAAATATAGAGGCTGAGCCTAAAGCCCTGGCCCTCTGGGGGGTCTAATTGCTGGGCAGCTCACATAGAGCAAGTTGATGCTTGTGTGAAGGGCTTTCTAGAGGATATCTGGAAAACCCTTAAACTTATCAAGGTAAGTCACACTTCCGGAGTGAGCCCCTGACAAAGGTAGTTTCTGGTCCCTTTTGTTTGGCCCGAACTGGGCGTGGGGTCTATGGCCACAAGGCTATGGCAAACAACGTCTTATGAGTACGTTCTTTCTGTCTGCAGATTCCCAGTCCTAGCAGAGGCCATTGCTCAGTGGCATACCTGCATGAGGCACTCTACATTCATGCAAAACTTTGAGCTCTGAGTTGTTCTTTGGGTCTAATGTACTCTGTTGTTCTGCTTCTGTAGCTTCAGACCTCTCAGGGATGTAATAAATTTCTTTGTTTCTGGACAAGAGATGCCATCTCTGGCAGCAGCAGCGATCTCTCTCTCCATATGTCCCTCCATATCTATGATGTATTAATTGTCTTCTTCTTTTCCCTCTGGGAACTCTCAAGTGAGTACATCTGGCTGTGGTCTGGGTGGATTATGCACGAGGCGGGGGTATGAGACTGAGGTAGCACAAATTTTGTTGTTTGTCAATGATAATGATTGTGTATTCGGTGTGCAGAAGGCAGGCCAGACAGCACAGGGGCAGAGACAGCGAAGGAGCTGGTGTCAGCTGGGATTCCTGTGACTTTGATACTGGACTCAGGTGTGGCGTACATGATGGAGAAAGTGGATATGGTGCTGGTGGGTGCGGAAGGTGTGGTGGAGAGTGGGGGCATCATCAACATGCTTGGAACATACCAGGCTGCACTGGTTGCCCGTAGCATGAACAAACCTGTTTATGTTGCTGCTGAGAGCTACAAGGTACGTCTTGTGCGAAACTCTGTTACCTTGATTGTGAGAGGTTTTACCCATTTTTGCTTGTCTCCATGGGCTTGCTTGTCTCTTGAGGGCCATAGTTGTTGCATCGGGCTTGGACACGGTTGACAGAGATAGAGATGTTTGGAGGTCTGAAATTGCCTATAGGCTCCATGTGACATAGAAAATGTGCATTCAACAGTCACCTATACAGAACATGCATGCATTTTGGACGTTCGAACATGCATAATTTTAAATCATGCATTTTGCATTGGCATTTTAGTTTAAGTTATTTATGTGGTAAATGTGCTTTTGTTGGAAGTTGAGAAAGCTCTTCTCATTGGAAATAGGGTGGGCCATCGCAGTCCCTGAAATGTACTAACAGTGCTTATCGATCTGGCAGTTTGCACGGCTTTATCCCCTTGATCAAAGGGACCTGTCATCAGCCCCCCATCATGTGGACTTTGAAGTGCCAGTCCCTCAGTCAGTGAACGTGGAGAATTCTGCGAGGGACTACACCCCGCCCCAATATCTTACTCTGTTGTTCACAGATCTGGGAGTGTTGACCCCGTCAGCTGTGAGTGATGAGCTGATTCAGCTTTATCTTTGACGTCTGGGTTTTCTATATGGGGACCAAAGTACAGTGCCCCCTTGTTTACAACTTTCTATACTAGCAGCATACATTAGCAAGCTGGTATGATTGTAGATCAATTGTGATGACATGTCACTGTTTTACCTCCTAGACCAATAGGCAGGTCAAAGTTCTACATTTTGAAGCACGGATATTTCGTGGAAATCCAACAGCTTTCGCTGGGTGAAGGCTCTGCTGTGTTAAAGGATAACGCTTCAGTAAGTTTTGCAGGCGGGTAGAGTTTTTCCGATTTTATGAGGGAAGGATGCTGTATGCAATGTGGATCAACTAAAGTTGTGAAGCAAATTTCAAATTTCACTCCGTGTCAAATCTATTTGTATAACAATGGCATCTGAGGATTCTTAACGAAAGTGCTGAACAAAACGGGTAAGGATGCACCCATGGGGTGGGGGGTCATTAGGGATCCCCCATCGAAGGGAATTTATGCAGGTACACATGACTTTGAACCTCTGCTTGGCTGATGGTTGTGGGTTCCCAGGAGCTGCTGGTCTGGCAAATTAGGCAGCACTGCACTGCCATAGAGGGGTCAAGGTGACACAGCTTAGTAGGTGGCTGCAAAACTGTGATGATTTCTGGAGGCGACTTTCTTATCATCATACATAAGTACATGGCTCAGACCTGTAAGGTCGGTTCCAGACAAAACACTAAAATGTGGCTCTAATCCACCTCTTTGTCCCTTACATAGATGCCATGTCAGCAAGAGCCACCACTAGCCAGTGGACAAGCCTGGGGCCTTTTCAAACCAAAATGCGAAGAAGAATGGTGCAAGTGGACAAAATCAAACCATGTGTTCTCTCTCTTTCTTTGTTTAGGATGTTTTGTTGAAAGTACCGCACTCATGGAGCCTTCAGAATGAGCTCTCCCTTCAGCACTTGCTCATTAGATTTTGCTGTTCATGTGAAGGTCATGCAGGCTTTGAGAAAATTGATTTGCAAATATGTCATGCACCTGTTTAAGACAAGTCTCCATGATTCATGGCTTCACACTAGAGAGGATGGGCTGCTACAGAGCAAGATGGGAGGAGATGGAGCCATAATAAAGAGGTGGAGAGAGCCGTCAAGAGGCTTCAATAGGTTTTATCCACCGGAGAAGATTTGAAGTCCTGCATTTCAGAGGTTCCTCACTACAGACCATGAATGTACATAGCTGTCACATCCCCGTGAAGGTCTCCTCGCAAGACTGTGAGGCCATAAATCCTGCAAGGAATGCCAGATTTTATCATCACTAAAAAAAAGGGGGTGTACTAGCAGGGTTAATCACCAGTGACGAAAAAGTGCGTGTGGCCAATATCCATCGCACACACTCACTTTGTGTCCGGGGTAAATGTAAACTTGTTTTCCAACTATTTTCATACCAGAAATCGATCCTATAATCAGATATGAGGGATTTGAAAACTCATGGCCTGGCGGGCTTAAAATCTCACAAACCAGTTTTGCATGTCACACAAACAAAGACGTCTCAAAATATGATTCGTTTATGGAAGGGACTGGCACTGACATCATGGACCCGTCACTGTCTGCTTCTCAACAAATTCTGCACCCATCTGCACTTCACCATTATGAGGGCTGGAAACCTCCCCTTCCTTTAAAATTGAGCTCCTAGAATTGTTCTCCCCCTTACAGACTTCCTTGGGACTCTTGCACAGAGTATCATCCTCCTCCACCGGTGAACGTGGTTCGTCACCTCCATCATTGTCACCCTCTGTAGTTTCCCGTGTCCTGGAATTCACACCATACTTGCTCCGTGTTGAACTTGGCTCCTCCAGGGCCATGGTCTTCCCTTCATAGGCTTCCACCTCTGTGGAACTCCCACACTCACTATCAGCATCCTTGTCCTCAGTCAAACTTGGCTCTTCAGCAGCCTTGAGGGCCATGTTTGCACGCAACTCCATGAGATCCCTCTCCCATTTGCGGATGTTGTCATCTAGGGATCCAATTGATTGCTCATGCTTGGACTTCAACAAAGCCTATTCTCACAAGCAAACAACAGTGTGTCAGTTTTGGCCGGCTGTCCACTAAACCATTGGTCCTTTGGTAAGGAAAATGATATAACTTATAAAACCGATTCAAGAGCTTAGCACAACTTCAATAGTATGTGCTAATTAACAGTCTTTGTATATGGGAGGAAATAGGTGCTAGTGCTACCTTTCGCTTGGTGAATTTCCTAAAAACCTCGGGGATGTCATTCTCAGGTCTCTTGTAATTTCGCCCGCGGTACATTATTATGGTCTTAGCCTGATGGATATTAACCACAACACCCCCGGTCAGCCTCTCTAGCTGCTCACCCATCCCTTTGATCCTCTCTTTTGCAAATTTGTCACAGCATAGCCGCACAGTCTCATGCTTCTTCCAGTGCATATGCATGTTCTGAATAGTGCCTCCAAAAATTCCTCGTCGCCCAATAGGCACATAGTTCTTGTTCTTGTATCCACGTCTCTTAAGTGCATGCAGCTGCTCTGGAGTGAGAATTTCAGGATCTGGATCAGCTTCAGGTAATTCTGGTACCTCATACTTCTTGAGCCGTTCTTCATGCAAAGCCCTCTTTATCTTCAGCTGCAAGAGGCTCCAAAAATCATTTATCACAAAATCGACACACACACACAGGTGATGCATTTCTACTCTGCTGCAATGGAATTACAACAAATGGGGTAGCTCAGTTACTGGCAGTGTAAAGGGATATAAGGGGCAACCGCTGCCAGTCACACAGGGGCATGTCAGCAGGGAGAATGTACTCTTAAGTCGTTGTTTGCCATAGCTTTGTGGCCATTGACCCCGCGCCCAGTTTGAGCGGAAGAGAGAGAGAGAGAGAGGTTCTAGGTACACCTGTATAGTAATCATCCTTCCTCCAGTAACATCCCAAAGAAGGGTTTGCTGTTTAAATGGCTTACTTTGCATACTCAAATGTATCTCACATAATTCACATGGTGAAGTATGGCAACAAACATTGACACCATGTTGCAAACCATCATACATGGGCATGCCCAGAAGTATGACTAAAGGCTCCTAATGCTGTATCTTGATCTTGTCCGTCCTTTGCTTAATTTGCTCCATAGAGGCTGCTACTTCCTTCAACACTATCTCCACAAACATCAGTTCCAAACCTGTTTATGAGTTTTTCTATGTGCTACAGAATGTGTTGCCACTGACTCTCTCATGTGACATTGCCAACATATAAATAGTCCAAGAAGATCCTGTGTATGGAAGTGGGGAAAACCTTTTCAATTCGCCAGACAAGGGTCTCCTCTGGAGTCATACTGGTCTTCCTAGCCTCCCTCTCCATCTTCAGCTGTGTTGGATTGAGCCTAACCTCACTGGCTTTCTTCTTCTTCCTCTTCTTGGCAGCCTTCTTCATGTGGCTTTTATTACTCTTGAACCGAACGCCACCATCAACAAATGGGTGCCTGAGAGTAGAAGAGGGGAGAGGGCTCGTGTCCAACCCATACAATTTCACCCATCTCCCCAACTCCACTGTGGTCGATGTATAGTGTCTGACATGATCCAACAACTTCCGCAATGGTGGTCTGAAAGGGCTAAACATTGGCACTGCCCGAGCGTGACTCGCAGGCCTTTCATGTCCTTCCCACGCCTGCCACCACAGGTCCTTGTCCAACCCCCCAATCAAGCTATCCACCCTTTGAGAATAACATAGACAAACAGATTCGCTCTAAGCCATCGCCTACGAGTGACTGCGCGATACAATTTTGAGCTGCGTCTCATACACCCTGATGAGTTGCAACGGTAAGACTATCTCCCGGCTACTAGAGACTATGCCCTCAAACGAACGAACAGTCAATGAGTGCACCCACTCACAACTAAACAACCAAATCATCATTCACACGTTACAAAAAGTGGGCAAAGGGAGGCAGACTGCGGAATACATATACCCCAGTCTCAGGATCGAATGTTCGGCAATCCGCCCCTCATTGAGTTGCGCACAGCATTTCCCCCACAGCATACTCAGGCATTGTCGACCAGCGCGCCCGGGTCCACCCCCAGCTCGAGAGCCCATGTGTCTCCGTGCATCAAGACATAAGAATGCCACTACCTAGCTCTGTAGTCCAATCTACTACCAAGCATACTGCCACCTTGAGGAATTAATACACCCATGCATGCAATGTAGGGGCAGAACGAAGACGAAGCAAGAATCTTCCCAAAATTACCATATCCGGACAATGAAGGCGGACTCTTTGGGCATCGCAAGAGCTCCAAGCCCTAACCACTTAAACCCACCCGGCCCACAAAGAAGAACTCCTCCTCTAAACTCTAAACCCTTAAACCCTACCCTACACGTTGGAAAAGGCACAGACACTGTTGGGGACGCCTTGGCCCGCCCTGTCCTTTAGTATAACTATATTTTGAAACATGCTTGGACAAATGTTAGATTTATAGACTGTGCATTGTAGTGGAGTCATATGAGAGAATGCTCAATTGCTGTTATACCTTGCTGTTATACCTTACACCCACATTCAATTCTTTGTGAACGGATGCTTGTACAACAATTTTCCATGTCTCCATATCTCGGTGAAAGCCATTGAGCTTCACCATCTGGACTCTCTTTTGTTCATTGGGAGCACAGGCGGTTGTCATCTCTGCCAAGCAGGCAACAGGTCAGGGGACGCTCAGGCTACACCAATTTGGAGGTACTGATCATATTTCACCGACTGAATCAGTTAGCAATCCTTCTGAGGTACTCTATTTCAGAAATTACTACTGACTCGCAGTGGTTTCGCGAACCCATCAAGTCAAACCTATTATGGGTTTGGGCAGTGTCCTTTGAGCCTTGTAGAGAGGGTATTTTTTTTTTGTTTTTTGGAGAACAGCCCTGTAAAACTTTATTAGGAGTAAGGAAAAAATAACCTTACAAGGCCATGAAGGCTTAATAACGAGGTTCCACTCAGGGCCAGAGAACTAACTAGGAGACAGAGAAGGGAACTAGATCAGGAACGTGCCCAAGCTGAAAGCAGCAGCAGGGACGATAAAGAACTAAAACCAGGGAACCGAGAAGAAATTCGAACAGCCTGCAGTAGCCAGAAGGAGAACAAAGTAGATGACAGAGAAGAGAACAAGAACAAGAGCCTGTTCTAGACGAGTGCTGCAGCAGGGACCGCAAGAGCTAAAGCCAGTGAGCCAAAAAAGAATTGAACAGCTCTACAGCAGCCAGAAGGAAGGCAGGGCGGGAGCTGATAGATGATCAGAGAAAGCTCTCAGCCAGAGCAGCAGGCAAGGCAACCAGGCTAAGCTTCAGAACCGCTCAAAAAAGACTAAGCAGCAAGCTACATGCTACCACGCTTGCGCTTAGGCACACTAAAAGACAGCTGTGTTTTAGACCTGCCCTTCCTATAAGAAGGTTTATGCCTCCAGTTCACCTCCCCTTCCTCCGTATTTAAAGGTGACTGCTTCGCGCTAACATCACTGCTCCAAACGATGGGCGAGTCCGAAATTCTTCGGCCGAAGATATTGTCTTTCCCCCACGAGTTGTCAAAGTTTGAAAGCAACTGGTTGCTACACCTGGGAAGAGCTGCCACAACGACAAGCCACAACTTGCGAGCCTCAGACACAAGGTCTGAGTGAGCACAGTAAAGCACCTTCTGCACACTTGGCCTTACTTTTTGATAAAGAACTGCACATCTCATTTTCCAAATATTCCAAAGGATGGCCCCTCTCAAAGACTCCCAGACCGGGCAAGAACAAAACACAACTCTGTTATCTACATTCAGCAGTAGAGCAGTGGTAGAATACGCCAGGTTGGGGTTCCACAATGCATTGAGAGCAATGGCCTTAACCCACACGGCCTGCGCAAAAGGGCAAGAGACCAAGCAATGTTCTAAGTCCTCCGGAATTTGACGATTGCAGGTTGCGCAAGAGCCAGGTGGATCAGAGAACATAGCTGCAACGGGAACAATTTTGTTGTCAATCTTCCATAAAAAGGCTGCCACCTTGGCAGGTCTATGTTTTTTCCATATGTCCGCCCAAACAGATTTCCAGGGTACAGGATGGATGGCAGTATTTGCCCATTTGTTTCCCCACTTTTGATCAAAGTTCCTCTTTGGAAGGAGCAACGAATAGCCCATCTTTACCGAGTACTTGAAGAATTGATCGTGCCCTTTGTTCTTCCAGGACCACTCCCCTGGATCGAACTGTAATAGCTTCAGGGGTGCTGAGATCTGAGCCTTATTAGGAGGCAGCCTTGTCATGCACAAGCTTGTTTAGCATCTTTAGGTCTGGACATTGTTTGATGTTCCTCATTGTGTTACCTAAACACACTTTCTTTCATGCATGTCGCTTGTTTCACCAGAGATTCCCACAAGACCGAATCCCGTTTTGGCAGTGGTAAAAGGGGTTGTGATCGCCACATCTGAGCGTCCAGCAACCTTTGAGATGAACTTTGTGGCCCTGAATAGGTATCTTGAGGGCATGCTGATGAGCCTAAAGCAATGGCCTGTCTCTCACTGTGGTGACTGGACACACAAAACTGCTTTTCATCCTTCATATCATGCAATAGAAAGTGCATGTCTGGAATGTACCTGACCTCCTTCATCTGCCAACACATCACTTCAGCTCAGCATAGATTTCTCTAAACTGGGATGCAATTCATCTTCTATGATGAATGTATGCACCCTCTGCCCACCATCACTTTTCTCACCTTTCCTTGATCGTCCCACCTGCCTGCTGCAGCATAAATGTTGGATAGAAGCACATAAGTTCCAATGTCCTCTGGATCCAACTTGAGAACACATTCTGCTGCACGTTCTGCTAGCTCCACATTGCCATGAATTCTGCAGGCACCAAGCAAGGCCCCCACACCTCCACACCTGGTTGGGTTGGCATTTTGTTGATGACTCCTCTGCCTCATTAAAATGCCCTACACGCCCAAGAAGGTCCACCATGCAGCTACAATGCTCCACTGTAGGGGTGAGGCCATGATCCCGACTCATGGAATTGAAGTAGTGACGGCCTTCATCCACTAGGCCGGCACGAGTGCATATATATGTGATACTGTCTGGCTTCAAGCCTTCCTGTTGCATTTGCTCAAATAGTTCAACAGCCTCCCTACCAAACCCATGTTGAGCATAACCTGCAATCATTGCATTCCATGAGACCACACTTCGTTGAGGCATACTGTTAAACACTTGACGTGCATCTTTTACACACCCACATTTGGCATACATGTTAGTAAGTGCAGTCTCAAGAATGATATCTGGCGCAATGCCAGCCTTGGTAATCAGTATGAACCTCTTTTTTCAAGGGCTGCCAGGCTGGCACATGCATTGAGAACACAAATGAATGTGATCCTATCAGGTGTCACCTCTTCCTGTTGCATTTGCTCATACACCTCCAAAGCCTCCCTACCACATCCATGCTGAGCATATCCTGCTATCATTGCACTCCATGAGACCACATCTTGCCGAGTCATCTTTTCAAACACTTGATGTGCATCCTTCATACTTCGGCATTTGGCATACATTTCAATAAGTGCAGTCTCCAGGATAATATCTGGTTCAGTTCCAGATTTGATGATGTCAGCATGAACCTCTTTGCCCTTTTCCAGGGCTGATAGGCTGCCACATGCATCCAGGATGCAAATGAATGTCACCTTGTTGGGAGTGACCCCTTCAACTATCATTTGCTCGTAGATCTCGAAAGCCCCCTTTCCACATCCATGGCATTCCAGGAGACCAAATCACGTTTAGCCATTTTGTCGAACACCTGACGTGCATCCTTTACGCTCCCACATTTGGCATACACTTCGCCAAGGGCAGTCCCCAGAATGATATCTGGTGCAATTCCGGCTTTAATAATGTTAGCATGGACCTCTTTGCCTTTTTCCAGGGCTCCTAGGCTTGCACATGCATTGAGAACACTTGTGAACGTTACCCCGTTTGGCATCTGCCCTTCATGTATCATCTGCTCATAGATCTCAAAAGCCTCCCTACCACACCCATGCTTGGCATGTGCTGCTATCATTATATTCCATGTGAACAAATCTTGTTCAGGCATTTTGTCAAACACTTGGCGGGCCTCTACCACTCTCCCACCCTTGCTATACATGTTAAGAAGGATATTGAATAAAAATATGTTTGGCTTGAATCCACTTTGGATAATATGGGAGTGCACCTGCTTTCCCATTTCCAGGTCTTTAGTTTTGATGCACTCCTGCAAGAGGAAGACCTAAGTATTGGAGTCCAATGAAATGCCTCGTTGGTCCAAAATGTGTAGTGCCTCTTTGAGTTGTCCTTGCTTACATAGTGTCTTCACGTCCCCAAGAGTTCCAGACAAGTACTTGCTGACCTCACTTGCTCCTCTTTCAGCATCAATAGTCATCGTGAAGGAGCTTGACTCAAATGATGGAGCCAGATTCAACCCTGCAATCCTGAATAACTAAAAACTCTTAGTTACAAGACTACTAAACTCACGTACAATGACACAAAAATCTGTACTGATTGTATGTGTTTGAGTTGAAACCCCAAACTCACTATCAAACAATACCTGTCTCCGACTGGAGCTCCATGTTGTTCACTGGCATCAGATTGTGCTGGACCTTGTATTATGGCAGATAGCTTTGTTTTAACCCAATGTGGGTTTGACCAGCCCTCAATCCAAAGGACTTTGTTTGTGCGCTTATATCTGAAGTCTGGAGATCTTTGACTTTTCTGTGAAAACCACCAGTGAGCAGCCAAACCTTTAACTGCGGCCTTGCACAGACCACGCTGGAACCCTCAAAGCTCCAAGCATTTTTCAATTTACAGGGAATGACCTTCATACATCCCAATTCCAGCTTCAGTAACAAACCCTCCTTGACTTCACATCATGAGTGAAAATAACCTCACCTTATCAAACCGGTTGTCCCACCACTGTGAAGGATCTGAGAAGAACTCCTGCCACAGCAGTTTTTTGCTCATTGCTTGACCTGAGAGCAAGAACTGCAAAAATTATGTATACTTAACCACCTTCTGACTGCCCCAATTCCAATGTCAAACTCGACTCTGAAACTCAACTCCAGACTAGCAGTATCAGAGCCCAATTATGTGCCAGATTTGGGGCTAAAGTCGCAGTGTCAGAATCAACACTGAGTTCTCGGGTACAAACTCTGGCTCTGGGACCCTTTCCAGCCACTGTCGCATTTACAGGGAACGGTCAACCACTACATCTATCTCCCCTTACCATCCTTCAATGTGTCTAACAATTGAAGCTCTGCACTGCTTCAGAGGGACTACCACATGTGCCTCTGGTAACTATACATGTCAATTTCTCTCTCTCTTCCTCTCATGCGATAACTGTCGAGAGAAGAAATACAAGATTCGATGTATACTATAGGACCTCATCCGAGGCGAGCAAGGGTGTCGATTCCACCCACGTTCCTCAACGTCATTGTATATATAAAGTCAACTTCTTCGACCAACTTGGTAGTAGTTTTGGCTGTAATGGACAAACGACAAGAATGGATCGTTCCGACGCACACACTTGAAAGAGTCACAGGTTTATAGTTTATACCTTTCTTCGGTTGCCCTGGAGAGGCTGCAGCGGAGTCATCTCCATCACTTGTAAGGGTGTCGCCAATGCAATCGCCCAGGTGGATGCCCATTCCTGCTCCACAGACCTCTCCGTCAATCTGCTGGACGACGTGAGCCGCCCGCTCACAGCAAAGCAAAAACACGTCCTTGGGTATGGCCTCTCTCTGCGACCGCAAGAGAGCGCCGGAGCACGCTCCCACCACCCCATTGCCTAAGCTCACACAACCCATTATTCTGGTAGTCATCTTTAGCAGCCTCTCACGTCCCCCCTTCAGAAGTTCGAAATGGCCATTATAATTGAAGCTTCTGCTTGTGTGATTTTTCGGCAAGGACTACTACTGTCTGCATCTCTCTCTCTCTCTCTCGCCCGCTACATTATATCTCGGCAGCAAACCCACCTGTATCTTCCGCCCTCCCCAGTCATCCAAGCTTCAACATGACAATTGTTCTCCTGCTTTGAGACAATGACTCGAGAGTCTCAAGTGTAAACAGGAACATATATGTCGGCACTTTGCTTTTCTGGGGAGAAGAAGGAAGGTGCAGAAAGAGGCCAAGCAAGCAAGCAGGATTTGAACCCCAGAGCATCTGATCATCCAAGCATAAATATTCATGTAGAGATGGGCTGTGCAAAGGGAAGACACAAGACACCCACAGAAGGAAAGTAGAGAATCCATTGTAGTCTCACGCTTCCCTGCAATCTCGGGCAACTGCTGTTTGCAGTAGAGAAAGGAAGTGAGAATCAAATGACCAAGGAGGTAGCTCACTTCACACCCCGCACCTGCACACACTAACCGGTCGAACCCTTGCACCAGCCGAGTCCAAATTCAAACTCGAAAAACCTACAGCAGGGGACCCACCATGCTGTCTCGGAAGGCGCTCGTCCAAGTCCGACAGATGGCAGGCATAAAGCAAATTTAGTTGCGGATGTGTCAAGCGTTGTCTTGCTGCGATAAGGACCACCAGGGGCGATGTGGGTCAACGGGAATGCAAGTACCCTGTTCACTACCCTGGTCACTGCCACTCCGTTTCGACGGTCAGAAGCTGTAGTCATACAATGCAATGGGACACCGCCGGTATGTCTCCATTCTTCTTTCTCGGCCGGTTTCTCCACGAGAGGAGCAGCTGCATGGTTACAAAATTCAGTTGCTAGGGGTGATTGAGTCCCACCCCTTCACCTTGCAGAAGCCCTCTTTTTTAAACATGAGCAGGCTTCCCTAAATGAACTGTACGTCCCACTGTCTGAAGCTGGAATAGAGATGGAGACCATAAATGCAGAGAAAAAACAAGGGAAGGCCATCACTTACAGATCATAAAGAAGAATAAATTATGATCCTGGGAAGTAGTTCTTAACGTCCAATAAATAGGTAAAAGCCTTTTTGGCGTCCTCAGGATTTCTGGCCAGACTTGCCAATTCCACGATTCCAGCAATGGACAGGAGCACGGCTCTTCAGCACAAGCATGGACATGCAGGTTGAGGCTGCCCAGCCCATAGTCAGGCGAATTCCAGTCACGGTTGGAGCTCTCTTGAAGGTATCCTCCAGTATTGAGAACAAATTCAACTACCTTGAATTCTTTCTTTATAGAATAGATATGCATAATTGATAGAGTGGTCACGCCAAGCCAGAAGTCGCCCTGAGATCTGCCAGGATCTACTCCAGAGACTGAAATTTCTATGTCTGGACAGAGAGCATTCTGCAATGAAACCCATTTGGTCCTCACCCTCAGATGTATGTACTCAGCTTTGCAAGAATGGGAATCTCAATCATTTCAGTCTGTGATATGGAATTATCGAGCGCATGGTGATTACTGTTGCCTACAGGAATTCTGTGCTCAACCATTCAGTTCTGGTACATTATACACACATTGACTACAAAACTCTTCAGTGTTGATCCCATATAAGTCATGGAAGGTGCACACTTTCATAGGATTGTTTGCCAAGACTAATGGCTAACAGTTTTCCATCCTATGTACGGTGCTTGAAGCTAAGTAGTCTGCTGAAACATGGTACAGATAGATGTGTTTGGAACAGATGTCAGTGTGGATGTAAGCGTAGGGGACAGCCTGGAAGAAATTGTTCTTGAGGTATGAAGCCCACCTCCTTCTTTTACATTAATGACTTTGGTGGTATAACACCTATATAGCATTGGGTTCAAAGTTCTTACTTCAAAACAATATCATTTAAGAGTTCCGTGCTTGTACAAAGATTTGCAGTCTAGAAACGTAGGTCTTCAACAACTTGCTGGAAGATTTGTGAATGGCTTGCAAGCAGGGGGAGCATCTTGCATGGATGCCGGCCTAGCAAACATTTATAACTATTTCATGGTGACTGGACTTTCCTGAATATTTCTACCGCGCAAAATATTGTCTGTGAGTTTCTTCTTAAAGTCTGATAAGATTCCACTAGTTTGGGAAGTTTATTGCAAAGCATGTTAATACTGATCACCCAGAGCTGTCATGGACCACCCACAGCCCAAGTACATGCCACAACATAGTATGTAGTATCTGCTTTTCTTGTGCTGTAACAGCAAATAATTGGAGAGATTGGACCTGCCTAATGCAAAATTAATGACCCTTAGCTCTTGAGTCTTACAGTTATAACTACCCTGCAGAGGCAAGGTTGGCAAGTGGTTATCAATCAAGCTTTCCTTAGATAAGAAAAACAATGTGCTGGGGCAGGGGTAAGGAAGCTTGCAGCGAGCACAGAAGGCCTGATTGCAGTGAGGGCAGTTATACCTGCACGGTGGTGCAGCCTAGCTGTGGAGGCTGGGCATTGCCCTGTTCAAATCCAGAGCCTGGTTCGTTTCACTCTCAGCTTCTTTCTCTCAATTCTGCAGAGTAATGAGCAGTAGAATATCTTCTGGATGATCCATACATTAAACATACATGATTCACTGCAATTAGTCCGTACTCAATGCGCCAATGCAAGGTAGACCATTGCAAAGTTAGGTTGACGCATAAACGGAAAGAGGACCAATATGAGTCAGAAAGAGTCATTTCAGAAACAAGTTTTAGAACTCTGGTGAGGTGTCGAATGTGGTGTAGTAAGTCAGTAGAGTAAGTAATTGAATGCACTGTTGTAAATTATACTTCTTCTCAAGGGTGGGAGTGTGCTATCTCAGTTATGGTTAGAAAAGATTGGCATCTTGTTCTTTTGCACGGAGATCGTGCTGTCCTTACAGGTCTTTTCGTCTGTAAGAGAGGTCAGCTGACTAATTCTGGCTTAGTTGCACGGTTGTTGAAGGCCTTGTTTATTATTTATGATGCAACGGGAAGGAAGTCTGAGTGTGAAAACTCTGGGGGGAGACATTACACTCGGTAAGCCTTTTGGTGTATTGAGCACATGTGAGTAAAGGCTCTGAGGTTAGCCAAATCCTAAGACATGAAATGTTTTACATCACATTTGTGAAGTTTTAGTGAATCATTTGGTAGTGGATGATATGAGCACTCATGTGTGCCAACTCGTTTTTGTCAGGGGAGCTGAAGGGAAGCACGGCATGCATTGATTCCAATGGAGGTTCTCAAGCGGTACATTCAGCTTTGCTAGTTCTCAAGCTACCAACTCCCTATCTTTGGATGTCCATTGTGTAGATTGTAGTACCACACCTATTGCAAAAATAATGGGCCAAGGACATTGATGGGGCTATAACTGAATGCATTTTATGACAGTAACAGGTTATATACCTAGTGGATTTGGCTATTAAGCACATGCTTTTTTATGCACATGTCTCAATCCCTTTATAGGCAGAACAAAGCCTGCCACCTGTATGGTAGCTGCATTTTCGCTCCATGGGAACATCTGAATGCCTGTAGTATTGTGAAAAAACACTTAGGACGGCAACAGTATGCTTTAACAACTGGAAGTGTGTGTTATCACAGGTGTCAGCAGATTCTGTAGTAAGGACAGGTGGAGGTGATGTGTCAATTGACAAACTGGTGGGCACAAGCATAGACTTGGAAACTGGTGGAGGTGACATCAAGATTGGCTCATTATACAGCAATGGTCAAAACCTAACCTCCCCCTTGTCATTTGCAACCTGCTTATGTTCTGCCCTCTACCACGTTTCTTTGTGAATTCTACAAACATGGGGGTGCACTAACGTACAATCTTCTATGTACAGATGTACGGTTGGCATCTAGCGGTGGCTCGGTGGGGGCAAAACATATTCAAGCGGAGCATTTGGCTCTTCAAATGGGTGCTCAATTAGTGAGGCCCCACTTTCCAACTCTCAATGGACCACTGTTCAGTATCTAGGTGGTCTTTTCGTGCCAGCAATCTATTATGCAGAAGATCGAAAACTATAAGGAGCCCCTAGGAACCACCCAGTGCAGTGTACACATTTGTTAGTTATGGTCAACCCATCAGATTTATGCACCTGATCGAGAAATTTGCTTTTAGCGGGGAGGAAGAAGTTCAGGTTGATTTATTAGCTGGTTTAAACAATGTTGATTTCAACATTGCTGCTATAGCCCAGTGAGTATGGCAGTCATATTGAAGGGCCAAATGTCCAAAGGAAGAAGAGAAGGGGGAGTGTTAACGGTGGGTATGAAGAGAATCCTTGACTTCTTCTGATTTTCCATATCTAGCACAACTATGGTTCTCATAATTCATTTTGTTTTACAGGTTTCAACAGAAGGTGGAAATGTCAATGTGAGTGGAATTGATGGGTGAGTTCTAGCCCCAAAACAGAATTGAATCTCCTCCAGCTGTGTTTCGTTCAAAACATGTGTATGCCCTAGATGCACATGTAGATTTTACTGGGCCGCACTTGTTGGGCCTTGATGTAACCACATCTAGTAGGGTTCATTCCCTCATGTTTCATTATCAAATATAAAAAGTGATATGTTGTTGTTTGTCATAGTCTGTCTTATTTAATGCAAACTTGGAACTAATTTTGGCCTTCGCTATCTTGTGCAATATCACATAATCGTCAGTAGTATGGACTCACTAGACAATTCGTATCAAAAACGTTTTTGACATTGGGGTTTACTCCAGGAAGGCAAGATTTTTGACGAAGGGAGGCAATGTGGATATACAACTACATGAGCATGCAAGAGAGGTAAGTGGTTCTGTATGGTGTTCTTCCTCGAGTGTTAGTAAAAGCTTTACTATGATGGTTTTGTATACTCTTTAAAGAACAGACTACTATTTGTAGCTTTGTAAGATGCAAGTAAAAGTGCTCTTTGGCTGAGTTGATGATGAGAGTCTCTTTGTTTTTAGGTTGAATTGATTTGGATGAGGGAAATATGACGTTAAATAGAAGTGCTCTTTGGCTAGAGTTGACAATTAGAGTCTCTTCTTTTTAGGTTGAAATTGATTCAGGTGAGGGGAATGTGACATTGTACTTCTCCAATCAACTCACTGCAGAGGTAGGAGCATCCTTTGACGCTCAATGTTTCCGCCTGTTGCATACTCTGCTTACTGTTCCAATGCTCAAATCTCTCTCCTTGTCAAACACAAGAAAGGCTTATTTCCTCTTTGGTGTGAACTCGTTCAAAAGTTGATTGTCCTGTGAGTGGGTGCAATTGGGCTATTTGAGGAGGGAACTAAAATAATCAGGGTGTCTGTTCACATCTCATGTTGTTGGAGAAGTTGATCTTGTTCTATTGGGAGTGCAAGTGCGATGTTTGAGGTGGGAGATAATCGTGTGGTGGTGGGGATTCTCCGCAAAAACCTGTTCACATGGTTAAGAACAAAATATCTTACTGTGAGGGGGTTTGGTTTCAATTATTGTAATAACTGCGCTGTGTAGGTACTAAGCGTTGTTGGAATGGGATATGAAGGTGGGTGGGGACAGTTAACATTACGAAACGGAGCTGGTTAGATGTTGCAACTGGATTTACTGTTCCCACTTTTGAAAAGTAGAAGATGGAAACATGAATTGTTTCGTTCAAACTTTCTTTTCTTAATCTCGGACAACAATTATTACACATTGTCAAGCTTGGTATCTCTCTCAATTGGGCCCACACGGAAACTAGTCTTTCTGATTCTTGAATAGTAGGGATGTGTGCTGAATACTCATTGAATGTAGCCGCAAGCTTTAAAACATGTTGGCTAAGGAAACATCAGTCAACTCAAAGTTTGTCTAGGGCTTTCAATAAAGTAAAACTGGATTTTCATCCAAAATGACATGAGCACTTTATGATATGGCCTTGTGATTTGAAGAGTTACATGGGCTTGATGTCTAGAGTTCTCAAATCACATAAGTTAGGAGTGGATTGCATCAAATGCTCTATTCGATCCTAACTATGTAAGTACATGTATGGTCATTTTTAGTGGATGAATGTTGGTGGGTGGGTAGCCTTAGGGGTAGTAGTTTTTAGGAGTAAAGTAAAGTATACTTTGTTTAAGGACTACTGAATTTACAGAGCCTACTGCTCAACACAAGCCCATCGAGGGGCCAATGGACGGTTGAAGGAGTGAAAAAATGCATCTCGTCGGAAGTTAAAAGGGACGGGAAAAATAATGATTTACCAACTAGACAGATCCAAAAAATTGTGGATTAAATTACAAAAGATCGATGTTTTCACTGTTGTACCGGGCTGCTCCTCTGCTCCACTTCTCTATAAGTTCCTTGAGGCTCAACAGGTTATTCGACTCTCTTATTATCTCGAGGATTTAGCATATCCGTCAAACAACCCATGTTTTCTCCAAGCCCCAGTCTCGCGGTCATGAATTGCTTTGGACTATATATATACAGATAGATTTCCATCTTCAGGCTGCTAGTATCATCCCGGCTCTATATTTCGTAAATGTCGTGCTCTAGTTTCAGGTCATTTCAATGAGACAAAACCTCTCTCAAGAGCAGTGTGTCCAAGAGGTTGGCTTCAGACCTGAGGGCTATTCAGATCCTCAAGTGAGAATCTCTTCTACTCTCTTCCGCCAAGACTTAGCCCGTCTCACAGGACGATCCTGCTTCCAAGTACAGAGTCGATTAACTTAGGATATCTAATCATTAATGTTGGGTCACATATGTTGCAGCTAACCCCACCATCTGACCTTGAATTCATCGCTTAAGGAAGGGATGCGAAACTCACCCCGAACAGCCACATTGGCTATTTTGGAGCATGCTGACATGCACTTGTTAAGCACCCCCACTTGAGTCTTGAATAACGCAATGTCCAAAGCATGGTTTTTTGACCTCAGCTGCGGCGGAAATTTTCTTAGTGAGACCATGATGCGCTTTGCACTTGCCAGTTTGAACAACTTTCTGGAATATGTGCATCCCAATTACAGTTGGAGGAAAACTCAACGTTGACGTATGTGCAGAAAGGCAGGACTGGAATTGCTTGGCTTACCCACTGCCGCTTGAGATCATCTCCTCCCTCTCCTCGGTCGTTGAATGCCACCACTGCACACTTACTAACGTTAGCCTCTAGCCCCGAAAGGTCAAAGTATCTCTTCGCGCAATCAATCAACTCCTAGAGATTGGAAGGCGTCTCCCCTATGCCTGCGAAGTCAGCCGCAAACATAAGGGATGGTATGGTGGCATCCACCCTTAACCCAAATCCCTCACTTTCCACATCCTCGAGGAGTTGGTTAACCAAAACATTGAAGAGCAGAGGGGAGAGGGTGCATCCTCCAGCTACACCTTGGTCTATGTCAAAGAAGTTAGACTTATGTCCATTAACACCAACACAACTGGTGTGAGCATATAAGTTATGGACAACTCTCCACATCTTTCCCTTGATCCGAAATGAGCAGAGTCTGAGCCATAGATCGTCTATATGCTCTCTTTCTCTCGTTCATCGTCGTTCGTATCGTTACGGCGCCAATTTCCGAGCTATGTATGTCAAATCCGCGCACTTGCATCATATGCGCGGCAGGTATGTGGAATGGAGGGTTTGGGGATGTGCGAGCAAATGATGCTGAAAGATGTGAAGGCGGACAGGGTGAGAAAGGGGCAAAGAGGTCCATAGCCTCCACATGTTAGTTTCCCGTCAAATGCGTCAGTAAAGCGTATCCCTTTTGGTCATCCAAAACTCAAGTGTGTTCTCATTGTCGTTTTCCAAAGAGTGTCACAGTCCTTGTCTGTTACCTAACCTCAACAGTTCAAGTTTACTGGACGTTGAGGCAGATGCAGACCTTGCACAGCTTGCCAAGGATACTGCCAAGCGGAACTCGGACTTCCCAAACGAAAAATCCCTCACGCGAGATAATGCTGTCACTGCTGACTCTTAAGGTCCGCAGTATCCCTGACCCAGTCTTTCACGAGAGTCTTTGATGAGGAAACCAGTTTAGTTGGGTTGAAAGGTTTTTCTGCTGTCTGGTTCGCCTCAGAAGTCTAAATTGGTCAAGTATTGTGTGTGTGCAAATGGGTCACGTAGAGCCTTCTATAAGGAGTTTATGAAAGTGGTAGAAACATGCAGCAAATGTGGTTATGCAAGTGTTGGATGCAAAGGACCCCTTAGGTAGACGTTGTGTGGATGTGGAACACGTGGTGCATAAGGCACGCCCAACCAAGCGGATTATGCTCTCCTCAATAAGAGCGGTATACCATTTCACACCCATTTTCCCATTTCATGAATTCAAAGTATGGAATGTACAACTTGCCCTTTAGGCCGAAATCCTTGTAACGGGAATAAAATGAAGTAATAAGGGAACCTTGACACAGGTGAAGACATAAGACCCTACATACCTTGATTAATACGTCATAAGGCATATGCAACACAGTCTTACCATAGCCTTGACACTATGCAAAGACCTTCTTAACCCTGACAGGTTTTAATCAAAAATTCTTCGTCTTTCATTTCCGGACAGTGCTTCCGCTCACTCTTGTATACATGCGGGTTTGAAGCATCGATGGTAGCTGCTACGGTCGAGTATCTGGCCACAATAATATTAGGCACACCTGAACGTTTTTTCTAACTTGTAGTGGACATAGGCAACGATCTTGTGAGTTGTGAGCCAACTACAATCTGAATAACATCCGAATCCACTACAATAAGGGATTGTGTTTTACTGAAATGTCATCTGTTTAGGCATGCAGTTTTTCCCCCTGTGTGACCAACTCACAATGTACACTGCCTTTTGTGATTATTTTAAGCTTGTATAGTTGGTTTTTGACATAAATAACCCATTCAGTTGATCTGATCACATGACTGTGTAGCATGAAGGCATCTATGTTGCCCAAATTAACCGTTGGGTAGTATTAAACCTACCTATATATGTGCATGGAACTCTAATGCCAAATACATATATTTCATTATCTTTTAAAGGGGGTAAGATGACACTTAATTAAAGTGTGTTGAAGGTGCAGCAAACAGATGTCAGGCCAGTAAGTTGAGCACCAGTGAAATGTTGTCTTACACCATAACCCTGATGTATTATGGAATAAAAAAAAAAATTCCAGTGATACATTTCCAAATTCAGAGTGTGTAACTGTAACATCCATATATTCCATGTAGGAAATTTACGTCTTTCAGCCCATCTGTTGGACTGATTTTGATTTTACAGAAAGACACCAACTAATCATCAATCCACCACTCTGCTGCCAGGAAGAAGCAACCCCTAAACAACAATATGTGGAGCTGAAGTTGGAAATGCATATAACCTAATCTTATCTTAGTGTTGTTTCTCCATTTTCACTCCATTCCCTTTTATCATGTGATCTGCTGCACTGAGTATTTGTTACACATGGGAATGCATCATCACTATTTGTTTGCTGTTTAGCAAATTTGATGGCTTTCCTGGATGTTGTATACTGCCATACGATCAAAAGATCCTTGGATTAAAAAAAAAATGAACTTACCATGCCACACGAGACTATCCCACAAGCCTATTATATATGCCGTCCTATAGTGCTATATATTTGGATTTGTCTTTTTAAGTTATATATCATAAAATTATAACTCTTCCTCTATAATAACTTATTCATTCAATTTACTCTTCATTATTTATTCTACCAAAGTAGTGTTATTTAGTAATACTCACTTGACAATATTGTATGGTTCAAGTACATACAAATCACAATGGCAGACAACCTCTCAACCTACCCCATCAATGAAATTGAGGCCGATGTTAATGTCGCATGAGGAGGCGACCTCAGACACATTGTCAACTTAGGTCAAGACAATGGAAGATGAATTTTACGCGGTGTACGAGCGCAATCCCCACCATATTCTCCAACTAAAAACAACCTGGAAACGGACTCCAAACCCATGAGCTTGTTACATCAGTTTATGGAACACCACTCATAACAGTGAAGAGGTTGCATTATTCATCGGTAACTGTCTTCATCCAAATTTGAGGGAAGCGGGTAATTACGGCCGATTTTCATATTTTCAGACATTTGAAACGTCCAAGATTACGGTTAATATTGAAGATATTAAATTTCTAGATGATTATCAACGAATGGTCAACATATTGACAGACAATCTGTCAGGATTTCGAGTGATGAATGGTAACTGAGTGCTGAATGGAGGAGAGAGATAGAACACTCGAAATCCTGACAGATTGTCTGCCAATATGTTGACCATTCGTTGACGTTATCTAGATAATCATCTAGAAATTTAATGTCTTTAATATTAACTGTAATCTAGATGTTTCAAATGTCCGAGAATACAAAAATCGGCTGTAATTACCTACTTCCCCCAAAGTTGGATAGAGGCAGTTACTGTTGAATAATGCAACATCTTCGGTGTTATGAATGGTGTTCCATAAGCTGATGTAACAAGCTCCCGGGTTTGGAGTCTGTTTCCAAGTTGTTTTTAGTTATAGAATTATGGTGGGGATTGTGCTCGTACGTCGCGTAAAATTCATCTTCCGTTGTCTTGACCTGAGTTGACAATGTATCTGAGGTCGTCTCCTCATGATCGACACCCTCGTCGACATTCATATCGGCCTCAATTTCATTGATGGGGTAGGTTGAGAGGTTGTCTGCCATTGTGATTTGTATGTACTTGAACCATACAATATTGTCAAGTGAGTATTACTAAATAACACTACTTTGGTAGAATAAATAATGAAGAGTAAATTGAATGAATAAGTTATTATAGAGGAAGAGTTATAATTTTATGATATATAACTTAAAAAGACAAATCCAAATATGTGGCGCTATAGGACGACATATATAATAGGCTTGTGGGATGGTCTTGTGTGGCATGGCAGTTCATTTTTTTTTTAATCCAATGATGTATGGCGGTATACGACATCCAGGAAAGCATGACATCAAATTTGATAAACATTAGGCAAATAGTGATGATGCATTCCCATGTGTAACAAATACTCAGTGCAGCAGATCACATGATAAAAGGGAATGGAGTGAAAATGGAGAAACAACACTAAGATATGATTAGGTTATATGCAACAAAAAATAGTTGACTTACCAATCTACTTTCTGGCCTTTTAATGTTGATAGTCGGATGCACTCAACTTGACTTAATGGCCTGTAGATAATAAGAAAGATGAAAATGCCATATTAGTTTGTGGAAATGATCAGAAAAATTTAAAAAAATAACTCTAAGTAATTTAATGTATCCTCTACCTGTTGCAGACTAGCAAAGAAATTTCGACACAGATGAATAAAGGCTCCCAACTGTTCACATATATAGCTGCACATGATAATTATGTTGCATTAGTTTTTCTTTCAGATATTCAATGGTTTATCTAGATACTTAAAATCTTACATAGTTACTTTTGGTAAGGCTGATCAAATAAAGATAAGATAAAGTTTCTTTAACACACATGCCATCGAGGGGGTCTGAAGGCACATGTTGAAGGATTGAACCCAGGATCACCGAGGTTATGCATAGGCAAGGCACAAACACTGAACCACTGGGCTACCTGCTCAAGTGCTAATAGAACTAAAAAAGTAGAAGGCTTACAATTGTATTGTTGGGATTGTTGTCAATAGGAAATGCCTGAGTAGGAGCAGGCTGATATTGTGCACAAAACACACTCAAAATGATATTCCATTTTTTAACAAGGTAGTTGGAAAGAAGAAAATACAATTGAATGTTGACAACAGAAAATGCTTTTAAAAGGAAATCTGTAGGGTAGATGTTGTTGTAATAGATATGTTCCAAAGATCTAGACTAGCATCAAAATCAAAGTATGCCTTGTTGTTTCTACTATCTAAACCCCTTCATTTTACATATTTATTGTCTTCAGTTTAGAAACGATGTATTTCTTCTCATGAAAGAGGAAAGGAAGAATGCAGGCATGCTCAAATGTAGAGAGTTATCCTCATGGTTATGTTTTAATACAACTGGGTTTTGAAAATTGTACCTGTCCAGTTATCTCATAGGGCTTTAGAAAGTGCACCGTTGTGGACAACCCAACTCTAAAAATCCTGAAAAAACCATGAGGCTTGAATTAATGTGTACGAAAGAGAGAAGTAATAGAACTCTCGTCTAAGTGCTTAATTTCATATAAACAATCACATGTGGCTACTTTACATGGTCGATATAGAATCTCCCCATATGTCACTGACCCACATGGAATCAATACAGTTGATATATTAGTAGCATATTCGGTACATAAACTGAGCGTCCAATAGTCAACAAATTACACATTGCCATGGATAACATATATCGGAAACGTACCTTTGTATATGACGTAGAGTAGGTAGGGCAAAATAGGGAGTTGTTCTGGGGCTCAGCTTACTGGCCTAATACAACAAACAATTTGATACCTCTGGATTTGAGCGAACATTGTAAAGAGAAGTATCATTGAAGACGCTATTATCTTATAATGAGAAGCGCCATTGCGAGGGCCATAACTATATGGAAAAGGCAAGGAAAATAACCTAGCATGACATACCATGGAGGCTAAGAAAGGAAACACTTAAGAGGAACTAGAAACTACCCCTTTTACGCTTGGAAAGCTCGAAAGACAATTGAGCTTTAGATTTCCCTTTCCTAAAACTACACTTGTGCCTCCAGTTGAAATCAAATTCCTCGCCATCAGCCGGTGATTGCCACACACTAATGGAGCTCCCAGCATGCATGGAAGCTGTCATGCCAGATAATCGTTGATTCAGAAGTTCTGGTACACATGAAGTCACATTTTCCCCAGGAGTTGCCAAAATCAACAAATACCTACATTCGTCTTCTTTCTGCACTTATGGGAAAAGACGCCTCACTTAACATTCACCAAGCCTTTGTTGGAATAAGCAGCTCCATATTCAATGAATCTACAACTTCACTAAACAAAGATAGACACATTAAAAGTAACTCTAAGTTTGGAGATGCTTTTAAAGGAAAAAGTAAGTCCATTGTGGGACTACTTTGTATATAGAAAAAGTAGGTGTAAAAAGGCAAGTCTTTTATAGATTGCTTTTTAGTTCACCCAAGAGTAGTTGTTTTATGACACTCTAGCTTGTGGTGGTTCTAAGGTTGGGTGGTAAGCTTCTATTCACAAAGCAATTTTACAGGTCCCAGGCTTATTTTTCTACAGCCTTTCGAGCTTGAGACATGATGTCGGAGTGAACCCTATACATAACCGCTCTAAGACATAGCGCCGTACCCCATAAACCCAAGAGCATCTACTTTTCCAAACATTCCATAGGGTATGAGCACATAAGGTGGCCCACACAGGACAAGCACTCCAAACAGTGCCCCTATATAAATTCAGAAACAAAGTTGAAGGGTGATAGGAGAAGTCTTGTATCCAGAGAACATAGAATTTGTCCACAGACCTCGATACAGGTGAGGCAAATACTGTCTAACAGGCAAATTTGTTTGATTGTCTCACTGGATTGCAAATGAAAATAAGAGCAAGGAGGAGAGTTATCGGAAATGAAATTGGACACTGGGAGAATACGATTCATAAGCTTCCACAGGAAACCCCTTATTTTTGTCGATCTGTTTTTTCTCCAAACATCATTCCATATTACTTTCCAATCGTAAGAAAGATCAGCAATATGGCTCCATTTAGCTTTCCATTTGATGGTCAAGACCAACGGAGGCTAGAGTAAATGGTAACCAAGCTTCACAATGTAGTGACAAAAAATGGGTGATGTAGACATCCACTGCCCACACTGCTGCGTCAAATTGTATTATTGAATGGGAGGAGAGAGAACCAATGAAAAGGACCAGTCTGTGTATTGCAAATATCTAGCGGAGGAGCTGGATCTATTTTACTAGATTCCAAACAAAAAACCTTTATAGCATATAGGGAGTTTTCATTAAAGAAGTCTCTTATAGGAAAGAACAAACTTCCCACACTATCCACAGCAAATCGCTAGACATGAATTGCACTATGAGAAGCAAAGGCAGCATAGAAGGCAAAGACAGAGGATGTGAAGGATCCTCCCAGCCAACTACGAGTTGACTACGAGTCGCTCTTATGGGTGGGTGGTCGCTCCTAGGTGTTTCCCTTTGAGAAAAAAAAAAAAAAAACTCGGACAAGAATATGTACAAATGTTCAAAACTCGAGATTACAAAATCAGGGTTTGTTTATGCAACATCACATTATGGCAGCGCTCTCTGCTCACACCTATTTAGGGACGTAATTTGTTCATTCACACTCTATTATGACAAAAAAAACACCTGGAGGCAGAAATCATACTTGAGCTGCAACATTAGTGAACAAAGCATGGTGGTCAAAATGTTTCAGTTCACATCCTGACATCTCAATTCACATGTGACTGTGGAATACCTTCAACACCTGAAAGACGAGCATCCCCTCCCGCGCTCATAAACAATTGCTCGTAGAAGAATTGCGACTCTGCCCTTTGAACCTTCTGTGTAACCAGAGACACAGTCCTACCTTACTTTTGAGTTAGATTATTCCTAAAGCGCCCACCTCAAAATGTAGACTAACTTGCAATCAAACATAAGGCAGGGTAGAATACCTGACTGCTTAGGAGCTTGAGGGTTCATGTCATCAAGCAACTTGCTCCCTATCAAATACCCTGAATGCACTAAAGTCTCTCAACACCTGAAATCCAAGCTACATTCTTCCAGTATCTTTTGTGTTGGTTTTCCTCTTAATGAGGTACTGGGTTGTCTGGAATGTTCAAAACTGCAGTCATCCGATCTCTCATCTGTATGAGAACTCGCTCTCTTCAATCCCTTAAGAGCTCTAGATTCGATATGTACAGGACCAATGCAGAGCGCCCCAACTTTTCCTCTAGCTGCTCACAAGTCTGAACAGGACTCTTTCCGCGATGACGTACAGGTACCTGTACTTGAACAGGACTCTTTGGGACTAAGGGGACCAGTACTAGAGAAGTACCACTAGTGCTTCATATATCCATGCTGATTACAATAACAGTAGATGGTTTTGCTAATCATGTAGCTAGTCAATTGTAATGCAAGGCATTATCTCTGCGTTGCAGCTAGAGGTGTTTATCATCATATCTTGAGGATGGCACAACAAACCGGCGTCCCATTCTTGTTTTGTAGCTCTACTATTTAAAGACTGGATCCAGCAAGTAATCTAGAGGAACTATGACATCAGACATACTGAAGCCAATGTTGACGCAGAACACTCTATAATCTGTGTCTATCTCTCTAACAGAAGCAGAGAGGAAAGGGAGAGTGCAATTGCCCGTTGTGTGGGCAATCTGAAGACAGTATTCATTTTCTGATACACTGTCCGGGGTTCTCTCACCAAAGAGACGCTCTCTTCAAATCTATTAAGGGAATTGTGCCTGTACCCCTGTTTACCAACTTTGAAAGTCTCGAGGCTGAGCCAAAAGCCCAGGCCCTCCTGAGGCCTAGTTTTTGGGCAAATCACACACAGCAGATTGATGCTTGTGTGAAGGGATTTCTAGAGGATATCTGGAAAACCCGGATTAATTCTTTATATGGAGGTAAGTCTTACTACCAACGTCAGCCCCTGACAGAGGTAGGTTCTGTCCCTTTTGTTCCCGCTCAAACTGGGCGCGGGGTCAATGGCCACAAGGCTACGGCAAACAACGTCTTATGAGTACAATCTCTAACTCTCTCAAACATTCATTCTGCCCAGACAGGGCGTGGTCTATTCTCACACATTCTCAAGTTGGTGTTTGTCCTGTGTGTCTCCATTTGCCTTTTCTGCTCCCAAATTAGTCTGCTCCTCTACTTCACAACTTTGGATAGTTCTGCAAGTCACCTCCTCTCTGCCTTTGATCCTGCATGCATATCACAACAGTCATGAGACGAGACAAGGTAGTTTCCTTGTAAGAACAAAACTTGAATGTCCTTTCTCTCCACTCCGACGCACTTAAATACTTGTATGACCAGTCCACAAATAATTTTGTTCCTAAAATTGTTAATCCATGAAAATGTCAAGTGAATTGATCAGTGGGATCCAATATGATCTCATTTAAACGGGATCCAGTCATCCTCTACCCTGGTAACTCCTAACCATTACTTGCAAAAACATAGGATATACTGTACAGCCAGAAAATTTGAACCCAAGAGCATGCAGAAAATAATGCAGCAAGAATAAATTACCCGTTCAGGTGCACTGTGGGATGGAAGCATGGAGTCCTTGCTGGATTCCAGGTTCCGACGTCGCCAACGAGGGGCGCTGCTATAGTACTTGATATGATCATTCTCCTTCATTGCCCCCATCAGCTCACTCCTCTGCCTGGCACTTGCTGCCAACCTCTCCTTCCATATCCTTCCATCCTGCACTCCCAGGGATAACATACCGTCATTAGTATTTTTGAAATGAGGTCATATCAACCATCCCTCAATTGAATGCCAATTGACTCTGAAGGCCTACATTGTCCCACAGCTGGATTTTGGCTTCAGCAACGAGCCGCCAGGCTAGTTTCTAGCTCCTCCCATTTTTCTGCTTCATCCTAACCAGCCCAGGATAGGTGGCCACAACATAGAGCTCCCCAGGTCACTTATAGACTGTTGAAATCTAACCCTATAGTGACACGAGAGGGAGAACTCTCCTCTTCTACTCTTGTACAATGAAGATTTAAAATAGAACTGCAAGGAAGGAGGGTGTACATACATTCATGATGCATGGTTCTGGTGGGAGGCACCGAACAGGCTGGTCAACATCCGGGGGTTCCAAGGGGTGCTCTACTGGATGGAACTCTTCTGTGTGTTCTACACCATTTGACGCTGCTGTTGCTGGAAACCCCTCCTTTACCTTAGTTCCGAGCCCCTTCCCCTCCTGCAAGCATATCCAATCAAGCTGCTGGGTTGGTTCTCCATCTGACTCGCTGCATGTTCTTTCCTGCTTCTCTCTGTCTCATCCACTGACTTATCTAGCAGGTCACGTTATAAATGTTGTTCAAAGGCAATCGACCTGAAGCCCACCACCGTTCTACTCTGAGCTTCTTCACTAGGGGGACTTGAAGACTGATCAAAAGGGCCTCCCCACGTTGAACTGTAGGCTGGAATTCCAGCTAAGAGTAGGTTGCTGACCTCCGTCATTCTGCAACTAGCCTGCCGTGAAAAAGACTACCATATGTATCTGTGTTTGTCATAGGAAGAAGTACAGCAAACACTTTCTTATGCACTGCAGTAGGTGTTCTTATGAGTAAAAGGCCCTCCATGAAAGCATCAAAAAATCTGTCACTACACGTTTTTCACTTTAGTTCAATCTTGAAGCTCAGGACGATGTCACATTCTGACACCTCTTGGGCCTAAATGAGTACCCTCAAATTGATGCTATCGTCAAGAGGTTTATTGAGGAAATCTGCCAATGTAAACTTTACTGACGAGGGCGAGTCCACTACTGGAGTCAGTCTTCCCTGATAGCAAGGGGAAAATCTCTCCTTCCATCCCCCATCCTCACTCCCTCGCTTTTCTGGGTCCAGCAAACCGGGCATGGGGTGTATGGTCTAGAAGGCTCCGAAAAACAAATATCCGAGCATTTCACACTGCAGAGTGCCTGTATTCACCACCACATTTCACCACAGGCAGATGTATCACATCCATACACACACCCACATGTTTTCTGATAGCAAGCGATTTGGACAGACCAAGAAGACAAACAGACCAAGAACGGTGGTGGATGGTATGCCGAGTTTCTTGAAATCTTCCCCAATCTGCCCACCATCCCTTGCACTTTTTACAGACGGATAATTTCTCCCTCTCGTCGATCCCCACCCCCCTCCGCTCCTTCCTTTCTTCACATCTTCCAGAAATGTACTGTTAGCTCACCAAGCAGATGACTGTCCGATGTGTTACTTGCAGGGAAATCCATTTCGGAACAGCTACCAATTTGGTCTGCAGGGATGGTGTAGGAGGGGGCACCTTGGCTCCAGCGGAATCCAGTCATTACAATAAACAACAAAGGTCATAATGTTTACCACTACTTCGAATCTGACAGATCATGACTGTAGGGCACTCCAGAGAATCCTGAAGTGTGCATAATAGTAGTAGAAAAAACAGGGGAGGGGAATCTCTGAGTGGTGCTTGGGGTGGGCCCGATGTGACCTGACCATAGCTATGGGTCCTACCCACCCAGTCTTCGTTGCCCCTCCTCAAGGTAACTCTACTACAACCGCAAACTCGATGCACTAGAAGTGCCAGAGGCAAGTAGACACTGAAAGATGGCAACGACAAAGACTAGATCGACGCGATCTAAAGATTTCCATTCTCGGACACGAGGCTACCCTCCAAGCCGCCACAAACTTGCGATGCTCGTACTTGAGACGAAGATTTGTGGGTTTAGGAGATCAAACACTGCACGCTCTCTGTGGAACCGAAAACTATCCGCTCTGTGCCATAAACGGAGCCTGTGTGAACCCTAAACTATCCCCCCCGCTTCTCTCTCGGAGAGACGAGTGTGTGCAGCTACAATGCGGCAACTTCATGGCCACCAGCCGACCGGCTCTCCCGCAGGTTTGAGAGCATTACATTTCTGAAGTTGCATGGACCAGAAAGTGGAAGGCTGTCCTTCATCGAGCTTTGTCGTTTACTTTTTGAGTTTCGATCCCTTCGATCATTCGGGCATGATTTGGTGTGTGAGTGTGAGGGTCATGTATTTGTGGATGGTGGCAATGCGTGTTGTTTTAGTCTGTAGAGTTGTTGATATTGAGCTCGCCAGTGGATGTAGAAAGCATTCAGAATCTGAATTCTTAGCTTGGCTTGGTGGTTTTGTGTACTTTGGGGGTGTTGTGAGGCATGGGATCGGAGATCATCCGTGTGTCACATTCAGGCCACTGTAACATGAAGACGTTAAATGCTGAAGATGCTAACTTCAATCTTCTCTCCAAATGGTTCTCTCTTCTCCATTTGTTGTAGTGAAGGATGTGTGGTTGCATTGCAGGTAATGATCCTCCTTTCATTCGGTAGGTAGAGTCCCCAACACACTTACTATGTGTAACGTTGGCCATCCTCCATGACCCGCTTCAACGGTCGTCGGCACTCGCCTAGGTGTAATGGCTTCAAAGACAACTGCTTGGAGTGCCTGGTATGCAACCTATATCCCTCCTCTTGGCTTTGATGATCACAAGATTCAAATGAGCTTTTGGTTGGTCAAAGCAATGTGAAGAAAATAGCATTGCATTGTGACAGAATTCATATTCTTGTGTAGTTCTCATCTTGATCACGGTGCAGACGATTACTAACTATTCTTTTGAATTATGCGTAGGGTGACATGTCACTTCTGGAATCAGATGCAATTGGCTGGTGGGCATCAGAGTGGTGGCATTGGTCTTGGCATGGCTGCCATCACCACGCTTATCAATCGAGAGTCAAGAGAAAATGTAAAAGGGAAAGAAGGTAACAACGACCCTTGCGGGATTGGTGGTGGTGTGAGCACCCTATGTGAACTGGGAGAGGCAGCGAAGATGTTAGATCTTGTGGATGAATGGGCAGGCAGATATATTGTGATTCCTACTCTTGTCTTTCGCAAAGGTTTCGCGAAGGTGACAAACTCTGCAGAGTTAAGAGCTGAAGTGAGCCAGACATCAGCCAAAGGAGCAATCTTATCAGCACCTTTGTAAGTGTGGACGACACCAAGTATTGGCAAAACAGTCTAATGGAAAGTGGTCCCATGAAATGCTATGATTGCAGGATATGTGCAGCAAGGGCTTGGGGTAGAGGCGTTGGCAAATTTTACAAACAGCCCTGAGGCCACACAAGGTAACCTTCATCATCATCTTCAACATGTTCATGTGCAGGATGACCTTGTCAGCACCTCTGTCAAGTGCGTCAGATTACGGCAGTGTATCACAAGATATCTATCTTCTAGTGGGCACTTATTGCAGGATATGCTCACCAAGGGCTTGCTGAAGAACCGTGCAAAGTACTTCTGGGAGGAAGTATGAAGCCCAACAAGCACACATTTATTAGTATCCTAAGGACATGCAGCAATCAAGCAGCTGTGAAACAGGGCAAGAGAATCCACGCTCAGATAATTGAAGCTGGATTAGAGTCAGATATCCATGTGGGGAATGCCCTTGTCAGCATGTATGCAAAGTGTGGGAGTATTGAGACCTCCCGCCAAGTGTTTGACCAAATGCCTCAACGAGATGTGGTCTCGTGGACTGCAATGATTGGAGGATATGCTCAACATGGGCTTGGTCAAGAGGCATTTGAACTCTTTTGGAAAATGCAGCAAGAACGTGTGATGCCAAACAGGGTCACCTTTTGTAGTATCCTCAAGGCATGCACAGCTCTGGAGCAGGGCAAGCGGGTCCATGCATACATCATGCAAGCAGGATATGAGTCAGATGTTCTTGTGGGAAATGCCCTTGTCAGCATGTATGCCAGGTGTGGGAGCATGGTGGATGCACGGCAAGAGTTCGAAAAAATACCTGAAAAAAATGTGGTCTCGTGGAATGCAATGATGGCAGGATGTGCTTACCAAGGGCACTATGTAGAAGCATTTGCACTCTTCTCAAAAATGCAGCAAGTGGGCATGAAGCCCAATAAGATCACATTCATGAGCATCCTCAACACCTGTACTTGCCCCCCAGCTGTGGTGCAGGGCAAGCAGATCCATGCTCACATAATTGAAACTGGATTTGAGACAGATGTCGCTGTGGGAAATGCCCTTGTCAGCATGTACGCCAAGTGTGGGAGTGTTTTGAGCGCATTACAAGTTTTTCATAAAATGCCTCATCGAGATGTTGTTTCATGGACTACCATAGTGGACATTCATTGCAAGTGTGGAAGTTTGGTGGATGCACGCCGAGTGTTTGACAGAATGCCTAGTAAGAATGTGGTATCATGGACTGTGATGATTGGAGGATATGCTCAGCATGGTCATGGAGTGGAGGCTCTTAGACTCTTCTGGAAAATGCAACTACAAGGTGTGCAGCCTAACAAGTTGACTTTTATGAGCATTCTCAACGCATGTGCAAGCCTGGCAGCTGTAGAAGAAGGCAAGCAGGTCCACTCCCAAATTATCAAGGCTGGATTTGAGACAGATATCCGTTTGGTAAATGCCCTAATTGACATGTATGCCAAGTGTGGAAGTGTTGTGGATGCGCGCCGAGTGTTTGACAAGTTATGCAAAGGAGATGTGGTCTCGTGGACTGCGATGATCATGGGATATTCTCAGCAAGGGCATGGCAAAGATGCTCTGCAACTTTTCAAAGAGATGCAACAGGAAGGGGTGAAGCCAAATGATGTAACATTCATTGCAGTCCTGTCTGCATGCAGCCATATGGGCCTAGTAGATGAAGGACAACATTATTTCCATTCTATGAGTAGAGATTACGGAATTATTGCAACAGGAAAACATTTTGGCTGCATGGTCGACCTTCTTGGCCGTGCAGGGCGCTTGGATGAGGCAGAGGATTTCATCAACAGATTGCCATTTAAACCAGATGCTTTGGTGTGGGGGGCTTTACTTGGTGCCTGCAGAATACATGGCAATGTGGACCTAGCAGAGCGTGCTGCAGAATGTTGTCTCAAATTGGAACCACAAACTTCTGCAGTTTATGTACTGCTAGCAAATATTTATGCTGCAGCTGGTAGGTGGGATGATAGAGCAAAGGTGAGAAGAGTTATGGAGGACAGAGGTGTGCAAAAGGAGCAAGGACGCAGCTGGATAGAGGTCAAGAATAAGCTACATGCATTTGTTGCAGAAGATAGATCACATTCGCAAACAAATGAGATCTATATGGAGTTGGAAAGGTTGATCAGGCTCATGAAGGAGGCTGGATATGTGCCTGACACGTCAGTTGTACTACATGATATGGATCAGCCGAAAAAGGTATGGTCTGTCTGCCACCACAGTGAAAAGTTGGCCATTGCTTTTGGGCTCATCAGTACGCCATCTAGGACAACCATTCGCATCATCAAGAACCTCCGGATCTGTGGCGACTGTCACACCGCCACCAAGTTCATCTCCAAAATTGTTGGAAGAGAAATCATTATAAGGGATGCCAATCGCTTTCATCTGTTCAAGAATGGGGTGTGTTCTTGTGGGGATTACTGGTGATGCTAAATGAAACAAGTGACGACCCGTCTAATTTTTTGGACTAACTTTTGCAATGTCTCTGAACATTCAAGGCTTTAGCATGTCCACAAGGCTCCAGTGCGGGGGACGAAGGGTTATTTCTCCTTCTCTGCCTTGTTGTCAGGATGGTGTACAGCCCTCCCCTAGACACCATCAGTTTATATATTTAGAATTTCACGATCCGTTCATGACTACAAATATTCAATATTGTAAAAATATATAATCGTCCATATATTAAGCAAGGTAGTTTGTTGGCTCTCTTGCAGAGAGAGACTTTGCAACATGTTGAAGTCATGGAGAAAATGTGGTCAAAGGACCTTACACCATGTCAAGGCTCCGATTGGTCCGATTGTGCTGAGTCAAGCCCCTTACTCTCTCACCTTCCGCTTATGTTTTGCCAAAGCATTAACCCTTCAAGGACCAGGCGACCCGTATCGGGTCGGGTCGAAAGATGATAAATGCGCAGATCATGTCGGATGAAAACGATTCCTAAACGAAAAGTGTAGCCCATAAATATTTACGGCCCCTGTGTTGATCGCACCCTAAAAAATCTAATCCCCCGCCGTCAGGATTTTTTGGAATCTGGACGGGTCCAAAATCCTGTGGTTTTGGGCCCGTCAGCAGGTTGACTGGCAGACGTGGCAGGCAGGATTGGGGGAGTGTGCGTTTGCCGGCAGCGGGTGACAGCGGGGGGCTGCATGTCCGCCCGTGCGGACAGCGGGGACCCCCGGCACGCGCGAGACGCCAGGCACGTGACCCAATCAGGTGGCAGGTGGCGGGGGCGGGAGATTCTCACCCGTGTAGGGTTTAGGTGCGTGGCCCAATCAGGTGGCCGTTGGCAGGTCATGGAGGGAGAGCGCTGAAACGCAGGGTGGAGGGCCCCGTGACTTCCTTGGTTTGTGATGACGTGGCCGGATTTTTGCCGGAAATGTCCATCGGCTCCGGCAATTCTTGGCCGGAGCTGGGATTCTAGTAGGGGTTCGGTTTTTTTTGGCAATCTTTGGCTACAAACAGCTTAGAATGTGGAATTTTTTTTCCAGGGTAACTCGGTAGGTAGGCAAACAACAACATGACGAGAGGAATTTGGATTCCCTCACAAATTGCCCCACATTTGGGGGGATGTGTTTTTCCCATGAGAGAAATTGGCATTTTGACCCCCCTGTTTTCCCATTCAAAGCAACCATTATGCATTTTTGGAATTTGGCTCTGGAATTTTGGGAGGCTTTGCTGTGGGTGCCATATAATCTGAATCTGGGTAGGCTGTCAATGAAAAATCAAAAAGGTTGGCAATCTGCTTGGTCAAACCAAATTTTCATGTTGAAAATATATCCAAAAAAAAAAAAAGCCTAGAATTTTTGTACTTTAGACGGTCAATTCTCCTGAAATTTTTACTTGAGGTGCATGAAGTAGGTAGGATGACTTTGGAACGGTTCATCCCCTCGGATGTTTGTCCAATGGGAGATACACCCTCATCCGTGAGGGTATGTCTGGTTTTAGACGGGGCCCACCAAAAACAGGCTAAGCAGGCCGCCTAGAAAATAGAGTGTAGGTACTCCAAAATGGACTGGTATGTTGGGTGTGAGGGCTGCCAATGGGGCACCCAGAGATCACATAGAGATAGCATGTTGTTGGGACGATTCCACCGAATTTCAGTCAAACCTGTTTTATTGGATGCCATCATCCAAAAATGAATAATAGAAAATCCTTTTTTGTCACTTTTTGCACAAAAGTCAAACTTACCCACTGGGGCCCTTAGGGGTTAAAAAACAATGATGTAAAAACAAGAGTTGGCTACTCTTCAACAGCAAGGTGGTCATAGGTGGCGGCGACATGAACAAGGTGGCGATGGAGGGCTTGTGGGGTGGAAAAGAAGGGGCTGTGGTCTGAACCTTCCAACTCTAGTACGCTGTCCATTTTGTTGTCAGAGATAAGCATGTCCCGGGTTTCAGGAAGTATACAATGGTCTTTGCTGGCTTTTACGAAAACTTTGGGAACACTGCCATAGCGTTCTGTGGTGTAGATGGTCGCATCACTAGTCCCAAATAATGGAACTGGTCTCAGTAGCATCGTTGCAAGCGCTACATCCTGACCAACCCACATTTCACAATACACAAAGTGGATCAATGTCCAGAGAATCTCTCTCTCTCTCTCTCATTGTTGAACCCCTGTTCCCATGGTTCTTCCCTCCTCCACAGGTCTGTTTCCGATGAAGGAATATTACTTGCTGACAAGAAATGGTAGTCTAGCTACAAGTTGAATAGACTGTGTGAACCTGAGAGGCTCTCAAAGGAGCTGTCAAAGGAAGGACCACTCACCTCTGAGGGGCTAGTGTTGTAAAATACGTCCTTCAAAGCGCCTTTGGAGACTGTCCATGAAGTCGGTGGGTTTGTGTCGCCTCTGCCGAAGTGGGTTTCTCGCGATCTTTGAAAGAGAGGTGATCCCTGCTGCAAAGCGATGCTCTTCCCAAGATGAAACTTAATTCGTCTAAATGTACAAATGCTTAAGTTGAACCCTCACATGGACTTACTTTACTACCATCGACGAAGATCAATAGACACGAGGAGAAGAACTACAGTGTAGAATCCAAAGGGATCCCAATTATTGCGATGAAAGCTTTCACGCAAACAGGGGGACACCATGTGGTACAATAGTACGAACGAACTGACCTCCTGTTCACTGTTGGGAACGCCGCTGGGGAGTATGACAGCAGACACATAGATGGCAGCCGCTATCTTGTGGGGATACACCTCGCTCATTCTTCCCAAACTAATTCCCCCCAAGCTGTGGCCGACAAGGATAATCTGTCCGTATCAATTAAGAACAAACAATTGGAGGAGTCCGTATTTAGTATGTCTGGAAAACCTTGAACCTACCGGAAATATCAAACTCAACTGAATGAAGTGGTCAGCCTGGTCCGCATGGATATGTACAGAGACAAGAACTTGGATCTCGGTGGCCAGCAACTCCCTCACCTTTTCGTCTTCGGGAAGGGACTCAATCAGATCAGTAAGAGGCTGATTGTAGTGATCAATTGATTCGACGTTATCTACGTGGATTGTGCTGATGCCTGCACTTGTCAGATCGACCGCTGTGGCTTTATGTCCAGCCTTCTGCAGGAGGTCAACGGTTTTGTACCAACACCAGGCCCCATGGCCGGCCCCGTGTACCAACACAAAATGGCTCCCTTTTGTCATCTTTCTGAACAGATCCTTTACAAGCACACAACCCACAACAAGCTGAAAATGTAAGGAGCTGAAGTAATTCCACACTTTGGAACGTCTTGCTTTCCAGCTTGGTCAAACTTGCAAGAATGGACAACGGAAATGTCTAGTAAACCACCCCGCAAAGCAAGCTTATGCTAGCACTTGGTGGATTTGAACAAAAGAGTCAGTCTCGAGCTAATGAATTGATCACCACCGTATCTTGCATCTGGAACTTCACTCGAACACACGGTTATGTGGCTGAACTGACATTTTCTTTGTGGATTCATCTGCAAAGGGTCGTCATGGCAGGTCTGCCTCCCGTCTATTCTGACAAATTACGGCGTGATACTACTAGACTGCATGACTGATCATGCTGCCTGGAAAGTATTTCTAGAATCTCGGCCCGGTACCTGTTGGAGCTTTCAGAACACCTGGGAGTTCTATTGGAGGTAGCAGCTTGCAATTATTTTGTCATAAAAAAAAGACCTCAGAACCTGAAATAACCTGAGAGCTTCACATGGAGTACTAATTAGAGGGGTCTCGAGGTGAAAAATTGCTACTTCCTTGGAACCTAACAATTGCAAGTATGGCTAGAGTCAGCCGGAGTCAGATCCTCAACATCCGGGAGGAGCGACGTAGAAGCCAGTACACTCTCTAATTCCTACAGCACTCACAGTACTTTCCGAAGTGTACTGGCCGCAAGCTGGTACGTCCGCCTCCCTCAAGATGTGAAGAATCAATCAATTTTGAGCAGTTATACACTGCATTGTTCAGCAAGCGATAGAGAAGCGCCACAAATCTAGACGGAGATGGGCAGTCAGGATTCAGCTGCAGCTGATAGAAATTATCCATAGTTAACATAAAATCAGCAACGGTACAGCATACAACATATTCGAAAGAGATGTTCAGCGGGCGCAACCGATTCGAACCTCAAAGCTTTCCAACTGATGAACCTTGACTTGCAGATGTGCTCCTGCGAACCTCTTGCGGAAGGACGAGAAACAATAACAAAGTTGAAATTATAGCGGACAAACAAGAATCAGAAATCGCGGATTTGTGTCCCACAACAACCCCAGTCATCTTTTATACTCATTCTCTTGGTGGCCAGAATCGACGAAGCTAAGGAGCAGGGAAGGAGCAACGTGACCTTCTTGGGGCTGCTTACATGTTACTCGGTCAAACCTGGATAACGTACAACGTACCTCTGTTAATGTTTTTTTCTACTCCCACAATTTTTGCATTGCAAGCTCAAATCGGCCACGAGTCGGCGAAACAGAATCAGAGCGTGGTGTGTAGCCTTCATGGGGCCCACATGACAATTGCATGCAATTGCCACCATGCAATTGCCATGTGGGACCCGCATCTACTATATGCAGCTTCGTTGTGAGTGTGCATGGAGAGGAATGGAGAAATAGAGATTCTTGTGCAAAACTCCAACACGAACGAGAGATCCAGCGGGGTTGCAGTGTGTACAGATGGACAACAAGACGGTTGTGAAAAGGAACGCGGCTGTCCATGGAAGGATCCAACCAAAGAATGTACTGTAGTTGTGGCCATTGAACCCGCGCCCACTTTGAGCGGAACACAAAGGGACACAAGACAGAACCTACCTTTACCTTTGATATATCAGGAAGTGGGAGCATTACTTAGCAGAAGCCAGTTAATGTTCATAAGTGGGAAAATCTTTCGAACTTATATTTTATATAGTCACATCATTTGGGTCTTTTATAAAGATTTACAAGGGCTGTGTGGATCATATAATCTTCACTCTAACTTAAGCAAAATTATCCAAAGAAGGAAGAAAGAAGGGACACCCACTTTTGTATTTTTCTTGGATGTCGAAAAGGCTGATGACGAATTTGTCGTCACTGGATTTAAATTTTTGTATATTGGTTCTTTCTAAAATTTCCCAAGTCCTTGTTCTTCTATGGCGGCGGACCCTCCAGTGGACTCTGGATTGGACTATTGCCACTCTGCACTGTAGAGTGGACCGTCTAGCAGACTCTGTAGAATGGACTGCAGAGTGGATCTCCTCAAGCGGATCACTCTGGGTCCACCAGACTTTGCAGAGTGACCCTCTTCAGCGGACTGTGAGTCCACCGGACTTTGGAGAGTGGGTGGACCCTCTAGGAGAGTCTACAAATTCTCCAATGGATCATCTGGTAGACCCGGTGGATGGGGCTTATGAGGTGGCCCCATGTGCCATACCGGCGGGGCCCACAGGCGCATTGAATACACTATTACTAAAAATCGGTGGCCCCAATGACATTCTCTTTGAAAAACAAACAAAAAAAAATAGTTTGCTCTCATTAACAAGATCACACCTACCAAGGTTGGCCCTTTGACCAAACCAGCGTCCGGGAAATAATTTCAGTTGAACCAGCCAATGGCCCCTCATTCTGAGAACCAACCGGCTAAGTGGGTTGGGGAGTCGGTTGCTTCCCCTTAATGGTAACTGCAATAGTCAATTTCCTATGTGAACATACTCGGTAAATTTCCGAAGGTTTCAATTTTCACTCGTAAATCCTCATAATCAGTCGGCTAGCATGTAACTAGCTGCCGGTTCTCCCCGTTGGTTGGACCAAACGATACCACTTTACCTACTCCATGCTCCTACTAGGGGCCGCACCTCGGTGTCCGAACATTCTCTTAGTCAAATTATATGTTGTACGGGTTAAACTTAGAGACATAACTTAGAGACATGTGACAAATGTCAAGTGGTTACTGTTATCCCCATTAACCATCTCAAATGATCATTCTTACAAACATGTTATGTACCTTATCAAACTTGATTACAAAGATGTGACCAATACCAAAATAAAATTCCACTCAACACGATCTTGGTGTTTTCATGAAAGACTAGGGTAGTCTGTGCCGTTGGCCCAAGTGTCAAGTGTCATCTAAGTCCAAGTGCAATCCCCTATGTATCCAGGTGCATCTCCTATGTCGAGGCCCAAATGCGACCTCTAGGGTAGCATGTGCCCTCGGACGAGTGTCCATTGTCATCTAAGCCCAAGTGTAAGATCTTATATGTATCCCACTCCGTCTCCTATGTTGAGGCCCAAGTGTCCATTGTCATCTAAGCCCAAGTGTAAGATTTTCTACGTTTGCCACAACGTCTCCTATGTTGAGGCCCAAGTGTGACCTCTAGTGTAGCATATGCCGTTGGCCCATATGTGAAGAATTGAAATCTAAGACCAAGTGTAATTTCCTATGTACCCAAGTGCGTCTCCTATGTCGAGGCCTATCTAAGCCCAAGTGCAATCTTCTATTCATGTATCCAAGTGCATCTCCCATGTAGAGCCCCAATTGTCCACTATCATCTAAGCCCAAGTCCAATCTCATATATATCCAAATGCATCTCATATGGCCCATCTAAGCCCAAGTGCAATCTTCTATTCATGTATCCAAGTGCATCTCCTATGTAGAGCCCCAATTGTCCACTGTCATCTAAGCCCAAGTCCAATATCTTATGTATCCAGTGCAATCCCCTATGTATCAAAGTGCGTCTCCTATGTCGAGGCCCAAATGCAACCTCTAGGATAGCCTCTGCCATTGGCCCAAGTGTTCAGTGTCATCTAAGCCCAAGTATAAGATCCTATATGTATCCAAGTGCGTCTCCTATGTCGAGGCCCAAATGCGACTTCTAGGGTAGCGTGTGCCTTTGGCCTATGTGTGAAGAATTGAAATCTAAGACCAAGTGCAATTTCCTATGTATTACAATGCGTCTCCCGTGTCAAGGCCCAAATGCCATCTCTAGTGTAGCCTATGCCGTTGGCCCATGTGTGAAGAATTGAAATCTAAGACCAAGTGCAATTTCCTATGTATTACAATGCGTCTCCCGTGTCAAGGCCCAAATGCCATCTCTAGTGTAGCCTATGCCGTTGGCCCATGTGTGAAGAATTGAAATCTAAGACCAAGTGCAATTTCCTATGTATCCAAGTGCATCTCCTATGTCGAGGTCCATATAAGCCCAAGCCAAGTAATAGATGGGGCCTGGAGTTGAATGCGAGGGAGCCGGTTCAGCCAGTGTGGACCCCCGCCCACCCCCGCGTACCGCGCGGCACCTGCCATGCGGCAGCCCCTCCCGCGCCTCATGTACCCTCTGCCAGGACATGACACATGTCCTCTCACCCATCCCCATCTCGTCTCCCATCCTCACCTCATGCATGGCATCGTCCCCCATCCCCCCTGCATGCCTTCATCCTCCCCATGCCACATGCTTGCGTCCATTGCATACATGGTATCCCCAAACATACATCATGCACTCAATTCACACTACAACAGATTGCGATATTTATGACTGTATATATGACTATTCTGCAGTCATAAACGGTACATATGACTTCTATGACTGTAAGTCGTGCAAACCAAGTCAATACAATGAGTATAGGATGGTACGGTCTGGATTACTACAATCATATGAACCAAGTGATATCTCTTACTGCAGTCATATATACCATACTGCAGCCGTTGCTGCCGTGCCACGTGGCGAGGCGCAATTGATTTAAAAATTTAAATTAAATAAAAAAAAACTGAAAAAATAAAAACATATGTGAAACGCCGCGTCGCACCGCATTGTGCCACGTGGCATAATGCATTTTATAATAATGAAAAAACCACGTGGCAGTCCATCTAGGGTACCACGTGCTATCCCTAGCTCGCCTACTAACCCTAGGGCCATCTTATCCATTTGATTGTACTTAGGGAAGTTTGAACCTGCAATCTCTTTACTATAAGAACTATAGTTCACTACTTGTTAACCAATACACCCATTAGTCATTCATATAATCATATGGTGTTTTAATTATATTATACACACCAAATTACAAATTCCCCAGTAGTCATCATGACTATGTAACCTCATCCATGTACACTGTAGTAATGGAAATGACTATGAATGGTGAGCTAAATCTGGTCAATTGCCGCTAACCAGCCTTCCGCCTATTCGGGAGCCATGTAGTCATACAGACGACTATTTAGATAGTCGTTCATATGACCACAGTCGTATATGACTGCAGGAGGTCAATTTCATATAAAAACATGGTACAGTCATGGTCAAAGTCATGAAAACCATGACTACCACGGTTTGGCAGTCATATCTACCGCGATCTGTTGTAGTGTCAAATCTTTTCAAATTTTGAAATGGCAAATCTGAATAAAGAGAATGGACGTTGGGATATATGTCACGTCGTCACATACACTGCCATCCCAATGGAGGGTTTTGCTACCCTCATCGTGCATTTTAGTAGAGCAGTTCTCTCCATGCGTTTCTAGCTTGCCCACATGAATTGACAACATTCCATTATACATGCCCAGAATATGAATGCAAAAAGGCGCGTGTGAGGATACGGCAGCGAAAGAAGACATCAGCAAACTCAGAAACGTCTTATTTCTGTAAGCATGGCTGAAGAGGTTGAACATGGCAAGATTTTGCCCCATCTTCTTTCTAATCTGCAAAGTCAGCTATAGACACCAAAGACAGGTACTTTCACACACCATGACTTGCAATGGAGGTCCCAATGGCACGGACAGATATCTGATGATAACACAACTGAAATTGCATATATTCCTTGGAATTGCATAAATTACTATAGTGAGAAAACGATACAGGAACGCGGGTAGTGTGCATTAAGGCTAGCACACACGTACTTATCTAGTTCACTCATTTGCCACTGCTATTGCCCTGATTGATCTGTTCCCTCCTTTCCAGTATCTGTACTTCTAGAATGTCCCACATTTATGAACCTATGCATACAGTATATGTGAAAGTACCCATACAGAAGGGAACCTCCAAAGATGATTGGGTTTCGGATGCTCGATGTAGAACTTACTCACCCGCAAGGTAAATCCTGGGAGAAGAGCACAATGACAATCCGGATAACACAGAAAAACAAGATTGAGGTTGTGGAGCGATAATAAGGACCTGCACGCAATTTCAGATTTGGAGCGGAAGCGGTGCAACCATTGAAGACGGCCACAACATCCTGCTTCGTATGCCGATTCTCCATTCCTATCCACAAACTCGACCTGCATGACGGGACGCGGTACGCCAACGCCATCAAGCGCAACGATTGCGACATTTCGCAATGTCTGCCAACAACGCAACGTCATGTCTCATCTGGTACGTCTATTCCACCTACCCTCATCATTTTACATGCAATGCCATACCATGTATGCAATGGACGCAAGCATGTGGCATGGGGAGGATGAAGACATGCAGGGGGATGGGGACGATGCCATGCATGAGGTGAGGATGGGAGGCGAGGGGTCCATGCTGGTTGAACCGGCTCCCTCGCATTCAACTCCAGGCCCATCTATTACTTGGCTAAGCCCAAGTGCAATATTCTATTCATGTATCAAGTGTTCGGTGTCATCTAAACCAAATGCAATCTCCCATGTATCCAAGTACGTCTCCCATGTCAAGACCCAATTTATTTTTTTCCATGAATTTATTGAGTAGTAATATATCCAATCATTATTGATATATCTCCCGTCCAATGTCATCTGAGTCCAAATGCATTTTTTTTCCCACAGAGCCTACGACCAGATTTGAACCGGCGATCTTTTGCTTTATATCTCTCCTGTGTATTGATAAGCAAGGTCTTAAAAACATAAATATGTATAATAATAAAACTATGGACTCTTGCCGAATCAAGCATAACTTATGGTGTTACTTGAAACCGAACGGCTACTGTCTGAGAAGGTGGGCACGTTTATGACATCGAGCACACTTGTGTGTTTTTGAATCCACCACCACTATGAAAGGGTATTATGCCCAAACTATTTGGGCTGTCTATTGGATGTCTTAAAGTCTCTATTTTTGGGTTCGTAGGTTAAACTACCATAAGAAGACAAACACAAGTGGTTAGGGTGTGATTCTCTTCATGCTACTATCATTGCTTATGTAGGCAACATCAAATGAGTAGAAACTTCAAACAACATATTGGTCTCTACTAACACTTAGGATGTACATAATCATATGAAATTGGTTAGCAAAAGATTTAGATTTAGACCAATCTCACAATCATCACTTCCATGGAGATGGATCAAATCAAGAGATATTTCTTGCAAAACTAGGACCTTGCAACTTGGTCCATTCGACCTCCGAGTGGTTGCTACAACACTAACGTCAAAATCTGTTGTTCTTTCTATTCTCTACTAAATCTTCCTCCTTGCACTCTTCCATTGTTGCATGATATGTATTGTTCTCTAAAATCGTGGGGATTAAGACAAAAATCGTGTTTTAAAATAACAGCTCCAAACCACTCAGATAATTTGATTTTGTATTCCTTGGCATTGATTTTATTGTTGACCTTGAGGTTTGACAAGGGCTTTGCCAAATAATGTAGCACCAATGGGAGGATTGCCTATGCTTACTCATATGTGAGTTTCTATTGATTTCATTGGGCACACACCTCACTTCCTCCACCATTTTTGTGTGAAAATTCACAAATCTTTTTCTTATGAGACGTCCCACCAAGCTTTTAGTACCATATGAGTAAATTGTGGTTTTCATAGGCTATAGACTCGGTTTGAAATATGGCTTTCCCAACTTCAAGCTCCATGTTTTAGAGGACCTCAGACCCAGGCACTTCTTCAACAAATTTTGTCCTGGTATTATTTGTCAACTTGCGAGTTCTTCGACAAGGAATTATTATTGCAGGTGACTGTACATGACATGATGGGAGAACTAAAAAGTTGATCAGTGTGCAATTTTGAGAGAGTATCATGAAATATACGACAATCCAATTTCATATTGTAGTATCCTTTAAACGAATTCAATACAAATAGTATATTTAAAAATAATAATTCATACAGGTAACTAGTATGAGTCAAAACACTTTTTTTCTTTTTTCCAAAACACTTCTTGTAATGCTCAATATTTGAGTTGCTATTATGGTTGAAAAATGAAGACATTTTTCAATGTATTTGATTGATTGTCAACTCTCTAGGTGGCACCTTGTTTATGTAATATGTTTTAATCTGTTTTTATGTCATGCACAAACATCAAACTAAGTATGATTGAATATGGAGGAATGGTTTCATATATACGATAAATAGTATGCTTAAAAGTACACATTGTAAACTACTTTGATACTTTTTGTTTGGTGACTAACTGTAATTATTAGCATTTCACGTTTATTGGATCAGATGACTTGACCAAAGATGAGTCAAAGATATCAATGCCATTCGATTGTTGGAACATATACTATTGGACTGAGCAAATTGATATTCATCAAATAGAAAGTTCAACAAAATAAGAAAAGTGGACTCGGTGTGAAGAAGGTTTGGGACACATTAAGAGTACATAAAACCTATCATAAAAAAGGAGAAACAAAATTACAAGGAGAAACAAGATGCGTAGGCATCAACCCCATATACTGAAGGCAGACTCGGACGAATGGGACCAAGAGGAGCTATGGACCCTCTTGCAAAAAGAAAAGAATATAAGCAAGGAAGAGTCCCCACCTCTAAAGGTAGAACTTATGATGGGTTTCTTGCATAAGCTGAAGAAATTGCTATGGAGTTGTTGTCACTACATCCTCAACCTACAAGTATCAGGTACCGCTGATATCTTGCACTGTCCTCAAAGTATCCCCATTTCTACGCTATACATTGTCCAAGTATAAAATTCTGGGTTACGTAACCCAGAATTTTAGAGTTAAAAAAGCTGTGAAGACTCTTCAAGTGAAGTATCAAAGATGAAATGGGCCATGATAATTTTATCATATACGAAGGTTTCGATCAATAGCTAACTAACTCAAAAACTGTGTGTTTTGATGACTACCCAAATGGCAATATCGGTGTTAGTGAGCGTGGCGGTGAGCCTCATATGCATGCTCTTTATGATACGCTTCACAATACTTGAAGGTCCCTCCGTTGATCTCACAAAGGTATTACCATCAATGGCTACACATACATAATGTAGATTTAAATTTTGTCTAACTAATTAATATCACTTGATTTCAATATTTTGCAGTGCATCTTTCTGTCAGAGTTACTGAAAACCATTTAAAGTAATTGTTAAAGTAAAGCAATTTTTATTTTATTTACACTGATCTGGAGTCACTTTCAAACAAATAGTTGTTCCCAAACAACATTACAATAATTATTTTTAATAACTCGTTTAAAACATTTTTTCTTACAGAGGGGATGATAGTGGCCCTTGAAAATTGAAACCTCAAGGGGCCATGAAGCTTGTTTTTGATGTCAAGAAAAAGGGAACAGAGCCCTGTAAATCAGATTAAGCAAGGAAAATATAACCTTGCCGGCGCTATAATAACTATTGAGACAAAAAAAGAAAGAAATGTAGGTATCAGTCTCTCTCTGGATCCATCTGCATGCCTCCTTTTTCTCCTTCAAGGTTCTTTGGGGTTTTCTCCCCTTGGGTTGCTACTTGAATGTGCCCCTTTGTATGCCTTCACCGCCTTTGTGAGGTTATATTTTCCTGGCCTAATCAATTTGATCAGTCATAGGCCCTGTCTTCAATCAAGTTTCTCAAAAAACAAACCAGGTAAAAAAAAGAAAAAAGAAATATGGTATCAGTCTCTCTCTGGGTGCATCTGCATGCCTCCTTTTTCTCCTTCAAGGTTCTTTGGGCCCCTTGGGTTGCTACTTGGATGTGCCCCTTTGTGTGCCTTCACCGCCTTTGCGAGGTTATATTTTCCTGGCCTAATCAATTTGATCAGTCTGCAAAGGCCCTGCCTTCAATTCAAGTTTCTCACAAAACAAACCAGGTAAAGGAAAAAAAAAAAAACAGGTAATGTCTCTTGTTGTAATATAAGAAAGAATGAGAGTGATTGAGACATAGGCTGGTGTTCAATGGAAGGTGTTTACAAAGGAGCAAATACAGACAATGAACAAGCTGCTGCACAGGGTGGACAAGCAGGAGCACATCATCGGGGCCCTCACTGGGACGCTTCACGGCCTCTCCCTGCCTCAGTACCGCGCCTATCTGCTCGCCTTGAATCTCTCCGCACCCTACACGCCCACCATGCTGCCCAACATGTGGGATGGCTGGCGAAGAATGCTGGTGGAGAGAGGAGGCTCGCAAGAGATTATCGCACCCTACGTCAATGCTGCATTACTTTCATGGTTGGAGCTCATGGAATCTCTGGACAAAAGACCCCCTGGTGCCAATGTGCAAGGAAGGCTGCCAGCTAGAATCTGTCCGGAGCACTTGAGTAACTCATTCAATGTGACGGGAAACGAGGTTGAGTTTCGAATCTCTTGCTAGTCTCTATTATACAAGCTGAATTCTTCGTGTATCTAGAGTAGTTACACTGAACATTGTCAAATTCTAGACTGGGTCAATTCTTCGTGTATCTAGCTCGTATCTAGTAGTACTGAACATTGTCAATTATAGTGAACTGGGTCAATGATCTCGTGACTGTGGTATCGAGCAGGTGAAAAGAAGCAGCGGAAATCTAACAGAGGATGTGTTTTCTATTCCTTGTGGTGTTTCCCAAGAATCCAGCATCACCATTGTCGGCATACCCACCGGGAACTTCTACATCAATCTTATGAAGACTAGATACTCACATGGCATACTGTACCGGTTCGACGTCACGCTCCATGGAAAACGAGCACCGTTCATACTGCAATCACAACCCGGACGAGAGGGTCCCTCCTTTGAGCGATGCCCGCTCACGGGCGATAAGCCTCCTAATTTACCCGATGGGATGCCTATGCCACTCCCGCCCATTAGATACGGTGCGTCATATTTCCCATAAGTCAAGATTGTATTGCTGCAAAACTGGGTGCAGATTGATAGAAGTAGGCTGCTCTAAGCAAGAGAATGGCGCCTCTTCGGAAGCAAAGTGAAAATGCACTGTGAAGTGTGGGCTGCAAAGAAAGGGGATATATACCTTTTCGCATTGAAACGTATTGATAACATTTGTGGTTTGTCGCAGTGGATTCCATGCCCTGTTGTTCTGAAGAAGTTGGAAAGCCCAAAACCATCAAGCCGGGTAACTACCAGCAGCTTGATGCAGAGGCTGATGTAGTGATCGGTCACTTCCCGGGCTTTGATGTTCTTGATGAGAGTGGTTGGTTTCCTTTTGTTGAAGACCATGCTTTCGTCTTGACTATCTCTTATGGGTTGCAAGGCTTCCACGTCCACGTTGATGGAAAATACGTTTGCTCCCACTCATATACGACTTGGCAGGTTTGGACCCCACTTCACATGCAAACACACTTCTAATGTGATGTAGTCTGTCTTGCATATGCAGGTTGTTCAAAGGAAGAGTGGTTGGCAACAACATGATCTGATGCTACTTTTGTACATTTTTCAAAAGCAGACTGTAACAACAGCCTAACCTTCTTGCAGACCACAACTTTGGAGGCCCTAAGCTCTTTGAGAATAGGTGGAGCAGTGCAGACCCTGTCAGTAATGGCAAAAGGACTCCCTGTCCCCAAAGTAACAATTCCGCTTCCGGAGCATTTGAAGGCACCCTCTGTGTCCATAAGCAACAAGAGCTTGGAGATGTTGATTGGCGTTGCCTCTCTCAGCACCAGTTTCGAAAAAAGAATGGGTGTGCGGCGTTCGTGGGCTCAATATCCAGAAATCCGGGCAGGTCGTGCTGCAGTTCGGTTTTTCGTTGGCCTGGTATGGATGCCCCTTTGTTATCCTCCTCTGCCTTGAGATGCGATACATTGTACACGCCATTTTCTTCTTGATATCCAGTCCATTGTATTATGTTTAGTGTCAAACAGTTCACATCAAAATCTCACAGAACCATTTTTTGTATTGTTGAGAACTCTTACAAAGATCCTTGGAATCGGCTATGTCAGACAAGCACCAAGAAGACGAACAGACGTATATACAAAGAGGCCAACTTGTTTGGAGATGTGGTCATTGTGCCCATAATGGATGATTCCAACTTCGCTGTTCTCAAAACTGTCGCAATGTGTCACTTTGCAGTGAGTGACTTCCTCTTTATCAGTTGCAATGTCTTCCTGGCTTAGAATACTGGAGATGTTTCCTGTGCTATTCCTAAGAAACTACCAAAACCGAAGTGGAATACCTTCGAGCTTCACCAAGATCTTGGTTGGGAAGGGGACGATGAAGAGGAGAAGCTGGCCCAAAAGTAACATAGCAAATTTTTTCAGTAATCTGAGCTCACAAGGTGCCAAACTGCAATTAGATCTTTAATGCACGTGATGTGTGTGGACAGACCCAATACACTAGTGTACCATATCTGATGAAGACAGACGATGATACATTTGTGCGTGTCGACGAATTGCTGGATGTAGTACTATCTACAGAGATCCCCCGGGGTCTTTATTATGGATCAATCGAGCGAGAGAATCGCTCGGCACATGACAACTTAACACGGTGGTACTCCAGTCCAGAAGTACGTGATCTCCTAGCCTCATCTATGAATCTGTTTGATGTTATAGAACATGCAAACACAATTTCCTTTAATGGTCTGGGCATTTGAACTTAGGTCTATGTATATGATATCACAGAGCCCGCTGTTGTCTCTCTCGTACCCAACACTTTGGATCGCTCTCTCCTCCCTCTCTTCCCAAAGCTGCAGGATTATTGACCGAAATTTTCTGGCGTGTAGGAGTGGTGGTATTCCAAATACCCAATGTTTGCACACGGCCCTGGCTACGTAATTTCAAGGGATATTGCAGAGTTTGCTGCTCAATCTTTTGAGGATAACAGTTTGGAGGTAGAACCATCTTCTTAAGCTGTCTGTCACAGGCCCTGTAAAGTGTGTGATATCATTACTTTGCTTCAAGGTCTATAATCAAATAACCCGCTAACTCAAAAGAATAAAGGAGGTCACCTAGATTATCACAGTAAAGGCAATGTAAGTATAGTTTCAGTCATTTAAGCTGAGGATAGAGACAATGAGAATGTACTCAAGAGACACAATGACACAGAGAGAGAAATGAAATGAAATGGTGCTTTATAACGTCCGCGGAAAGCTCGTAGAGCTTATGGGACAAAATGGAAGAAAACATGAGAGAGGAACAAATCCAGAAACCACAATTAATGTTCTAGCGATTGTCTAAGGGTGAAGGCCTCGTGTAGGTAGGCTGCCACGCATTTTTGATCCTCATAGTGAAAGACATCAGTGAGAGTTTGGGTTCCACTGAATAAACAGTGGAATCTCCCACGGATCTCGTAGTATAGAGGGCAGTAGAAGAAGAAGTGTTCTTCAGTTTCAATTTCCTTGCTGCGCCCTATGCAAGCTGGACATAGGCGGTCCTCCCGTTGCAGGTTTTCCCATCTGCCAGTCTCTATCCGTAGGTTGTGGGAACCCACCCTGAACCGCCCCAATGCCCTCAAGAGGGAAGGAGATAAGGGTGCTGAAAGGTAATTTGGTCTCAAGATTCTATCATCGCGGAGCACCAAGAATGTCTCTTGATAGAAGTGGAGCTTTGTCGTGAGATTGGGTAGCATCCAAGTTCTCTTGACATGTAATTCCATAAGCTCTCTCCGAATGAGTCTGTTGCGGTCATGTCTGGATGTGATGTCCACCTCATCTGGGTTTATTGGTAATAGGAAAGCAGTAGAAAGTCCGTTACGTTGAAATAAACTGTCCACTCGAGCATACCAGGAGAAACCTGCAGCTTTGAGCCTCATAGATGTTGTGAGGGCCCTTGCCACTAGCCCTTTGGGTGGAAGGGCCTGCAATCTATGGAGAAAGATTGTAAGCCTGAAGAGGGCCTCGGATTGCAATGGTACACATGCGAACTCTGCACCTAGGATCTGAGATGGAGTTGTGCTCCTGGCGCCAAGCATTGCTTGGAGAAAAGATGACTGTAATGGTTCCAAATTCTTTTCCCACCAGGTGCCCAGAACTCACAACCATAGATGGTAGCAGGGCTGACGACGGTGTCAAACAGCCACTTTTTGGTCGGGGGATGCCGCAGATGTATTTGCTTGCATTTGGCCTGAAGGCAGACGGAGGCCGCCTTACCTTTAGTCAACCTGTCCAAGGCAGTGGCTGCAAAGTGAAACTTGGGGGAGTGGATAACCAGACCTAGGTACTGGTATGATTTCACAATCTCAATTTCTTGCTGGTTGAAGATGAATCTACGATCAGCCTGGCCATTGAAGACCATGATCTTGGCCTTGCTAAGATTGACCTGCATCCCATAGTCTTTGCAGAACTGTTCCAAAATTTTGAGATGGCGTTGCAGAAAGACCGGGGATTGTGCCAAAAGGGCAACATCATCAGCATAGAGGAGATCTGATTGGGTTGGTCCCCCATCCAATGGGACCCCAACCCCATGGTTTTTTGATATGTAATTCTCCAAGGCGTCAATGTAGATCCCGAACAGGGTAGGTGAAAGGGGGCAGCCCTGTTTGACTCCAATGTTGCTGTGGATCTCGGCTGAGAATTCACCAGCGACGTTGACAATGCCAGTGACAATCTCATACACTAACAGTTTAGCAAGTAATGAGGACACCATGATAGTACGATAGTTTGTCGGTGCGAGCCTGTCACCGCTCTTAAAAAGTGGGTGGATGATGCTCTTTGTCCACTCTGTTGGAAAGCCCCGTTGCACCACCTCATTGAAGAGGTTAGCTATAAAAGGGGCTAAAGTAGGTGCAGCATGCTTGATGAATTCACTCTGAAGTCCTGAAATGTCCACCGCTCTGCCATTTTGCAGCTTCTTGATTGCCTTACTGACATTGGCTGTAGTAAAGAGAGAGAAGTGAAGGGGTTTAGAGGTTATAGGAGAAGGAGTTTGGGTTGGGGAATGGTACAAAGACTGTGCATACTCATGCCAGACATGAATGTCAGTGATTGGGGGGGGATCTCTATGAGGTTTAAGGAGGGACCAAAAAGTTTAGGGTTTAGGGTTTAGGAAGGCGCTCATCTCCGTGGTCATATGTGCAGCTTTTCAGGCTAGAGAATGTGGCCATGGGCTTGTGGATTGATCTCTACAAACGCCAGTTCCTACAACGTATTGCCTACATGAATGATGTCGATTTTGTCAATCCCTACAAGCGAAAGTTTGCACGCCGTATTGCGTATGTGAATGGCGTCGAAGTCAAGGATGAAGACGACGAGGATGACACCGACTCTGTGCCTGATGGCTGCAAGCCGGGATACATTGTCGCCCAGAATCAGAATTTGAAGCAAATGCTTTGCTTATGGAAAGTTTTGCAGAGAGGGGAGGGCCCTATGTGTTGTGATGAACTTAAGACCATCTTGGAAGAAAATAAAGAAAAGAAGAAAGAAACTCCCATCGCGGACGACAAAAAAGAAGGCAAGAAAGAAACTCTCACAGTGGAAGATGAGAAACAAAGCACGAAAGTAGAAACACCCATCACGCAGGAGAGAAAAGACAGTAAGAAAGTAACTTCCATCGCGGGAGAGAAAATAGAAAGCAAGAAAGAAACACCCAACACGCAGGAGAGAAAAGACAGTAAGAAGGAAACTCCCATCGTGGAAGGGAACATAGAAAGCAAGAAAGAAACTCCTATCGCAGAGGAGGAAAAAGAAAGCAAGAAGGAAACTCCCATGACCGAGGAGAAAACAAAAAGAATCAAAGGAAATCCCATCGCGGAGGAGAAGAAAGACATCAGGAAGGAAACTCCCAATACGGAAGAGAGAAAAGAAAGCAAGAAAGAAACTCCTACCGCTAGAAGAAAGCGCCGTTAAGGGAGAAGAGAACGTCGGGGTCATACACCTAGTTCAACTTTAAAGCCGCACGCTTCTTGCCAGAGACAAATTCTTTCCTTGAAGAACCCAGGTAAGAGAAGTGAGGATCTGGCCGTTACGCAAAACTCTTGCGCCATTTCAGAAGATGGCACGACCTTAAAAGGTTTGATAGCATCCCCGTGCTAGGCTTGTTTTTGGGACTGAGTGGCGGGGTCTGTGCATGACCCATGGCGGAAGAAGAAGGATGTGAAAAGTATTCTGAAACCTGTACCTGCAGGCCCTCGTGTGCACACGGAGGCTTGTCATGTCAACCCAGAGACTAAGGCAAGTCAGTCGTTGAATTCTTTGTCGGTGTTCACTTATCTGTCTGTGCATGGAGGTGGGGCCGAGCGTTCCAAGGACAATTTGACTTATTCAAGGTACGACCTACGACTGAAGAGAGATCTCTCTATAGATTGCAAGAGATGTTCGCTGGTTACAAATTGAAAGTGCCGTAATATCATCTGTGTGTCTCATAACTTATAACCGGAAGCGAATTCTGATTTCAGGGTTGTAGAAGAGTCGGTTTTGGTTTTGGTTTTGAACTCACTGATCAGTGAGTCTGTTACAACAGCTGTATCACTTTAAAATATTTGATCAGCTCATTGCTTAGTGACACTGGTAGTACAGTTAGATCAAGGTTGCACTCATATTTTCAATAGCTGCACCCTGAGTAGCCTCGAAGATTTTACTTAGAGTGGCATCAGGCTTCTAATGATGCCGGCTTGAGAAGCCAGCTTGGCTTGTGGTGTAGAGTTTTGTTTGGTTTCTTACTTCTCTTGACACTGTTCCTGCCACAGCTCAAAAGTATCACACCTTTTTTGGATAAGGGTTACAGAATGATGAATGCCGCCTCTATTTCGTAGTGTGCCCCACAAAATGGTTGTCACATATGTGGCCCAAAATCAGACAATTAGCAAAATGAGCCTCAGCTCTAGCTTCCTAAGCACCCCACCTGAGATTGTGAGAGAGCCATTGTTCTTCGAGGAGAGCGTTGGCATGAACAGGTTTTGTGGGCTCGGATTACATCTCTAGTTGCATTTATCCTTGACAACTGGCTCAAGAAGTTTTTCCTTCATTTCTATGATGCTTGTGACATAAGCTTCTAAAGGAGGCTCGGCAAAACCTCCTTGATTAAATTGGAGTAACTTGCTGTAGCACAGGGTCATAGAGAATTCGAATCTTAATATGGTTGAACACACCCTAAATTACAGCCACACTCAGCCTGGCTTGGAAGGTGGCCTTGCCCACCACAAATCCTTCTGCAGGAAGCATAACGCCACATGTCTGTAATGGTTTTTGTGCCTGAGTTGAGATGGAGCTAAGAGTTTAGGGAAGTCTTCCTGAAACTTCACTAGTCGAGACAAAGTCATAGGCCATTCAAACCATATTGTAGGCTACAATTCTTTCATCCATTGGGGAGGAATTGCGATTAGACCTCCTGCCTAACATCCTGCCAGACTGCCTCACATGCCTCTTATCCTTCAATGGCTGGAGCGGAGACAACTGTTTCCTGGCAGCGACTGGTGACTATCAGAGAACGGTGGATTGAACGAATTCCCACAAGCCAACAGGAGAGTTTGACAGGTAGAATCATAGCCTGTGAGGGATAAAGAGGAGGTTCACACATGCAGTGCTCATGCATATCAAGCATACCAAGAAAGAACTGCATGACAAAGCATCTAATAAAAGAGAGGAGGGGGACTGACACAGGAGAAGTGGAATCTGTCTCTTTGAAGAACACTCTGTGAGCGGCGTGAGGACACTGTAAAGCAAAAGAAAAAGCTCACAAGGTCAAACTGGTCTGCTTGTCCGAAATCAAAGTATGAGAGCTAGTGATTACCGTTATGTATCATTAGATTTGGCACGGGCAGCCATAGACATGTGACCACAGTAGCCCGCAAACACATTTGAGTAAGATTTGGTAAGGTAAGCGAAGTTGGCGATGGGTGGTAAAGCAGCCACCCTCTCCCCTCTTTCTAGCAGAGATTGAAGGTCCAACCTCTGCAATGTCAACACAGCTCCGGACTCCCGCCAAACAAAAGCCATAACTCCATTGCTGTCCACAAATAGATCACCTGGCTTTGAACCTGGATATCTGAACCCATACCCATTGGCAATGCCTTCACCCTGAAAGGTTTGCACAATGTCAACAGCAGCTCCATCCTTGTTCGTTTCCCAAGGAAACTGCTCTGCTGAAGGCTCATTGATCTTTGCAGTGAACATGGCTGATCCATTTGGATGCAGCACATAATGAGTGCCTTCAAGTATTTTTGTGGCAATCAAAAGCCGGCCTTCAACTGTCTCATCATAAGATAGTAACAAAAAGAACAAAGCCTTCCCAGGTTTGTCTTCAGCAGGCTGACCAGGGGGCCAACCAAAGGTGCCACCCCAAAGTCCAGCATGCTCCCTACCCTCTTCTGGCTTCTGCTCAGGTATTTTGTAGAGAGCAAAGCGATTATCATGCATGATGGGCCATGCACGATAGAAATTCAACTTCCAGCTTGTGGCATGTAAGCGCAGACCAATGGCATCTCCTTGCTTTAAAAACTCCTGCAGCTGCAAGCGCTTAATCTCTGCGTTGCTTGCTGCACCTCCCTTTCCACAGTCTTGCACTGTATTCTTGCTCAATATCTGCTTCATCTTTGCTCTTACAAAGCGTGCAAATCCTAGTTTCTTTAAAGAATCACTCTGGCCTTTTAAATCTGATGCTGGCAAGGCAGGGGCAGAGATAGAGGCCGTCTTCCCTTTGAGTGTGGAGTCAACAGTGGCAGAGCTAGAGGGCGTCTTCCCTTTGTGTGTAGAATCGACAGTCTTCGACTCATCACCTGTCTTGCTAGCATCAGATGATTCCAGAGGGCTGCACAACTTTTTCAGAAGATCTGCAGAGTAGACACCTTTACATTGGGAGCCTGGCTGGGTGGCATTAGTATACATGCACATCAAAAGTGAGCGCCTTTCTGACATGAGCAACAATTCTTTTTTATGTATGTCATTGCTAGTGATAGTTTGCAGTTTACCACAATGTAAATTATCTCTGGCAACGGGAAACAGGGGCCCGCTGGCAGCTTGGAGTACTTTAAGCCGGACTTGAGGAGCTAGCACCTCCAGCAGTCGCCTCCTATCCCCAAATGCTAAGCGGTGGAATGGAACAGGATCAGTAGGAGCAGCCTTAATTTTCCCTTTGCTTGCTTTAGGTGTGGCCTTGAGCTCTTCTCTTGAGGAATCATCACCGTGATCCGCCATAGCCACCAGCGGACTATTCGGGGTATCGGGAGACCCTACATAGTGTGTGAGTGGCTCTGCTTCCAAAAGTAGCACATTGGGATCCTCCTTTGCAGCTTTAAATCGACCTGGATAACAATAGTCTTTCTCACACTCCCTGCCATGCAAAAAAAAGGCAAGGGACCCATCGCAGTGACCAATAATCTCAAACACAGGTGCCCACAACAGACCTTTGTCCAGGCCACGCGATCCCAACTCCTGCGGGATGATGCGGCAAGCCACTACAGAAACAAAGCCCCACGTCACATACACCATGTTTCCCAGCTCTGGATTTTGATGCACCCAAATGCCCACTAGAGACCTTACCGAGTATAGGAAGCGGAACAACGCCTTGCACGAGGCCATGGTGGTGCGCCATGCTGTGAGGTCGACAGCCCATGATTCCACTATTCGCTTACAATGTGGCATCCATAGCTTGTCAGAATCGCACAGAGAGCGAAACTTTTTACAAGTGAAGCTCAGATTGAACAGATCCCGGTGTTGCATAGCCCCTGACAACAATGCTAGCACATCATCAGGCAACTCCTGTAACAGGCACCCAGCTCCCTTGCTGGCCATTCTAACGGGGCCAGGATCATTCACCCTCATGACCTCCTCCTCCCCGCTCCTCCGGCTCAAGGATTTACATACTTCGCTCCACCCTTGTTTCCACAAACGCCTTCAGAGCAGAAAACATCCACCGACTACAAATCTTAAACCAAATTTAGAGGAGACCCACCTCCGGGAAAAGTCTGTGTAACAAGGTAGAAAGAGATCTGGAGCTCTTTGACCAGCGTACATTCTTACGCTACCCTCTTGACCCTACATAATTTTGGTCAGGCAGACCACCTACGTGTGGAGTGTGGACACATGGAAACCTGTCCCCAACTATAGTGTATTATTATGTCTCATTCTCTTACTCTACACGGCTAGACTCATCCTCTTCCCGTGATGTAAATTTGCCGGATTTCCTTCAAAAGGGAGGCCTTGATGGAAACAACAGTTTGTCCACGAGCATTCACAGCAGCTTTTTTAGAGCTTCGAGTTTGGATGGGAAAGAAGATCCAGGTAAGGCTGATACGGCCGGCTGGCTGATACTTGTCCATGTGCATGAAAAGGAGCAAGGACCTATAGAAATTGTTGGGGTCCACCAAATGACTCTGCAACTGTGAACGTACCGCAGTCTGCTAGCATATTGTCTGTTCACGAGGTACCCTCAACTAATAAAACCAAGTCCAAACATGAAGTTATGCTTGGGGCCAGTTTGGACCCACCTCAGAACTTGCAGTCGCTTCAACTGTTGCACTACCAAGTAGACTACCGAGTTGTTAGATACAAGAGGAGACAAAATATACGCCACCATCTCGATCGGCTATCCGTTGATCTCTGTGAGCACGACAACGCGGCTTGAAGAGTACCCTCCTTTTATGAATGTATGGACATGATCTCATTCCAAAACCTGTTGTAGTTATTGCTAAGTTGAAGTGACACTTTGTAGAAACAAGCTGAATCTTAACGAGTACTCCATACATCAACGTTATACTTGATACCAGAACATTTGTACATTGGAATCATATGAACACACTAAACAATAACTGAACCCACAGTTGATTCCTATTGACCTAAACAATAATCTTGTACGACAGCTAATGAAGCTGCTAGGGAGACACCTTCAGTCACTACATTCATTTATAGTGACTGAAGGTGATGTCTCAAGCTCGGAAAGCATGGCGTGTTCTTTGTGCAGATGTTTTCCACATGTGGTGAAAGAAGTAGATCCCAACTTTTCGCGAGCTTTGAGAATTCCTCTGGGGAAAGGGGGGTTTCATTTGTTGAAGAACAAGTTCCAGAATTGATTGGCAAAGGGAAATCCAAGGCCCAGTTTTCATTCGAGCCGTGCTTTCTTTGTGATTCTTGGCCTGTTTTGGCTCTTGTCTCTTGCATTTTTCAGTCTTAGTCAGTCCTCTTGCTTCTTGTTTCTCAGTGCAGACTGCAGACCTAGTATTCCGGGGCCCTCTACTAACTAAGCCTTCAAGGTTATTTTTCCTTGCTAGTTGATTTATTTCAGGGCTTGGGTGATCTGTCCCTTTTTTTCAAATTAAAAAAGGGAAAAACAAATCTCAACCCCAAAAGTTATAGGAAGGTAAAAAAGTGAACCAAATTCATCAAAGCAAAGATCACAGACAATCCGACAAACCCTTGCTGAAAACCCTGCGTGTATGAGACGCCCTTGTATTCGTGTCTCGCACTGCTGCTTTATCGCCTCACTGTGCATTCCATTCTCCATCTCGTCTTGAATCCAGAATTCGAAAGCTCTCTGGCTGCAAAAATGGTCACGGATGATGTTTGGGAGTCCGATGGGGAAGAGGACAGGGAGAATGGGTTGGATGTTCGAACGGCATCAGATCTAGACCGCGAGTGGCAGGCTCGGCAGACCCAGTTTCACACTGTATCTTTTCCCAATGACATCAGCGTCGATGTGCAAGAACCCAATTTGGGTTGTTTCTATCTTGATTGAATTGTTTGGCAGCTGTGTGTTTGTGTAGAATTCTTCCTGGTATTGTTCTTGTTGTGCATCGGTTACCAGGCTCAACAGTTATCAGGTAGTTTTCATTTTCACTTCGGAAGGATTTGAAAAAGGTGCAACTTGACTGGAGAAAAGCTGGGGTATAGGGATGGCATAGAAGCAGGCAAGAATTCATCGGTGCAGGAAGGATTCAATGGTGGATATCGCGAAGCTATCCTTGCTGGCTGCGACTGGGGCCGTGCCCGTGGAATCACGAGGTCCATGAATCCACCACCTTTCCCATATGCAGTTGGTTGTGTGATGGTTATTCCGCATTTGATCAAGTGAACAGAGAAAGATAATACATTTCCACAAACGAGAGATGTGTGGGTCCTGGGGTGTTCTGGGAGGTGAGTCGTGGAAAAGGAGAAAACGAAGTGAAGTTGAGGAGGCTCCTGTGTGGCCCTGTGGCTGCAACGGACATTACACATCTAGGTTGGGTAAGACCTACCTAACATGTATGACGGTTCCTTGTCCACAGCGCCTTTGCAGCATTTCCACCATCATTGAAGGAGTTTCTGCTGAAAGAGAATAGCGCAGTAGCTCGCTTGGACGCCCTACATAAGACTGTCTCTGCCCTCTCTTCGGGAGAAGCGTTGCGGTCCTACTATCGACACTCAATTCTACCTGGTGCACCGAGGCCTGTGGTACCTGCCTCAGCCCAGCGGTCTTTGACAAGTGAGGAGGATGAGATAGTCCCTGAGGATGTCCCCTTTGCAAGTAAGCTGTCTTGTTTGGAGTCTTTGGCCCTCCGTTTGTCTGTATGTCTCTCCATCTCTCGTTGCCCTATTCTGCCAAGTGTGGGGAGTTTTGGGATCCACGAGGTCCTGCCAAGTGATCTCTCTGTCTGTTGCTGGGATCTTGGGAGTCCTTGGAAGAGAGGAGCAATCTAACTTCAGAATTGCCCCCCTTGTCTGAAGAACAAATTTTCTTTGTTTCAGAGGTTGCTATTGGACTCTGGATGAGGTCACACCAACTGGTATGTTGTTCTCAATGAGAATTTCTTGTCTGTGCAGCACCATCAGTGTCGACAAGCTCTGCAAGCTCTCTTTCCATCCCTGGAGTGGATAGGCTTCCAGAAATGTACGGTGGGAGCGATATCCGAGTAGGAGAGAGTGATGGGTTGGACAACTTTCCGCGAACCAACTCGGAGCACCAAATACAGGGGACTGTCAACTTGATCAATAGGCCGTCGCTGCCTGTCATGGGACTGATAGATTCGGCGGCAACAGACTCTGAGGCACAAAGAGCCGATGGAAATGCACTTGCATGTAGTGCCCAGGGATGTGCATGCACCACAAGTATTTCTGAAAATGTTGACCAGACTAGCTGTGATGAAGCATCTAATGAAAGAACAGATTGGGCTGCAGGGGAAGGGGACATAGACTCTGAACGGCTTAGATCAGAGGTGCTCGAAGAGCTTGCTCCCTTGACAGTCCCATCCACCCCCATCACTAGTGAACTAATTGACTTGCAAAGGAAAGTATGTGCAGAGCTTGAACTTGCTTGTATCAAGTTAAGCTATATAGCTCCATCCCCGTGAGTAGTGGTCTGGGCCTGCCTTCAAGGCTCAACTGAACAGCAAATGCAGATTTTCGTATTAATGGGGATATCTGTAGCACACCCTTGATGGTGATCATTGGCATTGCAACTTTGAAGTGATGAAGATATACAGTTTGCTAGTATAATTTGCCAGTAATGTATGTTCACAGTAAGCTAACTATGAAAGACACTTTCAATGTATCTCTCAGTTCAATCCTGGCTGCCTACGACATTGCCCTCCCTTTTGCATCCTCCTTCGGTTGTCAAAGTTAAGAAGTTTTTGTGGACTAGCTTGGAGATAGTACATTAACATAAAAAAATACAAAAACACCTAAGTTTGTTGCCCATGTTCTTCAAGTGGTGGGTGTTGCCGTGCGGCTCCTTTTTTAACTCAGTTAAGTTATTATCTACTAAGCATCCAGGTATGATGATGTTGACTTGTATAAGGAGGAATGCAAAGGTCATGATTCCAACATGCTAGTATTAAGACTTAATCACACTTTGATGATGCACTCAAGTTCATAGACTGGAACTGTACGGGGGAAACTCTTATGTACATTAAGGCCATAACTGATACAGCCTACGCCGCTGTGAAGAATGAAAAACCCCGACCTAACCGAAACCCAAATGGTAACAACTTGTGACCACCTCCAAAGCCCTGCCTACAGTCTCTGCAGATGTTGGGCATCAAGAAGTCTGTTGCATCAGCTCAAACCACTGCAGACCACCCAGACATCCACAGAAATCCAGACTGGTTAGAAAAAAGGAACAAATCCATGCTGAGGAAATTCAATTGCTTCTTATCACCAAAGATATGGGAAGTTGCATGTCCTATGAAGTTCAATCAGAATTTTAAAGACCTACAGATGTACTTCTCCTCTCTTTGTAAAAGGACAGCGAGAAAGACAACCGGCCCACCTGTCGCAGCAGATCTGCAAGAGTGCGAGGAAGTGCCTCAATGTCTTGGAGGACGATGTAGTATGGAAATGGGAACCCATCCAAATACTTTGAAAATGATGGAGGTCCATTTGAGAATGAGACAGACTGCAGCCACCACATATCCAGTTCAACTCTGTCCGCAAGTCTCATGTAGAATGTCATATAGACAGGCAGGAAATTTCCAGTAATGCAACCACATGTTTATATTGACTGGTGTGTACAATCTAATGCCCTTTGCATCATAACCAACCAAGAAACTCCTCAAGAAAGGCCTTGGAGGAAAATTCAGTCTAGCAATGTCACTATACAGCACATTACTTGCAGACAACGGACCTGCATATCGAGGATGGACTCTTGGGGGTTATCCAGCACCAGAAAGGCCAACAGTTGTCTCCGGTTCATTGCATCCCTGACACATCTCCGCAAACTCTCCTGCAATTATCAAGGAAGCCAGTTCATGCACATTAAGATTGTGGCCTGCCTAACAATAGTCGTGGTTCCTCTCCAAAAACGAAAGCTGACAGTCCAGGGCAATGAGTAGATTCGATTTCTGAACAAAATGAGAAACCATACCTACTTTTAAACCTCACTTCAAGCGCTGTGTGACTGTCGGTCAGCAACCAGTAACATGGCTAACATGGCAAAAGGTAAAAAAGAGGGTACCTTCTCATGAAAACGGCCATCAGCAATGATGAGCACAAGCTGCTGCAAGTTGTTCTGGCCTGATGGCGCTGCAGCATGCCTTGCCACTGTCTCCAGCATGCGTGTGAGGTAGTGCAGCAGATCCACCATTGGCTCATCATCTATCTTGTTATCTTGATTGAATGTGAAACTGGACACCATCTGTAAACACCCGCGGAAATATATTCAGCGGGCAAGCAGACTGCCATGTAGACACATCTTTCAACAATTGCAACCTAACCAAATGAAGTTACATTGCAGAATACACCATCAGTGACTAACAATCTCTCATATTTGCATCAACAGAGTTCCCATGGTTCAGGGATGCTCAGGAGCCTTGCCCAACGCTTGAGCACCCTGGCAGAATCCGACATCCAACTCTCTCAATTAGGGCAGATGATGACTCACATTGACACCAGCTTCACTGGAAAATGGTTGGTCAAAGTCATGTAGAAGATGCACGTTCCCTTTCGCCCCAAAACTGGCTACTGCCATCTGCCCTATCTCCAGTTGCGACATAGCTCTGGAGATTGTGATGAGGGCTTCCAATGCCAGGTGACCACAGTGGCTTTCTGACATACTGCGGGAGTCGTCAATGGCCAACACAACTTGATATTGCCGTTTGCTTGCCTTTGTACGTCGCAGCCATATCTTGTCCTTACGGAACTGGCTTGCAACATAGGGTATAACCTGCAGAAGGATTGTGAGAGGTAAGGTGTGATAACTATGTCAAATGTCCAGGGGAGACCATTGATCAGTAAACTATGTTGCCAACAATTGAAGAGCCCTACACCTTGACAATTAAGAGGGTGTGCCACCAGTGCACTCAAACAGTGTCACCAGCCTACCCACCAAATATTGCCTACATTTGGGCAATGGTTGCTGTGGTTCTATGGTGGCCCTTTAGAATGGTGATTCTGGTGCTCCTGGAAGATATTTCTGATCATTAGAACTTCGATGATCTGAACCGGCTGACAACTCTCAAAGAAAGATCTAATAAATTCTGGAAAGAAACTCCAGGATTACCTTCTTCATGTTGATGCGTTTACCCGACCGGTAGTCCCCCTGCAGCTTAGCGGCCAAGGTCGGTTCGAGAATCAAGCGCAGCTGCTCAGCCAACTCTTGCGAGAGTCGCGCTGTTAGTTGCTCATACTTTTGCCACATCACTCTCGCTGCATCTGCACTGCCGTCCCCCTCTCTCAACTCCTGTTCCAAGTCTTTCCTGACATCTCTCAACTCCTCTTCGCTCCATGGTTGGACATCTACATGTCCATTTGACCCTGTTCTTTTCTCGTCATCAGAATAGCCTTGTTTCCAAGGTTGCTGTGACCTGAGTGAGACAAGGCTCACATCCCCTTTACTCCGTTGCTCCAGCTCAAAACTGAAGTCGAGATCTTGAGGGATAGTATGCAAGTTATTATCTTCCAAACGGTCCCCAGCATGTGACCTTGCCTGTTTGGCATCAAGGGACCTCTGTTTCTTCATACTTGTGTTCAGCTGTGTGCTCTCAACCTCCAAGGATTCCTCTTCCTTTCTCTCCATCATTGACTCTTCCAGACCAGGTGGCAAATTATCCTCCCCAGCCTCTTCCTGTGTGGTCGCTTCCTGAAGATCCTGTCTCTGAGCTAGCTGTTCATCTGTAGCTGCCCCCAATGCTTGCGCATTGCCCTTTACCTCCTGCTTTGAATTGCATAAAAACAACTGTAAGAACATTGGTGTCATTCTCATGAGCCATTATAGACCTGAAACAGTCATAAATTTCAGGTCTAAGGGTCATGACTATGCTGGTGTGATGGGTTGGCTCCTTGTACCCAAAAGCAGTGGTACCTGGGCCACTATTGACACAGCAGCCTGCAATTATTTGCAGTCTGGAGAACCCCAGAGAAACACTGAAGTTCCTGCAGCCCACCCAGTGAGATTACTATTACGTGCACTTTCAGGGAATAGGGGACTAGAATGAAATATACATGAGCATTGAATTAAGGCAAGTCATGCAGATCATGGTGTGTTGGTTGGACCGTACCTCCTTTGAGACATACTCATACTGCACTCCCCTATCTTCGTCCATGGCCTCTGGCTCTCCTTCCTCAGATACCATCTCCACTTCAGGAGCAGAGCTATTGTCCACTAATTGCACCCTCTCCTTCCACTTCTTTAAAGCATCACCGAGGCTTCTGTAAGGGTTTGCATCCAGTCTGTCCAAGCTGGGAGTTCCATTGGAGTCACGGTCAGGGTCTAATACAGAGCTTCTCTTGTCCCCTGTGATATTTTCCAAGGCTGATTGTTGGATTTGTGAAGGATTGTTGGATTTGGGCAGGACCTCTGCAGTCCCCATCTGCTCAGCTTCAGCCTCATCAATGCCATCATTTAATGGATCCCCATGCACACCGGAGATTGCGCCAGAAGTCCCTGTGCCACCAGATGCTCTAGCATCTTCATTTAATTTTGGATGCATTCCAGGATCCATCACTGGTGCCTCCTGCGATTCTGTCATTGGTTGATCATGTATGTGACCTTCATCCTGTTGTTCACTACCATTTGCCTCGTCCTCTTCACTTCTGTTCTCTTCTCGGCCCTGCATCTCTCTGTCGATATGAGTGTTATCATTCTCTGTCTTTGTTTCTTTTTCTGCCTCTTCACTTTCATCCAGAGACTTCCCTTTCTGCTCCTCTAAATGGATTCCCTCATCAATGTCTGACAGCCCTTTAGACTCTTCATCGATATTCATGGCCTCAGACTGCTCTTCAGCACCACATTCTGGAGCTTCATCAGGTCCAGGTTCATTGTTCTCTCCTCCCATATCCTCCCCAGCTTCCTTATTCTCCCCTTCGCCGTCTAGATTCAAATCATCAGGGAGCTGAAGCTCTTCTTCAAAGCAAGGTTTGATCCCACTTGGATCCTCATACGATTCGTCTCTATCCATTCCTGATTCTTCCATCTCCTCCACCTGGTCACTGTCATCTTGTGGTCCTGCAGGGGCTTCCGGGTCTTTAACACCTCCCTCGTTTTCTTCAGGGTCACCGTCCTTACCACCACTGTCTTCCTGGTCCTCCTTGGCCCGTAGCTCCAGGTTGTCTTGGCTTGCACCTAAAGCCATTTACCCTTTCATGTCAGATATAGCATTTGAGTTGTTGCATTGCACCAGACTGATTTCCTGGATGGCGATATGGGGCAATCCCCACTGTGTAGATGTTTATGCCTAAGTTCTTGAGGAGGCCAAAGGACTGTTGCTCTGGCAGTTAGAATGTACTGATAAGTTGCCGCAGCCTTGTGGCCACTCTGGCAGTTGGAGAGTGTACTCATAAGACATTGTTTGCCATATCTGGCAGTTAGAGAAAGAGAGAGAGACAGAATTTACTTACAAGACATTGTTTGCCGTAGCCTTGCGGCCACAGACTCTGTACCCAGTTTGGGTGGAACAAAGAGAGAGAGATGTACTCATAAGACATTGTTTGCCATTGACTTGTGGCCATAGACCCCACGCCCAATTTGGGCAGAAGAGAGGAAGAGAGAATGTACTCATAGACTTTGTTTGCCGTAGCCTTGTGGCCATTGACACCACGCCCAGTTTGAGCGGAACACAAAGGGACAGAACCTACCTTCGTCAGGGGCAGATGCCGGCAGTAAGACTTACCAAAAGGGCCTGGGCTTTTGTCTCAGCCTCGAGACTTGCAAAGTTGGTAAACGGGAGGTACAGGCACAATTCCATTGATAGATTTGAAGAGAGCGTCTCTCTGGTGAGAGAAGCCCGGACAATGAATCAGAAAGTGACTCAACGGACAATTGCACTCTCCCTTTCCTCTCTGTTCTGTTTGCTGTTCAAAGGTAGGCTTCCCCCCCTGAGTTTAGATTTCATTGTAGGGCCGAGAGTGGGTAGACACAGAGAGAGAGAGAGAGAGTCCAGCAACAGTGTACCTTACAGACTGGATGACATTCCATGTCTGCTGGACGTGTGACCTTACCTGAAATGGGGGCATCCTTCTCATACTTTTCTTTCCCATCTTCCTGTCCTTCATGGTCATCGTCATTATCATTCCACAGCTGTTCATCGATAATTTCGCTCTTGTCACCAACATCTCCCATTTTCGAATCAAGTTTTCCATCTTCATCCTGAGTGTCTCCCTCCTCCTCGGACTCATCCTCGCTAATGTCAAGCATATCTCCTTCAAAGTCTTGTTCCATCTCTATACCCTTCTCGCCCTTCTTTCCTACATCTTCAGTCGCAGGGGCTTCTTCATTCTGTACAAAAGAACCCTGAAATTTAGTGGAACCAGAAGTGAAGGACAGTGAGCTGTGAACAAGCAGACATGTTGCAAGACCCATCCATAGACACTGATGACCAGAATCATGTGTAGGTAATAAGTAGCCATAGGCTTCCATGTCTATGGCTGAAATGTTGCCAGGATCTCACAAACTTCAGGCGGCATGCATGCAGCCACTAGAGTTTCCTCAGACCGTACAATCATATTACCTTTTCTGTGCTCCCGAGAAGCTGGTCCTCATCCTCAATTTGGTCGCTGACATCTTTCTTTCCTTCCCCTTCTCCCATGCCTGTGCCATCTGCATCCTCAAACTTGGTGCCTCCCTCTTCACCCTCTTCTTCCTTCGTAACGCAAAAACCATCTGTGTATAAAGCGCTGAACAAATTTGACAGAATGTAGCCCAGTTTTGACACCTGCCAGTCACAAATATTCCAAGGGCAAACCAGTTCAGCAAGTGGACAGCTACGTTTGTTGTGTGTATTGAGATATATTGCATGTGTGTCTCTACATCACCATCCCAATTGGCTAATTGCATGGATCCATTAGGAAAAGCCTCAATAACACGATAAGGACCCAACCAACGCATTTTTAATTTGCCCGGAAATTTTTGGAAACGACTATCATATAAAAGAACCAAATCGTGAGCTTTAAAGGCCTTTGGTTTTAAGTGGTTGTCATATTAGTCCTTGCGCCATAATTGAGTAAAGGAAAAAATCCTGAAGGAACTGAAAAGGAATCCAATAAGGTCGACAAAAGCAAAAGGAGCATGAGAATGATGACTAAAAGAAAGCACGAGATAGCAAAGCATTTGTGATCTTCTGAACCTCTGTCAGGGATGAGCAGCCTCTGAAGAGACAATGTATCTCTATATCGATGCCAGAGCTGAATGAACTCTAGACTCACATCAGAATGTACTGATAAGACGTTGTTTGCCGTAGCCTTGTGGCCATTGACCCCGCGCTCAGTTTGAGGGGAACACAAAGGGACAGAAACTACCTTTGTCAGGGGCTGACGCCGGTAGTATGACTTACCTTGGAACAGACAATTAATCCGAGTTTTCCAGATATCCTCTAGAAATCCCTTCACACAAGCACCAATCTGCTGTGTGTGGTTTGCCCAATAACTAGGCCCCAAAAGGGCCTGGGCTTTTGGCTCAGCCTCGAGACTTTCAAAGTTGGTAAACAGAGGATCAGGCACAATTCCCTTGATGGATTTGAAGAGGGCATCACTCTCGTGAGAGTACCCAGGACAATGAATCAGAAAATGAATGTCTTCAGGTTGCCCACACAACGGGCAATTGCAATCCCTCTTTCTTCTCTGCATCTGTTTCCTGTTCAAAGGCGGGCTTACCCCCCCTGAGTTTAAATTTCAGTCTCGTGCCGAGGGTGGGTGAACAAACTCAGATCAGAGAGGTAACCAAAATGAAATAGATACGTCCAAGATAAAGAAGAGCTGTCAAAGTGAAGCCAACACACCACGACAAAAATCTTGGAAAGTGCAAAAATAAGAAATGGTGACCGTGAAGGGCTACTACTGCCTTCCGATGGGAAGGTGGACACCATTATGACATCCAACACACATGTGTGGTTTAGAACCCACAAGCACTAGTGAGAAGGTAGTATGCCCTGACCACTGGGCTATGTATTGGATTACTACTGACAATCTTATTATTACTCCCCACTGACTTCATCAGTTCCCCGCAGTGGGTGCAGACGTTCCGACTTTCTGCCTCAACAGGGGAAGACTCAGCCAAGACATAGTCTTAGCATTCGAATCAGAGAAACTCCAGACCTAAACACCCAACGAATGTACTCAATAAGACTTATTTGCCGTAGCCTTGTGGCCGCAGACCCTGCGCCCAGTTTGGACGGACAAGAGGGAGCATCTACTTCTGTCAAGGGCTCACTCCAATAGTGGGACTTACCTTCATATCAACAATTAGTTCAGACTTTCCAGATTCCCTCTAGAAAGCACTTCACACAAGTATCAATCTGCTGTGTGGGCTGCCCAGCAATTAGACCCCAACAGGGCCAGGCCTTGACCTCAGCGTCGAGTTTTTGAAAGTTGGTGAACAGAGGTGCAGGGACTACGTTCTTGATGGTCCTGAAGAGGGACACACAGAGATGGAGAGAGAGAATGTACTCACAAGACACTGTTTGTAGCCTTGCGGCCACGGACCCTGCACTTAGTTTGGTTGGAACAAAAGGGAACAAACTCTAACTAGGGAGAATCCAACTAACACAGTGGGCTGAAGAAAGCTCCTCACTTTAAAAGTTTTTTCACTTTAATTTTCAATAGACCTAAGGCTGAAAGGCCATATATGCACTTGAGTATGGCAAACAGTTCTTGTTGTCTTCAAATGGAGATAAATCTCTAATATCTCCGAAAGAAATGAAATGGTACTTTATAACGTTTGCGGGAAGCTCAAAGAGCTTATGGGACACGAGGAAGAAAGAAAGAGAAAGACTGTACTCATAAGACGTTGTTTGCCGTAGCCTTGTGGCCATTGACCCTGCGCCCAGTTTGAGCGGAAACCAAAGGGACAGAACCTACCTCTGTCAGGGGCTGACGTTGGTAGTAAGACTTACCTTGATACATAAAATTGATGTGGGTTTTCCAGATATCCTCTAGAAATCCCTTCACACAAGCATCAATCTGCTGTGTGTGATTTGCCCAAAAACTAGGCCTCAGAAGGGCCTGGGCTTTTGGCTCAGCCTTGAGACTTTCGAAGTTGGTAAACAGATGTAGAGGCACAATTCCCTTGATAGATTTGAAGAGAGCGTCTCTTTGGTGAGAGAACCCCAGACAGTGTCTCAGAAAATGAACACTGTCTTCAGGTTGCCCACACAACGGGCAATTGCACTCTCCCTTTCCTGTTTGCTGTTCAAAGGTAGGCTTCCTGCCCTGAGTTTAAATTTCAGTCTAGTGCCGAGAGTGGGTAGACCAAAGAAAGAAGAAAGAGAGGGGCCACAAGCAGCCCAAAAGAAAACTCTCCACGTCAAGGCCATTATGGCCCATGAACTTTATAACACCCACATAAAATGGAAATGAAAATGGTGCTTTATCGTCCGCGGAAAGCTCATAGAGTGTATGGGACAAAATGAAAGAAAACATGAGAGAGGAAACAAAACCGGAACCCAAGAATGAGAACTAATGTTCTAGTGATTGTCTAAGGGTGAAGGCCTCGTGCAGGTAAGCTGCCAAGCATTTCTGATCCTCATAGTGGAAGACCTCAGAGATTGGGTTCCACTGAATAAACAGTGGAATCTCCCACGGATCTCGTAGTATAGAGGGCAGTAGAAGAAGAAGTGTTCTTCAGTTTCAATTTCCTATGCGAGCTGGACAAATAGAAAGAAAGAATGTACTCATAAGATGTTTGCCATAGCCTTGTGGCCATGGACCCCGCGCCCAGTTTGAGCGGAACACAGGGACATAAACCACCTTTGTCAGGGGCTGATGCCTGTTGTATGACTTAGAGAGAAAACTCCGGCCGAGACCGGCGTAACTAAGAGCCACTTCGCCTCACGGCTACTGCCCCCTTTCGGGGGTGGGCCCTATTTTACCTTGGAACAGCTTTCCAGATATCCTCTAGAAATCCCTTGACACAAGCATCAATCTGCTGTGTGTGAATTGCCCAAATACTGGGGCCCAAAAGGGCCTGGGCTTTTGGCTCAGCCTCGAGAATTTCACGACATAGAAATGAAATGAAATGAAATGGTAATTTATAACGTCCGTGGAAAGCTCAAAGAGCTTATGGGACAAAAGAGAAAAACAAGAAAGAATAGACAAAACCACAGCCAAAAGTAGCCCAAAATCAACTCAAGGGATTGACTAAGGGTCAAGGCCTCATGTCAGATAAGCTGCCAAGCGTTTCTCATCCTCATAATGGAAGACTTCACTGAGAGATTGGGTTTCACGGAATAGACAGTTGAATCTCCCACGGATGTCATAGTCTAGGGGCCAATAAAAGAAGAAGTGTTCTTCAGTTTCGATTTCCCGGTTGCGGCCGGTGCACGCTGGGCATAGACGATCCTCCCATTGCAGGAAACAAAGAAATGAAATGACATGAATTGGTGAGAAAGAAAGAAATGAAATGCAATGGTGCTTCATACCGTCCGTGGAAAGCTCATAGAGCTTATGGGATGAAGGCCTTGTGCAGGTAGGCTGCCAAGCATTTTTGATCCTCATAGTGGAAGACATCAGTGAGAGTTTGGGTTCCACTGAATAAACAATGGAATCTCCCACGGATCTCGTAGTATAGAGGGCAGTAGAAGAAGAAGTGTTCTTCAGTTTCGATTTCCTGGCTGCCCCCTATGCAAGCTGACATAGGCGGTCCTCCCGTTGCAGGTTTTCCCATCTGCCAGTCTCTATCCATAGGTTGTGGGAACCCACCCTGAACCGCCCCAATGCCCTCAGGAGGGAAGGAGATAAGGATGCTGAAAGGTAATTTGGTCTCAAGATTCTATTGTCGCGGAGCACCAAGAATGTCTCTCGATAGAAGTGGAGCTTTGTTGTGAGATTGGGTAGCTTCCAAGTTCTTTGGACATGTAATTCCATAAGCTCTCTCCTAATGAGTCTGTTGCGGTCCTGTCTGGACGTGATGTCCACCTCATCTGGATTCATTGGTGATAGGAAAGCAGTAGAAAGTCCGTTACGTTGAAATAAACTGTCCACTCGAGCATACCAGGAGTTCCTGAAACCTGCAGCTTTGAGCCTCATAGATGTTGTGAGGGCCCTTGCCACGAGCCCCTTGGGTGGAAGGGCCTGTAATCTATGGAGAAAGATTGTAAGCCGGAAGAGGGCCTCGGATTGCAATGGTACACATGCGAACTCTGCCCCTAGGATCTGAGATGGAGTTGTGCTCCTGGCGCCAAGCATTGCTTGGAGAAAAGATGACTGTAATGGCTCCAAATTCTTTTCCCACCAGGAGACAGGGACACCAGGTGCCCAGAACTCACAACCATAGATGGTAGCAGGGCTCACGACAGTGTCAAACAGCCACTTTTTGGTTGGGGGATGACGCAGATGTATTTGCTTGCATTTGGCCTGAAGGCGGACGGAGGCCGCCTTACCTTTAATCAATCTGTCCAAGGCAGTGGCTGCAGAGTGAAACTTGGGGGAGTGGATAACCAGACCCAGGTATCGGTATTTCACAATCTCAATTTCTTGCTGGTTGAAGATGAATCTACGATCAGCCTGGCCATTGAAGACCATGATCTTAGTCTTGCTAAGATTGACTTGCATCCCATAGTCTTTGCAGAACTGTTCCAAAATTTTGAGATGGCGTTGCAGGAAGACCGGGGATAGTGCCAAAAGGGCAACATCATCAGCGTAGAGGAGATCTGATTGCGTTGGTCCCCCATCCAATGGTACCCCAACCCCATGGTTTTTTGATATGTAATTCTCCAAAGCGTTAATGTAGATCCCAAGAAATGAATGAAATGGTGCTTTATAACGTCCGCGGAAAGCTCGTAGAGCTTATGGGACAAAATGGAAGAAAACATGAGAGAGGACCAAATCGAGAAACCACAATTAATGTTCTAGCGATTGTCTAAGGGTGAAGGCCTCGTGTAGGTAGGCTGCCACGCATTTTTGATCCTCATAGTGAAAGACATCAGTGAGAGTTTGGGTTCCACTGAATAAACAGTGAAATCTCCCACGGATCTCGTAGTATAGAGGGCAGTAGTTCTTTCAATTTCCTTGCTGCGCCCTATGCAAGCTGGACATAGGCGGTCCTCCCGTTGCAGGTTTTCCCTTCTGCCAGTCTCTATCCGTAGGTTGTGGGAACCCACCCTGAACCGCCCCAATGCCCTCAAGAGGGAAGGAGATAAGGGTGCTGAGAGGTAATTTGGTCTCAAGATTCTATCATCGCGGAGCACCAAGAATGTCTCTCGATAGAAATAAACTTCATAATGTCCACAGAAAGCTCAAGAAGCTTATGGGACAAAAGAAGGATATAAGAAAGAGTGGGAGGCCCAAAACAAGCAGCCCAAAAACCACTATCATCAGGAAACGAAATGGTAATTTAAAAAGAAATGAAATGAAAGGGTAGTATATACTGAGATCAGAAACTACAAGACAACAAAGATCACATCCAAAATTAAAGCAACATCGTAGAGGTGCCAAGAGCTAACCGTCCTCTGCATGTGGACATAATCAACCAAGATTTGCATCCCTGCAGCCTGTAGCATTGCCAATGGCACATGGATGCCACCCAGTAGCCTTGCTAATGTCATGGCGGTATTAGTTCCATCCTCCGCATCCACAATTTCTTCCTGCAATAACCGGGCCAATAACATATTGAGGTTCCCCACTCCTTCAAGCCTCTCTTGCATTTCTATTCAAGAAGATTCACCTAATGCGTAGTCATCAAAGGATTGTTGTCGAACCTCTGTTCACCCTCTCAATAGAAGTGGCATCTAAACACCTTTGCTGCCAGCATTACAAAAATTTCTTTCCTCTAACAGATCACATGCTAAGAAACCAGTTTCTTCAACTTTTGCAGGTTGCGATTGAAGATTATTGAACTTACAGCAATAGAAAGGACCCTAACAACGGTGTTGTAGACCCGGTCGAGGCGAAGAGCTGACATTTGCTCTGTAAGGCCCAAATCCCAACTCTGTATCGTCCCCACCAGTTTGGCAGTTCCCTCAACAGCTTCCGCAGAGTCGTTAGAAGTCCTTGAAATGTCTGTTCCCGGCTTCAGTTCACTGAGGTTTTGGACAGCCAAAAGTATCTCTGAAATCAGAGTGTCATAGAGTTCCATGAAAGGGATGAGCTTGCCTGTTGCCTCTGGATTTTGCTCTGTCGTTATCTCCGATTCAAAATTTCCTGACATGTCAAGCCCCTGAATACCATCCAGCATATTAACAGTCAATGACACTTTTAATCTGACTTTTAGTCTGACTACACGATCTCACCCTTTTCCGAGTGCGAAGAAGGAAAACCAAAGAAAACGTGATCAACATATCCGAAGGGAGAGGCAGAGAGAGGGAAGAGCCACCCATGCCATGGGTGTACATCACCTTGTGCAGCAGTTGTTGTAAGGTGTTCAGTCCAGGAACACAGTGACCGCTTGTCTGCTCACACATGCTCTGAACACTCTCTTCTGTGCTCTTGATTACAGAGAAATTGTCTTGCAGAGCCTGGTGCATGGCGGGGGTGATCAACAAGGGCCAGCAGTCCTCTAGTGACTGTGAACCCACCATGTTGGTGCTGGGGATAAGGTGTCCATCAAGCACATTCTGCACAGGAAATAGGACAGCCACTTCTAAATTTTGCTACAATACACCAAAACTCAGCTTGCAGTTAAATTTCTTGTCAATGGTTGTGACCTGCAAAGATCAGTCCTTGCAAGTACAGACCCATAAACATCACCAAAATTTTATGTCATATACCTGCTACAAATATCTCAGCCAGAACCAACATATTATCATCTGAGCGGAAAGTCCCTATTCAACTGCTAGAGGCTGAATTTGTCGTAAATTTCAAAACCATTCAGCTAGTGCTGCGGAGTCTCTGTCCAAGCTCAAGTTGCTTACCAGCTGTGCACTCTCTTGCAGCAGACAATATATACAGAAAATTACAAGTCAATCCATAGTTAACTACTGATGAAAACGTATGTAAAAGAAGCTTGAAACAGCTCTTCATCAGATGTAAAGATTGTCAAAATGACCGTGACTATACCTTGCAGCCTTCCAGATTGGCTAACAGTTTGGTAAGCGTAGTCTTGAGCAGACCTACTTCAGACTGCCCACTCTCAGAAGGACACAGCAGTATTGAGTCTGATGTCTTGAAAAGCAGCAAAGCTTCTGCCATTACATGGCATAGCGAGTCAATGAGATCCTGCAAGCACCACACAATTAGCATCCTTGAAAAGTCTCCATTGCCTCCAAATGTAAAGCAAACAGAAATGAAATGAAATGGTACTTTATAACAAAATGGAAAAAAAACAAGAGAAATGAAATGAAATGAAATAGTGCTTTATAACGTCCGCGGAAAGCTCAGAGAGGAGACAAAACCAAAGCCAGCAAGAAGCCCAAAAGCAACTACTGCGCGAGGACTTCAGTGAGAGATTCAGACCAACGGAATAGACAGTGAAATCTCCCACTGATCTCATTAAACAAAGGGCAATAAAAGAAGAGTTCTTCAGTTCCAATTTCCTGGTTGCGCCCGATGCAAGCTGGGCATAGGTGGTCCTCCCATTGCAGGTTTTCCCATCTGCGAGTCTCTATCCGTAGATCCGTAGAAAGAGAAATGAAATGAAATGAAATGGTGCTTTATAACGTCCGCGGAAAGCTCGTAGAGCTTATGGGACAAAATGGAAGAAAACATGAGAGAGGAACAAACCAGAAACCACAATTAATGTTCTAGCGATTGTCTAAGGGTGAAGGCCTCGTGTAGGTAGGCTGCCACGCAAAGAGAGCAAGAAATGAAACGAAATGAAATGGAACTTTATAACGTGCGCAGAAAGCCTAAGTAAGGAACTTTATGACGTCCATAGGAAGCTCAGAGCTTAGAAAACAGAAAACAGACAGAAATGTGGGGACCCCACTAACTAGAGAAAGTTTACCTTCTGCTGCCACATCCACTTCCGTACCCCTCTTTGCCTAGGAAATGATGTTTCACCATTCCCTGCTACAAACACACAGTTTACTGGTCACAGACAGCCATGGTCACTGACATGGTGCATGATTCTCCAACTAAGAACAAATTCTTTCAGAGAAATGGTGCAACCTCAGCCTCAGAAGCAAATGTTAGATATTCTGTGGAACTCAAGTTGGACAAAACTAAGTTTGAACCTTTGATGTTTGGCACAGTTGATGTTTAAAACTAAAGTTTTTAGAAAGAGCAATGAGAGGAAAAAGGGGCAAAGGACTGACGGCTTACCAAAGGTGGCCAGAAGGCTTGTCAAGTTGGCAAGCGTGCCTAGCTTTGCAGTGAATTCATGAGCTGAGCGGCGCTGCTTCCGCTGGAAATAAAGCAGATGCTCCATGTACTTTTGAGACACCTCAACCTAGCACCAGAAAAACCAGATGCATGAATGAAAACATTACAAATGCCAGCCACCATGACAATATGAAACTTCTTACATTGACTAGAGACACCAATATAGGAAAAGCTGCAAAGACAAAGTCTTGAGTTGTTACCTCCCGCAAGCTTAGAGCCTTGTTAAAATCCCGGGCATTCAGATGGAGACGGCGAACGAGTGTGATGTTCTTAAAGTAGTAGTCACTGGCCGCCTTCCAGCTGGTTTCAATCAATCTCAAGCTCAAACCTCTGTTCGCCTCTCCTTCCCCTTCCAAGTCTTGTTTCGTCTTTTGCCCCTTCCAGAAATTGAGCAATGTGCCTACTTCTGAAGGCGGCTGCCGAAACCAACTTCTGGGATCACGCTCATCCTGCAGATTGTATCGTCCAGATGGATCAAATACTTCATAAACCATTGTCATGCTTAGCAGCAACAAGGAGTAGTGGAAGTTGAGACACACTGCGGTACAAAAACATTTGTATAGACCAACCCTTTGACAGCAAAAAATTCAAAATATGAACCCTAGTCCAAAGGCTACATAATCACACACCCAGAGCACAACAAGAGAAGATTCCTTGCTTTCACACCTTGGGCACAGCTGACTTGTTGTATGACAAACCAATCTGTCGCAATGCTTTCAGCAGATCGACCAGGGCCTTCTTCTTTACTGCTAGCCTCTTCTCCCCTTTCCGTAACTCAGCTGAACGTACAATTACAGCAGTGGCGATTGTTTCCAACACATTGGTCTCTTCTTCTTGAGCCTGGCGACCAGCGGACGAGAACAGCCAAGTGCCAAGCAAACGGCCCATCTTTGAAGTCAACAAGGGCAGCCTCTTCTGATACATACCTGTCACATCTGCTCCCATTCCCATAAAGGTCAATTAGCATCTCACTTCCTACCAACTGTGCACAGGATATCCCTAAAAGATTGCCAGAGGTGAATGCCCTCAGATCCTACGGCCGATGTTCTCTACTGGAACAGGCAGTCGAGGGCCTTACCCAACCCCCTGCATCAATTTGTGGAGAATATGATCCACAACCTTTTGCCTTGAAGAAATCTGTTCAAACCTCAATTCGAGATAGCCACTCAGTCATCTGCAGCCTGATGAAGACTGTTTGAAATCTCTCGTGACATTTTTAAGTTCCACAGAGTCTATAGGACTCTGCATTTCTGGTAAGGCCTTAATTGTCATCCTTCACATAATCGGAATGTAAGCCTTCAAAACAATAGGCCCTGAACAGCAGAAAGAAGAAAGATAGCAAGACTTTATAATATCCAGCGTACGACACACTGAATTGTCTGATCCATTTCCTAAAGTGAGTTGAGGGGACAACCTTGTGGGACTGCCCCTGCTAATTTGGTCATCTGGGACACTTTGGCTTCACAAAACTGAGCCCAATCATCAGCCTGAGATGCCCTGCAGAATTAGATAAACCCATCACACAATGTAGACGTAAGAAATAAAGTGATACAGTTATTGGAGAAATCTCCATAAGATTTACTCACATGAGGTTGCTGAGTGCATAGACGAGCATCACATTTGCATCCAATTTAATCTTGCAGCACAAGGCTTCTATACATCTTAATGAGTAACTTTCCATACGAAAAATGCTTACATGCTTTGTTGTGCTCTTTCAACTCCGTAATCCGAGCTGGCAAGGTTTCCTTGAGAGGGTTTGAGATCTGACACCTCTCGGAGAGACAATTCACTGGTTTCAGAGGATGAAGTCAATGAAGCCAGAGTCTGACTGCCCATGCGCAAAGCTTGCTTGCTCAACATCTGTATTAAGGGTTGCTTGAGAAGTTCCTGCTCCACCGAGGAACAAAACAGAGAATTGAGAACTGATACAAGCATACAAGACACGGGTATGTTCAGCTGTCCTTGCAATAGCTTCAAATAACTCGCACCTACAGAGAATAAACTTGATAACACTCTGGGAGGAAGATCAACCCACATCATATTTGCGGATAAGTTTGTGAAGCTCCCGATGGGTCTTTTCCGCAGAATGTGCAAGGGCATAATAACCGCGGTTCTCCCATTTGGATTTTTTAACCAGGCCTTCTAAATTCTTCTCGATGGGGCCCCTACCCATTGACAATGTCTCTTCCACCCTGTAGATACACGTGACTCTGTAGTGGTTAGCAATCCAAGGCATGGTCTTGTTGGTAATCAGTATACCTCATAAAGGGTGCACTTTATGTGGGGGACTTGTAGCTTCCCCATTGCCACCTCCACAAGGGATTGATGGGCTCAGACTCCTCTCAGAAGAGAGTGCAGCCTTGATCTCCTCATGATGGGGAAGAAACGGTAATCAAACAACAAAGAGCACTACACCAGAGAAACTTGAAGAGAAGACACATCATGCAACTACGGGTTAAGCTAATGTCTCCTTCTAAGTAGGCTTGAATGTACGAGGACTTACGCAGGTAGAAACTGAGAGTAGTATTTGAATAAGTTGTAAAGGATGTTAGCCTTTTGAATCATCGCATCTCTGCAACGCCAACAGCAGGAACTCTATCATGATCTCTTTCTGTCCTCAGCAGAGCACCTCTAGAAGACAAGGCTGTAAATTAAATAAACAAAAAACAACAGTATCTATAATATAGTTCACTGAGAGCTACTGGATGTGTCCTCCGTCCAAGCAGATCTTCTGCCAAGCAACCAAGCTGTTTTCTTAATCAAAACAATTTGTCTTCAGGCAAACTTTATGGAATGGAAACACTGGTTTCTCAAGCACTACCTTGGGACACCAGCTAAGGGGACATTGCAACGATCCTGAAGGGAGAACTGGCCATAAAACGCAATAACCATGTCCAGATGTTTCCCAAAACCCCCAAGAGTTGATGCTAGCAGGAATTGGTCGATGCTGCAAAACATGTTACAGGGTTATAAAGAACTGCAAGACATTATAACGATTCCTAGACTGGATAATTTACCAAAAAAGGACCATTTTACCATGGCCAGAGAACAGAAGATAATGTTCCTTGGCTTCTCGCATTGATCAGACAGCTACTAATGTCAAAAGGATGTTCCACTCCTAGTTAACCCAAAAAGTACATCAAAATACACTGCACTTTCATTCAATGTGGACATCTACATATGGTACAAGCCATACAATTGAAATTGTTCTAGACGAAGTTCCTACTGAGCTGAGGTTCACTAAAGGTGGAGCACACCTGTCAGTGGTCTCTTGAATGTCACTGTCCAAACTATCCCCATGTTGTTGGTGTAGGAGTCCACGAAGGGAGAACCACATCTGTGAGAGAGAAAGCAAATTGTTTCAACTCCAAATAAATAAACCAAAAACGTTGCAGAATACTCCTGATAGGAACACAAGAGGGACCAGAACAGACCTCTTCTGCTTTGAATTCATGCTGGCGTTGAGTACTCTCCAGAAGTGCAGGCCAACTTTTCAGCTCCAGATCCTGCCATCTCCTGACCAACTGCATCAATTCGTCCATCTCTCCTGCAAATGGCACATGTGAAGGGAAAGGGATGTTATCTTGGATAAGGAAGAGACCTCTGCTCAGAAATTTTGACATCTGAGATGAGAAAATCTCCCACCATTTCAACACTAGGTTAGAAGAGCATTCTCAAGTAGCTCTAGGACACGAACACCTACACCACAAGCCCCACAAGTGGTGCCAGCTTATAGTGATCCACACTCTGCTCTCCTTGTATCTCCCCACTCCACTAAAACCCCCTTTCCTGCTCCATCAGAACTGGGTGAAAGATATATGGCCGCAAGTCTATGGCAATGAATGAGTACACCCTCTATTATCCGTTCCCGTGACAAACAGTCATTCACGTACCTGCGATGGAAACATGCTTCGCAGCACTCTCCTCCCAAAGTTGAGCCTTCGCCAGCAGTAACTTCAGTCCTGTCAGTGCCTACTTGTCACAACAGCCACACTATACCTTCAGTACACCTAGCTTGAGATAACCTACAGCCCAACAGAAATATTGCAAGGGCCAAAGTCAACCTTCATGACTGGTGCATCCAGAGAGATGGACAGAAGAGCTTTTAAAATAGTCAAAAGCTGTTGCAATATTGGGTGCTCTGGCCACTCCTCCAGTAGCTTGCCAACACGCTCCAGGAAGCAGGCCAATGGATTCAGGATCAATGCCATTTCTGGTGCATTGGACTGCAACAACCATAACAAATAAGTTCACCTCAGAAAAATTTGTACGACCCAACAAAAGGACTCAAACTTCAAAGAAAAGGGGGAAACACAACCAAGCAGCACCACCTAACAGTGGCCGGACTTCAGACATAGATAGTACGTGTTCATGTCCCGATATCCTTCACTCTAAGAGAGCCTGCTGTGAGGAGAGGTTATGGTACCACTGGGACCATGCTTGGAACAATTAAAAAAAATCACACAGAAAGATCAGAAGTAACACTGGGCCTGCAAAATTTCAACTGTGGCATTCCATCTTTGGCTGCTGACGCTCTCAACATCTTACTGCTCTCATGTTGATCATTGGATGGAGTAATGTGTAAACCTTCAGCGACGTAGGACTGTGGTATCTGAGTTGGGGGCTGCGATGCACTTCACTCTCTATGGACAAGAGGTTAATAATGGACAAAAGATGGATAATGTTCCCAGATATTATGTCACCTCGTAAATAGTGCACTTGGCTGTTTGATTGTCTGCAGATTTAGAAAGTTCTTCAAGCTTTTGGTGCTCCAGAGTGACTCTCATAAGATGCGCTGCCATGACTCGCTCCTCCAGTCTTGCAGGCACGGAGTGCCCTACAGCTGCAATATCCAACCAACACCCTAAGTTTAAGCCATATAACGTGACCCTCTGATGGACAGCATGCTGCCTACATATTGATAATATCTACAAGTTAACCTCTTGCAATCCATACCATGAATATTGCCATACAATGTGACACAGCTCAGAAAGGTGAAATACCTTTGATCAAGTGCATTCCAGTCTCATAGGCAAGTGTAAAGACATGTGTCCTCTCCTTGTCCGACACCTAGGTCATAAAATGAATGGAAAGATTAAACCCACATTCATGAAGGTGATGAGAGGTGATGTGAGGTGCAAGAAGAGCAATCAATCTCTGTTCTGACATAAAGAATCACACAAATCCTCACCATTTCTGAAAGGTTGGAACATCCAAACATGTTGTGGACTCTGACAACATCCTCAAGCAGAGACTCCTTGATCGCAAGCCAAGCTTTTTCGACCATCTGTCTCCCCTCGTCCTTTAAACCTGCTGCAAGTGCTGCTTGGGCTTGCCTCTGACGAAAGAAGGAAAAAGAATAACACGAAAATCAAATCAGCAAGGACTATAAACACTAAATCTACTGACAAATTGGAGTGCGAGGGAGAGGGAAAGATCTACTGTGGAGGTACAGCATACAGAATACTTGCACATCTCTTTGGTAATGTCCAAGGCCATTGAATACAGCAAAAAAAAATCTCTTATCAAGGCATTGTTGGATAGTTGACTACCAAAAGTGATTCAAGAACAAGACACCACGCACATTCTTTGTGCTTAATATGTGACGGCATTCTGCATTATTCTGCAGGTATAAAAGAATCTGGGACCACGCCCCCAAGCTCCACTACTGGAGGAAGAGAAGATCCTCTCACAAACTAAGAGTCCTAACAATAGTAGCTGGATGGCACCATGGATCACTGCAAAGTGAGCCTGGGTTATCGTGCAAACAAGGGCTTGCTCTGTCAACCCCATGACACATAGGGTGGATCTGAAGAAGGGCTCTACTGTTTCCAGTTTGTTCTCAAACAAGTGTAGTTTAGTTTCTGCTCATCATAGGCCCCACTTGTGACTTTGATTTCACATACTTAGTCGTACCTGGCTGGACCAGCATGCTCTGGCTGCATCTGCTTTCCCATGCTTTATCAGGCAGTCCGTACTAAGGGAAGGTGTTCTGGGGCATTTTCCTTGTCAGTACCTTGGTGTGGCTAGGTAATGCTTGGAAGGTAGTCATGCAACAACTTTCCCCTCGCTAGGAGTCAGTGCTGTTGTACTCTGGTTGCTGATTTTATCTGGGATAGCCTTTCTCTACTGGCTCTGGGACCTTCTGCACAAAATTATACATAGTTGTACATATCAAGGCAAACAGATCTTCATCTTTTGACTGCAGTGGTTGAGAAAAAGGCACTTACATCATCTTCCTGTGCACTGGCAAAGGCAGGGCCATCATCACTGTGAGGAAATTCAGATGCAAAGTCTGGAAACATTTCCAGGAAGGAGGCCTCATCAAGCTCAGCTTCAGTGTCCATTGCGTGGGTGCGACTGGTGAAGCGCACTAACTCGGCATCTTTATCTTTTCTAGCATTTTGTTGGTCATGAATTTCCGCCCACAATGCTGTAAAGGAGCTCAAGATTTCGTCCAGCGCCTAACAGCAAGGCCAAAATAAGACAAACATCAGACATCAAGCTCCTTGAAACTTACAGGCCATGTTGTACAAGAAAAGAAAGTCCAGTAATTTTCTAAGAGCCAGCTGAAAACAACAACTAGAGCTTGAGACTATATGCACTAATAAACAACTCAGTGAAGTGTACTAGAGAAACCACACTGCAGTCAACCCAAGAGTATTAAGCAATTATGGCATCAAGTGGACACCTTCATAGCAGCTTTGCCTTTAAATCTGGCCTGTTGAATGTCAAGGCCAATCCGCAAAAGGGCAACTCGTAACACCATGACTTTAAGCTCCACGTCTAAAGCCTAGTTTACATCAAGCCCACAGCATTGTCAATCCAGAAACTTCTGCATGGCTCATTCCCATAGATAAAACAAAATGTGCTCTCACCTCTGGTTCTGTAATAGCAGAGATGGAAAGCAAACGAAACCAGGCTTTCAAAAGTAAAATATGCTCCCTATCCAGAAAGTACCTCTGGTGTGCAGAAGGCCTCTCAAGTAAGTATAAGAAAGAGGCTTACTCATTGACACTAAAGGAGAAATACCCAGGAAGCCAGGTACTAATAGAAACACACAAGGATTTCCATGAAAACAAGCCACAAACCTCGGTGCCAACATAGGACGAATTCTGTGATCGTGCCACCTGAGACACGATTTTCTCGACAGAATCCGTCACCAAGTCCATTGAAGTAGCCCAAGTCACTTTCTCTTCACCATTAGTATCCTTTCCAGATGGGCATAAAGCCCTGCCCATAGGATACTCCATAAGAATACATAGAAGCTCCTGCAAGTGACAAGTGCAATAGGAGGTCACAATTTCCCTCGATCAACACACAATCAGAATGTCCATCTAGAGTGCAGTTGAGAATGAACATAGGAGATTAATACAAAACGTCATGCATCCTTGAACAAAGCTCCATAAATTGTACAGAGCATCAGTTATAGCCTCACCACAAAGGCATCCTCTCCCTGATTGACACCTCCTTCTCCAAAAGTAACAGATTGCATGTGAGCAGCCAATACAAGAGATAAGCCAAACTTGAGCTCATAGACCGCGAGCTGGATGGGCTGCACTACGTCTCTGTAGGCTGGAAACTCAGATGTGAGCCGGCTTATAAAATGTGCTGCATTCTCCTGAAAAGCAACACAAGATTCTCAACATAAATGTTCATTTTGGGGTAGTGTACTTTTCAGAATATACCAGACTGTGATCCTCCATCCTCCATCCTCCATCCTCCATCCTTGGTAGCTTTTAATCCCAAATGGTCCACAACTGTGATTATGTCCCAAACTTTCTGGTCTCCAAACCCACTTCTTAGCTCAAATTACAATCTTTTACTTTGCAATAAATGCTACAACCAGAGCTTCACCTCTATCACCCTCCATCCATCAGTACACTAGAAAACAGGGAATAATAAGAAGACATTCTTACCTGCCAATTGGTGACCTCTTGAAGAGTGCGAGTAAAGTCAGGCTTGCGTTGGTGTTTTTCTTCCTGCAGGGCTCCTACCAGAGCGGCCAGCCTCACTGTACTTGCTGATGATTGCAGGAAGTGGAGGACTTCATTTACTAAGTCCCGAAATTGAGGCGGATTTGGGCGAGGTATAACCTGCAAGGAGTTGCAGTTCAAACCGTGAGGGGAATAGGCTTAAATTATCAAAACTTCCTCTTTCAGAAATTTGTTGGGGATCTTTCTTACCTTCAAAGACAATGCATCCAACTCCTGTTTCATCCCCTTCAGTTTTGAGAGAAGCTCCCTAATTTCGGGTGTGTACATCTTGCCTCTAACAAGAAACTCGCTCTCTTTCTTTACCTGCAACTCCAACACAGAGATCCCACTTGAACATTAAGTGGAATGTCCAGAGAGGACAAATAACAAGGACATTCCAAATGCATCAAATTGGTAACATGATTGTTGCAACAACTGAAGTTATCCAATCCAAGTAAAAGGCCGATGTCGAAGATAGAAAGGGGAGGAAGAACTACTGGGTATAAGGAGAACAACTATCCACCTCTCCTGACAAGACACCATTTGCCGTTTCTACAAGTGCGGAAAACTCTAAATTAAACAACTTAAATGGTTCACCTTGATTTCGAGCTCCAGATTGGAGTGGTTGGTCAAAATGTGGGTATACTTGTGACTATATTTGGCTACTGGGTCACGACCATCAGCAGGCAATAACATTCGCAGCCGAAGGGATCCAAGTAGCAGCCAGACCTGTCCAAACTTGCTCATTTTCTCTGCAAGAAGAGAAACAACCATTTCATCTGAACAACCATGTGACAATGTGCATCGTCATCAGAGATGACAGGGATTTCTAGCAATCATTTCTGCCTTCTTGACCGGCAAATGTGAGGAGAGGAGTACTGAACTGCTAGACTGACATTCCATATAAATATATACACAACCCATGGTGATGCAGACAAATAAAACAGCTGGTGATCCCTACTAGCAAACATAGACACAATGGGCACTGCAAAAGCTGAAAGCTACAAAAAAATTCATAGGTCTCCATTGTAACCTGCTGATACTTCACAGAGATGAGATCACATGTGATCACTGTGATCGCTGATTCAACCCTAGATTAGCCAGCTAAGGGGGCCAACTTACAATATAAGAGCAAAAAGAGCATCTACCTGTAGAGCACAAGGTTCTCCACGGGATGAAGTACAAAGCTTCCAAACAGGGCAGCACCAATGAGTTGACAACTGAGAGAAGCTCCACATGACGTGAGCGTTCTAACAATATAGCCAGATCCTTTAAAATCTTATCATGATTTCTAAATTCACCCTGGTTCTCCTGCCAAACCACCTCACACTGTCAGTGTACACATTCATGCCTCTCAAAGATTCTCTCTGTGGAACCTCTTGTTCATAATTCTGCACACTGAGCAAGCAGAGAAATCCTGAATAAACACCAGCAAAGCAAGTTAGCAAACCCTGTGAAAGGGTCATGTAAGCATATAGGATTGCATGAAAAGCACCATTTCTGACTCAAGCCCACCTGCAGTACTCCTTCGTGCAAGGCAAAGAGAGCAGTCCGAATGTCTTCTACATCACCAGTGCTAAAGGACTTGCAATGAGCATATATGATCTGCACCAAAGAGATTGTTTAACAAAGATTTGAATGCATGGGAATTAGGGCTTTATCCATGTTGCAGCTGATGTTTTCCAAATCCAAACCTCACAAATAAGCCAGAGTCTAGCAGGGGAGGATCTCAGTTCAAAAAATCTCCTCTGTCACAAACCAAATCTATCAACATACATCGGACCTTCTTCGACCTTCTTCTTCATTAACATTCCGTAATATCCAGTGCAACCATAACATATCAAAAACAGCACAAAGAACTGGGAGGATATAACCAACTTCAAGCTCTGCTTTCAAAGTACTATACCCTTTTGTGCTTCCCATGTGACAGAAAAAAAGAGCAGCTTGAGGAGAAATCTCAAACAGATTGATACCTGCTGGAAAAGCCCACTGGCACTACAGAAAAGTGATTTAAATAGGTCAAAGCTCCAATGCTTTGAAAACCTCCAGAGGTGCAAAGCTGCCACCCTGAGCTGGACTACTCTTGCTCGATGGTCCCTCACGAGGCCTGGCTGCCCACTACAACCAGTAAGGAAAACCTGTTAGTCAACATATAAATATGCAGAGGCACCTTCAAAGCCTCTGCAATAGTTGTAGGTTACTTAAGAACTCTAAAAGAGAAATCCTTTGAAGAAAAGTGAGTTCAACCTTGATGTCCATCTAGTAACTGCCAGCACTAACAGCGTTGGAAGGCTATCTCTGAAGCTGGAAAATGCCCAGTAGAGGCCTAACTTAGACGCAATGACTGAAGTGGGCTTGAATAAGTATGACGAAGACATTGAGAAGTCTTTGAGATTGGTCACGCACAGTAAGTTGGATAAAATCACTGTCTGAGCACCCTGAAACAGTCGAGGAGGCCCAGATGTTGACGTCCAGTTCAGAGATAAATCGCTCTGCCAATGAACCATCCCCCTCAGACAACATACCTTCCTGAACGGTACTATGACATAGCCTGGGTTTCAGCTGGATTTACCTCCTTGCCTTGCCCCTTAAAAAATCAACGAGCATTACAGAAAAACTGCAACAGTAAGAGCTTGGACATCTTTGTCAGGTCCTTGGTGCTGCCCTTTCCTGTACTACTCTGGGAAACAATGTGTTATTCTTGGCAAGCAAGTGTTATTCTTCACAAGCAGTGATAGCACCGGCAGGGTCAGATGAGGTCAGAGTACAGGAGACCACTTACAGATCCTGAGGGTTTATTCCAAAGTGCCGAATGCCAACGAACCCACATCTCATGGGCCATATCTCGGAAGCCCGCCATCATGTCTTGCAAAGCATGAACTGACAAGAGCCATTAACCATATTAACGTATTTAGGTTCAAAGTCTAGGAACACCAAAAGTCTGCAATGGTGGTCTTCCTTACTTTTAAGAACCAGACAAACAGATCCACTAGGAAGAACCACATCAAGATCATCATCGTTAAAGCCATGGTCCAAAACTCATCTGGCAGTTTCCCCAAAATTGAAGGAAAAAGCAAACCAGCTGCAAAAAGGAAGAAAAAGCAAAGGGATTTACAAACCAACCTGTTTCTGTAGGATGAGCTGCATCCAGGAACCAAAGAAGGTGTTGATGGGGGACAAAATCAGCTGGTGATCTGGACGAGCAAGCCAATCCGAATTCTAGCATCTCCTTCACAGTGTCAACTCGTATCCTCTGCACCCAAAATAGGCAATCCATATCTCAATCTATAATGACCAGCTGTGCTGCTCTCTCCTTTCTGAATCAATATATTAACTTGTCTGACCCTGTGCACACATGCTGCATGATCACCAAACACAACCCACCTTTTCAATAATCCTCAGTGCTCCATCATCGTCAAAGTTATTTGCTGCTAAAGGTGACAATTCACCAAGCAATGCTGTATCCATACAAAGACTTGAATGGTCCAGCCATGGGAGCAGCTCAGACCAGAGAGTCCAAGCAGTAGGCCACTGGAGCATACGTGCTGGGAAAGAAGGCTGTGGGCCATGCCAAGGGGTGCATCTGCAACCACTGTGATCACCACCCTTGGATGCAAGTTCTGGGGCTGAACTCTTTGCCAGTGGGATAATATCATAGCTGCGCAATTGAGAAAGTTGAGTCTCTTCAGACTCCAATCTCTTCGCAAGCATCTGCAGCAGAAGTTGCGACGGTACACATTGTAGTTAATAAATAGAACATACTTGGTCAAAATAACATATGTGAAAAAGGTAGTTATAGGAGCACACCTAGGCAGAGAGCAAAGTTGACCAGCTGCCTGCATAAGAGAGCCCCAATCAGAGTTCAATGTCACTTTCAATGAAAATGGGCAGACAGAGAACCTCAAATATCTCTTGAGACTCATAACAGGCATTATTGGCAGAGATAGTGAAGACATTGTTGCCATTCAAAGGATTCATGTCACGGCTGCCAAATCCTTCCTTGGAAGTCTCCTGTCCAAGCCATCTTATGATACTCAGTCCTGCACACTCCACTTCACTTGCGTAAGTCACCAGCTAGGCTTAGGCTCTTTGGCAACAGGGCTATGTTACTCACAACCAAGATTGACCACTCTTGAATTAGGATAGCATTGTGGATGCTGCCGTGTACATCTGGGCATCACAGATGCCCACCATCTTTTTGAAAATGCATAACTAAGTACTGTGTAGAAGCCAAAATCAGCAGAAAAGGGCACGGAATAACCTGTCATGACCAATCGCCGCACATTGCAATCAGCCCGGATCACCTGTTTGACTCCTGCTGCTGAGCCTAGACAGATAAAAACAATAATTGACATAATGATGGCACTGCAGGAAATAATCCACGAGTGTCTATGAATATGCAAATCAAGCACCACAGCTGTAGTGTTAGATTGTACTCATAAGACGTTGTTTGCCGTAGCCTTGTGGCCATTGACCCAGCTGTAGTGTTAGAGCCAGAGTAGAAGATGACACTTACATCTGCTGCGACAGAATCCATCTGGATGTACTAGCCAAAAGCAAATAGTTTACAGAACTTATGCCAGAAACTTACAGAACTTACAGAACTACATAACTGCAGCCCTTGCTAAAAGATTTAGCTAATGCCTGAAAGGTTAATTGTAACATCATTTGTTTTGAGGATTATGAGAGGTCATTAGTGATCCAGATTAAGGAAGACTTGCACCCTGGAGAAGGCACCCTACATTCACAAATGAACAAAAACCATGTCTACACAGAAACAAAGGAATTGCGTCCAAGTGGGCCAGAACACCAATGGGACAGAGAAGAACTTAAGTATCCTTCAAATCTTCTTGGCATTTGTTGTTTCTTCCAAGGCCACAAACATGTGTTATAGTTCATCCATCAAACCAGAATTATTTATTCAATCTGAAATTGATTCCTTACCTTCTGACACTGGACTCCAATATGACTCACATAGACCTGAGACCTGACGTTCCTGGTCTTGGAGCTCCTTGGTATGAGCCAGCTGTGGGTGGCCTGCAAACTTCCATAGCAATGGTTTTGAAAGAGGGTTCTGCCCAAGTGAAAATGGTTTATCAATCATTTCCACAAGATGTTGGAGAAAATCTGCTACCTGCCATCGCCACAACAGATGAACTTCAATGCTGTGGATGGCTGTTACACGGTCGCCTACCAAAAGCAGAGGCCCCACAACTGGAAACATTCTAGAGACTCAGTTAAATATATACAGCAAACTTTGACAAAAGACTTCAGTTCTTTAATGTCCTCTGATTATACAACTACATCTTTTCAACGCACAAATGACTGCCCCATCGCATAGGGCAGAACCAGCCCAAGGTATAGGTCTAACACCCCAATGAAAGAATCAGTAATTTCGGCCTGTTACTTCTCAAATCAAAGACCTGCTGGCTCGACAACTGAATTCAAAAACAGAATGTCCTGCTATGAAGATACCTTCGTCACTCCAGATCCAGCAATGCCTGGCAACTCCATCAGATGCTGCAGGCTACGCTTACCCCAGCTCCAGCAAAACAGAAATGATTCAACATCAAACTTCGAGACACTCACATTTCTCCAAAGAGCTTCATGCCATTCTTGTAGTTTTCGAAAAGTAGCATCAATTGAAGAGTCCCACACCAAGATATCCGCTAAAGTTAGGACCTCATCCTCCAACTTTCTCAAGGAAGTAAAGAAAGTATATAAATACTTCAAAGTTAACTTAGAGACTTGATGGGTATAGCTGTGAGATCTCTCTGCAGGATGAGTATATTGCCAATAAGATTGCACAATGGGGCTAGCTGACGAATTGAGACCCCATTTCTCCACCATCTCATATACCTCATCCTCTGACTCCCACTGTAGAAGGCTACGCCGCAGAGCTTGTAACTTGGAACAAAAAGAAACCACCTGACTCCAAGCTTCCCTAGCATCAACCATCTCCAGAGCCCTAGAATCATCAATGGGGGGAAATATCTGTAGAAAAAACTTTGGAGCAATTCCGTGGTCCATGCTCGGTCCCAGGCACTTTCTCCATGCTGCTAACCATTGACCTCTGACTGGGTGATCCAATTCCTTTTCTAGAGCAGTGGCAAGGCGCCTAAGCACTTGGGCATCCAGCATTTTCCCAAAAGTGTGGAGCCACTCTATGCGAAGCTTCAAATCAAGAAAGCTGGCTTGCTCTATCATCCAAAGGCCAGCAAACCACAAAGTTTGATCAAGTGCTAATGCATCCAGAGGAGCCACTGTTTGGTCCTTTGTCTCCCTTAGCACTCCCTCCACAGGATTGAGGAAATAGCGCAGAAGGGTAGCCGGGAAGTATGCTGCCATGGTTCCCTTACTCTGGAGCCACTCCAGAGGTTCTCTGGCCTGGATGAGTGAATGCCACTCCACACTAGTTTTAAAGGCAAAAAACTGTGCCCCTAGAAACCGCACAAACATACTATCACGTAAAACCATCGTCTCCTTGGAGTTCAGACAGTAGTGAGCCAGGGTCAAGGGGTTGGGCCAACCCCCTGGTAAGGGCAATGCCACTTTTCGCCAACTACTGACATCCACAAGTCCCACTGCACCAAGCGTTGTGTGAAACTTCTCCATGGCTGCTTTTCTTGCATCTGCACTACCAAGGCGATGGGCATAAGTTTGCTCCCAACTGCACTGCAGACTCCAGCCCAAGCTCGCACCCCTTTCAAGTAGCTGCTGCATCAAAGAAACCCACTGCCAAACCTCTCGTAGAGACACCCGAGACCCACTATGTGACACATCCAGGAGCCCTTGAATGTCAACATGAGCTTTGCACATTGCCTGAACAAGGGAAGGGCCTGGTATTCCTGCATGTATTAACAGTTTCAGACTATCAAGATCCGCACTAGAGGCACCTCCCTGAAGTTCCTCCAAGATACCACTTTCCGGTGTCCCTGATTCCAACCAATCAGGTTGCAGCATGTAGACTTCGACCCCTCGGTTACGCATAGCCCTGGACACTTCCCCGTGGCTTGGGTCAACAGTGAGGAATAGACGAAAATTTGGGTGGGCTCGTACAACCATGGCTTCTCCATTGACCAGCCCTCGCTCGTTGATCATGATTGTACCCCCTGGTTCCAGAAGCGGGTTCAACCTATCAAGAACCTGGAAAGACACAAGCACGTTCAGTATGCACAACTTGCCCACAAATTCATGCTTCATAGAACTCCAAAAATTAAATGTGGACTAGGCTAGTTCTGCTCTGTGATGTACAATGTTTGATGAATTGGATTCCTACCAATAGGTTGTGTAAATGACAGGAACACCACAATTCAATCATCCACACTGCACATACCCGGGACTCCTAGTGCCTCAAAATCAAATAACTCATCCTTGAGTAAAGATCCTGGATGCTGTGATGACAGGACATGAAATAAAATGAAACGATACTTTATAATGTCCACGGAGAGTCCAAAAGAGCTATGGGAAGAAAGAAGAAAAGGAGGAGCCAAGAAGACACATAATTTAAATCCCCAGCAAGCCTGCACTAGCAGTCCAATCCCAGTAGCGAACATAGGCCTATGCAACTATTCCAATATGAGGAGCTTCTCTGTGATTAGAGGAAAAATATCCCACAGAGACAGTACAGTTGTGGACCACAAGAAGTTGCAGAAGGCACCAAATATTGATCACCACAAGAACCATGCCACTTCATAATCGCTAAAGCAGGTCATCATACCGTTGGGTTGCAGAAATTGGCATTGTCGAGTACCACCCAGTCGCCTCTTTCCAGTGCCTTCAAAAGGTCCCCTTCCACCCATTCAAACTGCCCTGCCTTCCCAAACTGCCCAAGGCTGCCCTTGATGTCTCTCAATCTCTGGAGCAAATGCCTGGGGTCCAGAGCACTATCTTCCACGACCATCCCAGAGATCACGACAGCCTGTCGCAGCTGCTCCACAGTGTGTAGTAACATGTCCACCGCTAAGGAGTCTACGACCCCTTGGTCAAGTTGTTGATCTAAGCTAAGTACATCCAAACTAGATTGTGTTCCACGGGTGACAATACACTTGTGAAAGGCAGCCCAAGAGCCCAGTAAGTTCTTCACAAGATTCACCTTCAAATCTGCCCTCAATGTGTCCCCAGACACAGTAAAACAAAAGCTAGAGATTGTCTTCAAAGAATCATAGGCACACCTTACAGTCTCTTGCCAGCGGCGAAACAGATCATATTGCTCAAAGCAGCCGAGTAATTCGGTTGTATCAGTTGCACTAGAGAGGGAAAACTCGCGCACGGGGTTACCAGTCAGTGCTGCTAATAGGCGAACAAGGGAGGTCTTGCCAGAGGCAGGGGGTCCTACCAATATGCACATCCAACCCTGTGCCACACAGTGCATAACTGCTTCTAATCTGTTTACCAAACCAGGAAGAAGCTGCAGCTGTTTACCAATGCTGCCTTGTAATAATGGTTCCTCCGTACGTGGGAGGCTTGCCAGCCCCACATGGAGTATATCAGGGTGGACCGAGACCATTGGACATGTGTCAATCTCCACAGATGTCCCAAACACATGCTGGAAAAGACTTAGCACACGACGCCGATCTTCTGTGGTGCGCATACGTTGTAAGTAAATGACATCCAGAAAGTTCTCTGGAGCGTCACAACGCACTTGACACCCAGACGATCCATCTCGTGCTGCTGCAGAAGTATTTCATTCATATAAGCTTTACAAGGAGATACAAAAGACCAGCATGGATCAGAAGGGAAGACCTCTCTGCTATGAATGACACAAAGGAAATCACCTCACCGTCGCCTGCTATGTAATGACTGTAATGAATGACTAACTATCCATCACAAGAGGTACATATGACCTCCAACAACAACCACCCTCTACCTCCAAAATTTTCCAAAGAAGAGCATATGACCATTGGGAGACCCACCTTCAATAAGCTGACACCACCGTAGGATGTCGCGGAGATTGAACTCCCACGGGACCCCCGAATGGCCATAGGCGTGGACCACCATGGTGTCATGGTGCAAGCGTGCATTGAACTCGATCATCTTAAGCAGCAAGGGCTCAGGGATGGATGGATGCAATGCATTCGCAATGAACATGAAGTCATCTTCTGATAAAGCGTCCATGTAAACCTGGAGAATTTGAAAAATCCATAAGATTATGGTCAAACGGCCATATATGATACTGTGAAGATATATGCAAACCATATTACAGGAGAAAACTGTAGCAACTGATAGGTAACAGACAAAAACCCAGCAAGATCACCTACTGTTAACCCCTACCAAGTTTTACTGACTGATGTTTGGATCTGAAGTAACCTTCTGCACAAGTTTGTGTTGCTTGGAGCTCGGAAACTCACCTTGGTAAAACGGTTGAGGAATGACTTTGGAAGGCCCTTGCGGCCCCCTCCCTGTGACAGGGGATTCTGGCACGCAAAGACACGGAAAGTTGGGGGGCATTTAAAACTGCGGCCCAGTTCTGGTATGAAAACTTCCCCCCGGTGATCCAAGCATGCATTCAGTCCCTGCATTGTTTTACAAGCAATTGGCAAATTGAATCATTATGATGACGAAAGTACTTTTTGGCACTTGCAATGTGCACCATCAAGACAATATCCACAGAGGATCAAAATGCATTTAACAAAGGTTCTGGAGCCTGTGGATGACTATTGCAACAGCAGTACAGACACGACTTCCATCATATAGCATTCAAAACATTCTTTGACATGGTATGATTTCATTCACAAAGAGGGTACCTCTAACACTGACTGTGATGCAAGATTCAGCTCATCCAGAAGCACCCAATTGCCTGCTTTCAAAGCCTGCCATACAAACACGTTGGAATACATAAACATGTTGAAACTCCCTCACTATCAAGACGCACAAAATATTCCAGTACAAGGAGATCCACATCCTGACTACAACATGGAAAACTTCAATTCAAACAAAAAACCTTCCTGTTAAACATCAAAACAAAAGAAACAGTCACCTGTAGAAAGACGCCATCAGACCAGCGGAACTCTGCACCTTTCCCTCCTTCAACTGGCAAATCTGACCCGAGCAAATCCATTATGTCGGTCTGCAATGACCATGACACAACCTCATATACTTACCAAGCAATTAGATCCTATACTCTGAGATCCTGTATGAAAGCACTATTTGCAGATGATTTGAAAGAACCTGAAGGATCCTGAAGGATCCAATTTTGATCAGCTTGTAAAGCATTTTCATTTGATATATTCTTTCATGACAACAGAGAATAAATCTTTCTTACAGGCAACAGCCTTGTCTTAGCCACAAGTACCTTGAGCCAGAATTCAATCAGAGCTGTTGTCACAAGTACGGGCACTGTTGGCCAACTTGTCCTAGGGCCTTGAGTGAAAAACAACAGCTCATAAATTTCTTTTTAAAGTTCTAACAAGGAGAATATTCGAAGGAATGTGAGTAGAAATGATGGGAAAAGTAAAAGAAAGATCATACCTGCTCAGACAGATTAATGCGGACAAGTGTGTGACCTGAGGATGAAGCCAAGGCTGCCACTAGACTAGTTTTGCCCACCCCTGGACTTCCCTCCAGCAGCACTGTCATCAAAACACCAGCAAATATTTGTTGTTAAATTGCAACAGAAGGATCCTTAACCTGGAATTGACCAAGTATGGAAAAGAGAAAGAAAGAACTTCAACTTATAACCTCCAGATGGGGCCATGAGCACACATTCGACAGCGTAGAGCAAACAAATGAGCATATCAGGATAAAGTCAAAGGGCCTCAAGCAGGTGGGCCGCAAGGCACTTTGGATGTTGAAAGCTGAAGGCCTCTGCTAAGGAGTAGGAATCTCTAAGAAGACAATAGTATCTCCCACGTATCTCGAAATATGCAGGACAAGAGCAGAAGTGCTGCTCTGATTCACTTCCTCCAACGCACAGATAGGGCAGATTTTAGTGTCTCGTTTTTCATCTCTGCTTTTGAGAAGTTTCCACTGTCGAATTTGAAACCGGTGGAGAGCTGTCTTTCTGGTCCCCATGTTTGTTGCACATAAAACTTCATAAGATATTCTCACATCGGCCTGTTCCTCACATTCTTAGGAAGTATGGGCTTCTGGAGGTGGGTTGAAAGTAGGGACACTACTGGCATTGAGATTGTGGTATGCAAGGAACTTTCTCAAGAGGTACAACAGCATGTCTTGGATCCTTTCTCAAGTGCTGAGTTGTGCACAGTGCCCTCACCGGCAGCCAGTCTTGTGAAAGGGACCAGATCCAAAGAGGAAGATGACAATTCAGAAAATGGCCTCATACTCCAGGGGTAAGGAGTAGAATTCCACCACAGTATATGGAATTTTTCAAACAAATTTCGTGGAAGAACATCAATTAAAAGAGCCTACTTGCCAGGCTTTGATAACTGCATGGCCCGCAAAATTCGCAAAGCATTCCGACTTGTTGTCGGTGCTGCCAACGTGAAACTACTCCTTTGCAAAACTTGATCGCCTGCCGGACCAACCATAGCAATGCATCAGCATTGGTTTGTGTAGAGAGTTGAGAGATACCAGCTTGCCATGTAAATGAATGCCTTCTAGCCTTCTCCTTTCCATTCCAACTACATGTTTTACATGCAGTATCTGCTATCAGGAGGAGTCTTTGCAATACCTCTTCTTATGAAGAAAGGATGGATGCCAAACATGTTGTTGCTGTGGACGATTGGATGGGAGCTTACGTCAACCTCCATGGAATTAGGGCCACTTGCAGTTCCAGGTTCAAACCTTTGGTCTTCAAGCGAAAGAGCCTCTGAAGCCACAACCCTTTCATCCTGTGCTCGGTAGAGTGGCATCAACAATGGACAACCTCAGTGAGTTAACATCACAATCAAAAGCAATAAGTTCAACTGCTCTCACCCCAGGATCCCATTTTGAAAATACAGAAAGAATGTGAAGATGTACCAGATATGATTTACCGTTCACGAGCAAACCAAAGGGGAGAACAGGATTGAGTAATAATTTCAGTAACAATTTGAGGACAAACCTTCTCCAAAAAACACACATATTTGTACCAAGCAACAAGTTCTGCCCAATAGTTTGCCTACATTTTATCTACGCATACTAAAAGATCAACATACTAAACAATCAACATGAGCACATACTTCTGGCAGTTGTTGCAACAGATGGTTCAAGCAATCACTCTTCAGCTGTTGAGCTGCTGCATTAGACAATCCCATCCCTGTCCCAAAACCGCCCCCAGCATGTCATACCTCTGAATTAACCTCAGATTCAGTTCCATTACCTCCCTACCCATACATTCCAGGCAAAAGCCAGCAAAAACAACGATTTTCATAATCCGTTAGCAAGAGTACATAATTCATTTTGCATCATCCCAATTGTACCAAACCCAATGCCATCGAGGAGGACCACGAATGCGCCATGAACAAATGCGGCAAATTTGCCAATCTCCTTTTCTGCCACATTGATGTATGTTATCCAGGCCAAAAGATCTCGCACAGACAGAATCCTTCCGCTTTCATGGTGATGTTGGAACCACTGTTCAGAACAGAAGGGAGCGCCACAACAGTACCTCAACAATCCATACTCAATGATAAGTGAAAAGCCTACTCTTAAGACATTCAAGTCAGAAACAGTGCAGGAACTTGCAAATATTTGGCAAAAACTGGCCAATACACTCTGCTCTGATCTTGAAAGCAAGATTGGAGGCATAAATCAAAGCATTAGCAAGAGTCATAATTTAAACTCAAATATGTGAAACTGAGACTTCAGTAAGAGACAATTTAATGAGGTTAATACAAATCACCAAGTATCAGACAGATGTGCACCTGCCAGAACTGAAGCAGGGGATCTGCAAGACTAATAAGCTCCGGTTTTGAAAACCTGAAAAACATCAACCATCATTAAGCACACAGTAAACTAAGCTAAGATTTTCCATCTAAGGTACTTTCAAAAGATCTTGGACAAGGTTTTGGAGGGTCAATATCTGCTCAGCTGTTGAAAGATTTTCTATACACAGGGATGCCAAGTATGGTGGGTGTGGGTTTTGACAAATAAGTTCCAAGCTCCACATATGGGTGGTAGATTTCCTCTGTAGTTAGCCCCCATACGCGTTCCAGAAAATGAGCATAAGCAAGTTGTGCAAAGCAAACCTGTCGCTGACAATGCTCTTCAAGTCAAGTGGGTCACTGATAGGGGGGACCCAGATTTCAGTGAAGCGATTACGTAGTGCTGGGGAAAGCTCTTTCTTGCCAAAATCGCCCCCAGGGTTCATGGTGGCCAACAGACAAAAGTTTGGATGAGCAATAAGCTCCACCACAACAGGACCCCCTTTCTCTGCGAGAACCTGCCACAACATCAACCAAACGAAATATGAAAATACAAAATTCGATGTTGATGAGGGACAACGACAACGTTTGCGTGATCTGGTTTATGTCGAAACAAAGATAAACCGTCTCGCCATTTCCCGAAGAAAAACACGTTCCTGTTCTATTCTTTCTTGCACTGGAAACAACAGGCAAATTGAAAGTGAAGAACATTTCTTGTTTGACTCTCCTCTCTACTATGAGATTCATGTGAGATTAGTTTGTCTATTCTGAGATACCCTCTCACAGACATCTTTCATTACAAGGATCAGAAATGCATTGCAGCATATCTGCATGAGATGTTGACTCTTAGACAACCCCTTGAGCAGTAGTTGTTTCTGGGCTGCTTGTGGAGGGACCCTCTCTTTCTTGTTTCTTTCTCTTGTCCCAGCCACTCTTTCAGCTTTCCTCGAATGTTAAAATGTATCTCTTCTTTTCGTTTCTTTGCTTTTCTTTTCCAAGAAGAACTTCTGAACCTGCCTCTCAACTTCCTGCCTTTCTACACAAATCATAGTGAAGGAATCCCTTTCCTAACATTGGTTACAGCAGCTCACTAACCAAGAGGCGTTTCGGTTCCAACACACTGTTCAGCCTTTCCAACACACTGTCATCAGCAAGTGATATCTCATCAACGAGGAAAAAATCACCATCCCGCATGGCCTGAACTAATGGCCCATCATGCCAAACAAAGAGTGACTGCCACTCCTTTTGTAAACCTGAAAGCTCCTTCTCTAGTGCTTCCACCATCTCCACTTCTCCCTTGGACTTCTCATTCCAGTTTTGATTAAGTTTCTTCATGTTGGAAAGAGCCTGCCTGATCATTGTCAGAGCCACAGCAGCATCCTCAATCTTCGAAGGTAACTGCAAAGGAAAAAGCCAACATAGTCTTAGGATTGAAGATAATAAGATAAAAATACTTACCTCACACACCTGCTGCAACACAACTTGTTCACATAGAATAACCCAAGACCCTTGTATCTCCAATTCATGTACTCAGTATAGCAAAACAAGTATGACAACCTTGCCTATACAGTATTCCTACAGGCAATAAGAAAGTGCACAAGTAGACACCTTGTGAAACATATTTTAAGTCCATTCTAGAATGTTACTACATTTCACTACTTTTTACACTTGACCTCTTGAAGAAGACCCACACTTGATGTACATCACCTACCCAAGCCCTGGGTGTATGGATCCCAACAATTTTTAGAGTGGACATCACAAACTGCAGAGGTACAAAAAGAACGAACTAGCTGATAAATGCAAACCTACCTCACCCTTGCAAACTTCCTGGAACAGGTTCAAAGAAGACACCTCCCTGAGGGCATTCTGGAATTTCACGCCAATACTATCCCTCTCCCGCACAGGTCGGAGACCCTACAGAGCAGCCCCAAATTAGTTCACACCAAGTTTCTCCTTGAAGCAGGTTCTCAAAAGACCATGGCCAAAACAGAGTCTTACAATTACTGCCTGTCCAACCTATTAGAACAATTGTACTCTGTAATCAGTGGCAATCCAATTTTATTTCTTTCAGAGACACAATTGATAGGGGAGAACACTTACACCGAGAAAGTCAGATGTCTCAGAGTATTGATGGCAATTAAGAATATGAAGACGCTGCTGGAAGAGCAAAGCGAGGAGCTGACATATGGTGGTTTTCCCACACCCAGTTTCTCCAATCAGTAACACTGGTTCACAGTGCCGGATGCAGTGCTCCACCAAATTGAATAGCCGTTTCATGCTCTTAGTCCACACGATCCTGGGTAGCCAAAGTTCAAAAAATTATAAAGCATGGTCTCTAACCGAATGTTCTGCAGCCCACATGATTTCATTCTGTGCTTCTAGGTGGAAGATAAAAGTGCCGAGGACACTTAACCCAGAACACAACCCTAACTCATAACTCGTCTGAAAATCACATCCATTGGCATTATAAATTTGTAAAGCAATGTCAAATGCAACAATAGAGCTATTCAACACTTTTTCTCCTAGAGGTGAAGGACACAGCATATAGGAGAGACTAGTCTGCCAAAGTTTCTCGAACATTACATTGACATCACCAGAAAAGTGAAAGGAGCCAGATCCAGGTTCGCGCAATCATCAAGCCAGGTTTGTCAAACTTACTTGCCAAATGATGTCAGGGACTCTGGAGACTTCAAGCATTCCTGAAGGGTTTCCAGCTTCTCTGAACCTGCAATCTGCTTAATACCAGAACCATGTCATTTCCAAATCTGTATACTGAAAGATGTTTTGTCGAATATCAACAACTCGACATGGGCCTTCATTTCTGAAAGCTGCATTACCCTAATATAGAGGATCTAACCAAGAAACCGAAGCTATGATGAGCTCTGGCACATCTAACCTTGCCTCCCATGTCTGCCATACCTGGTAATACAAAGCAAGAAGAAATTCATAGTAAATGGGTAACAATTGCAGAACCCTTACTCACCTCATGAAGCTGGTTGACATCAATTTTCACACGCATGTGTTTCTCCAAGACTGTCTGCACAACCGCCTTCTCATTCCCATCACGCAACCGTTCAGCAAGGAGCATGTAGCCATCCCTGGCTAGTTCTTCGTAGCCATTTCCGTGCCGTTCAGCCCACCTGAAAAGATCACGAGAGGTGATGAATCCATGTTTCCCAGCAAACACTTTGCTGCTCTGACGATGCCGCTGTAAGTCCTTCATTACCTCAACCATCTTTCCAGCATAGCTCCCTGGAATCTGACAACGCTTTTCCAGTATCTGGCGGAGCTCATCATCTGGGATGTCATCAATATGAAGCTCCATGAAACGATTGCGGAAGGCACGCGATAGCACTTTTCGGCCACCATAAATGCCTGGGGGATTTTGTGTAGCAAAAAGCATGAAATGAGGGTGGGGTTTCACTGTGACCTGAAGCTCAGGCACAAAAAGCTCTCTGTTGTCATCCAGCAACCGATTTAGAGCCTCTAATACGTCCGAAGGAGCCAGATTCAACTCATCTAACACAATCCAATATCCCTTGCGTACAGCTTCCACCAGAATCCCTTCCTGGAAGACAAGTTTTCCTGAAGAATCAGTCACATACGACCCTAGGTACTCCTGCAAATCGGTGTGCTCATGGTTGTTGATACGGACAAAACGGTGCCCTGTTATGGTAGCCAGGTATTCAACCAGGCTTGTCTTTCCGCTGGAGGTTGGGCCTTGCAATAGGACAGGGTACTTACGCACAAATACTGCCCTTGCCAAATTCTTTAGATGGTTACGAATTGTCTCGGTCAACACATAACGGTCCCGGGATTCCAGTGACGACCTGTGGACAAGTGTCGTCAGTGTACATGGTGTTTCATGCAAGGAGCTATGAAGCGCAATCACCACAACAAGTAGCACGGAAATTAGCTTAACAAACTTTTGAAAATTCGAGCCATTATAGTAATTTGGAAGTCAAGGGGACCATTGACAGGTAAGAGAGGTAAGCCAATAGAAAGGTAAAATCACCTTCCCCCTCATGAAAGGGGCACAATTTGACAAGCTTCATATATGCTAAAATGCTTCCAAATTTTTAAAAGGTAAATTGCAGGAAAATTTGAGACGAACCTGGAAGGGTATGCATGCCCACTCTCCACCCAGAAATGTTCAAATAAGACATGTTCAGGGCTTGGCTGGGGTGGAACCTTGAGGAGTGCTTTGAGGGCTTTAGCTGCCGCCAATCCCGTTTGCTTGAAAAGTGCGGCACTGATGAGCTGTTCCATGACCAAAGCACTCGGGCTGTCAAGAAGGGTCAAAAAGGACATGCAGATTCCATCATAAATGGCTCTCTGAAATCCATAGATGGGCATGGCAGCGCGGGTGTATTCAAGTGCTCGAGCAAGTGACCGCAGACTGTATTGTGGCTTTTGACCGGCTCCATCCAAGAGTCGAGTCTCAGCTTCCTTGCGCGCCTGGAGGTAAAAGTTGACAATCTCTTCTACTGGTGGGGATGGAAGGGCCCCCTCAAGGTACTTATAGACCAAGGCATGCAAGTCTTCTCTTCTTGTCAGTTCATCAATATAGAGTTCCGTGAACCGGTTTTTCAAGGCAATGGGAAGGTCATGTTTTCCAACATCTGTCGCAGGGTTCATGCAGCCAAAGATGCGGAAATTAGGATGCCGAACCACACTTTCAACGTCGCCTCGTTCTGTCAGGCACAGGGAGCCTCCCTCACCTTCCAAAACTCCAGTTAATCTTTCTAGAGTCTCAACCGGGGCTAGATTCACCTCATCCAACAAGAGCCAGCGGCCCTCCCGTATAGCCTTAATTAGAACTCCCTCAACAAAGGAGAATGCAAAGCCTGTCTTTGCAGCCTCCACTTGGCGCTCAGCCTTGTGGAGATCGATCGAAAAAGCCCGCCACTTGTCATGCAACTGATCATTGAGAGGGCGCTTCCTCTTTGGGGTCTGCTCCTCATCCTTGTGTCCATTGTCGTCACGCATCACCATTTTTGTGGATGGAGGGCCAGGACCAAGTCCCATCCCGTTGGATGGAAAGGATGCCCCCACCAGCTTGGCCACTGAAGCAACCACTGTGCGGAAGGCTTTGAGCAAACGTTCCCATTTCTTCCTCTCTGCCAAACGCTGTACTTGCTCCAGCAGCTCTGCATTCTTCTGTGGGTTTTACCCACAAAACATTGGTGAATTTGGAGCCAAGGACATGAGGAGAACCAACATGGCTACAGGAATTCTCTCTTCTCCAGAAAGCAGCATTCTCTCCCTCTACCTCCCTTCCGCTCCCCCTCCCCCTCCCCCTCCCGCTCCCTCTCCCCCCCCCCCCTCTCCCTCTCCCCCCTCCCCCCTCCCCTCCCCCCCTCCCCTCCTCCCCCTCTCTCTCTCTCTCTCTCTCCCTCCCTCCCTCTCCCTCCCTCCCGCTCCCGCTCCCCCCCCCCCCCCCCCGCTCCCCCCCTCTCCCCCCCTCGCCGCCCCTCCCCGCCCCGCCCGCCCCTCCCCCGCCCCCGCCACCTCCCTCTCCCCCGCCCCCTCCCCCGCCCCCTCCCCTGCCCTCTCCCTCTCCCCCGCCCCTCCCCCTCCCCCTCTCCCCGCTCCCCTCTCCCTCGCTCTCTCTCTCCCTCCCTCCCTCGCTCTCTCTCTCTCTCTCTCTCTCTCTCTCTCTCTCTCTCTCTCTCTCTCTCTCTCTCTCCTCGAATGTTGCTCTTTATAGACAGCATTCAAGAATTGCCTGATCCCGTTATTCTGTTCAGAATTTTCTTAACCTAAAGCTGCTGCCCTATATGGTTGGTAAGCTTGGACACTCTTCTCATTTGGGAGAGGAGCAGGGCAAGAGCTGAAGGGGCTGACTACACTATGGCTACAAGCAAGGTATCCATTCAGTCTCCTTCAACAGTGTGATGGGCTGCTTAGTATGGCAACACAAAGGGAGTTGACACTATGAGGAACTTAAATGGACTTGACTAAGCTCTATTCTCAATCTAGGAATACTTGTGCAAAACCAAGGGCTTCTCTATGGGTCCTTGCTTGAGTACTTGGTCTACCTTTTGGGAATAGGTACTTCATTAAGCTATACTCTGATTCTATGAATACTTTTGCAAACCAAAGACCTCTATGTGTCACCTTGCTTGAGTACTTCGCTCTAGTGACACCTTCCTTTCGGGAATGGGTGCTCTCAAAATCCTTCCTGAAAGCAGGATTTTGAGAGCTAAAATTGATTCACTGATGTTTGGGCAGTACCTAATAAGGGAGCATGGAGTCAAACGGCCGTACAATACTAAACCTGCATGAGAGCTTGGCGGAACTAACCTTCTTCGGGAATGTGTCTTTGAAAAGGTGATTGAATGTCTCAAATAGAGGAATGCATATGCCTTGAGCTTCCACAGGCTTGAAACCTCCCAGGAAGTCAGAGCTATCGGTCTGTTGGCTCATATTCTGTTGAGGCAGCAACACCCCCATCAACACACAACAAACAATCAGCGCAGCATTATTAAACGTGATTGTTGTGTGGAAAGAAAACAGCAATGCTCAGTCCCTTACTACCGCATCCAAATAAGAAACTGCTGCTCCAAGATCAAAGGGATTCAGTAAGCACCAGCACAACTGCACAACTGCACAACAGAATAAGTGCTCAAAAATATATCTTGTGCCACATTTACTCTCAAGGCTTGTTTCAGTGTTTGCTCACCAACACAATCAAAGGCATCCCAATCTGGTGGGCAAGATATTGCACCAACGTTGTTTTGCCTGTGCCTGTTTCTCCAACAAGAAGAACTGGCTCCTGCTGCTGGACACACATAGCTATTGCCTCCAAAGTGCGCATGGCATAGCCTGTGTTGGCAAAAACTCGAGTTGCAGGAGCCTTACCCTGCAAGTCCGATAACGGGAAATAACAAACTGCTCATACAACCTACAACAAGATTTACTCATGGCTGAATAAGTCCAACCACAAAGAGGAAGTCCCAATACATGCACTCAACCATGAACCCATCTGCCACTAGTACCACACATGACAAACTGAATCTTTGAAATATACCAGTCAGCACATCTCAAAACTTGCACATTTTTTACTAAAGGATGTAGCCACAGGGGAAAGCTAAGTGCTCTCTTTCTTATTAAATTGACCAAATGGCCAAAAGATGGTACCTTCTTCAGCTGTGTGGTCAAGGTGGCCCGTCCCACTTGAAGGCTGGATGGCGACATCTGAAAAAAGAGAGAAACATCAATAAAGAGTATCCAAGTAAGCCCAATTTATAATTCATAACTTCAAACACGCCAAGGGGAAACTCCGTGAAGCTGACATAGCAACATATTCATTCTCTTCTACTTTGGTTCTCTCAAAGTACATTCTTCCTCTTGCACATAAGCACTTTGAGCTTCCCATGGACATTATCAAGTTCCTTCCTTTCTTAACATTATAAAGTTTCTGTCTACAATTCAAAGTTGTAGAGTTGTGGTTGTACTAGCTGGTTGGTTTTGCCCCATTATTCTCTCTTCTTTCCTTTTCCTTTCTCCCATAAGCTCTTTAAGGCGCCATTTCATCTCCCATAAGCTCTTTGAGCTTCCCGTGGACATTATACACTTTCCATCTTTATAAAGCACCATTTCATTTCATTTCATTTTTAATTTCTGGCAGCTCTACTGCCTCCCTGTCAACCTCACCTGGATGTAATGAATTTCTTCATTGTTTCTTTCTCCAACTATATGGTGACCCAAAGTTATTGGCAGCTCACCTGCATGCGCCACTCCAGCTCTGAACAACATTTGAGATTTCTACGGCAAGCTAGTTTGGTTTTATCTTGTTGTCTTACATTGTCCCATTGTTCTTGAGCTCTTCTTGCTGCCCATACATACTGTGAAGCTCCTTTCGCATGGGCCCTTGCAGCCTCTGTGGATGATTTGAAGTTTCTTCTTCCCTTGAGCAGTAGTTGCTTTTCGGCTGCTTTTCGGCTTTGGTTTCATGTCTTTTTCCATTTTGTCCAATAAGCTCTTTGAGTTTTCCGCGGACTTTATAAAGTACCATTTCATTTCATTGCTTTCTTATTCTCTCTTTCGTTTTTCTACAGTGTCTCGTGGGCTGAGAGACCCCCTGGACCTTACTAACTTCCTTTTATTCCTTGCTTTCCCTCCCTTTCTCTCTTGCAGAGCAGGAATCTTCCAGGAAATGCAATCCAAAAAAACTGCCTAAACATTTGTGCCTGCCGAGTGGAGGCCTGAGTTCAACCCAAGCCCCACAACACTACAACCCAAGTTCAACCCAAGTCCCACAGTACTTAATTTGCTCGGGGTAAACACTAACCCCTACCAGATTGACCATTCTAAGTTCATCACACCAACTTATGCATGAGACCAGGGGGTTGATTCACCTGCAACGTCGGCTTATTGAGCATAGAGAGATATTCAACACTCTCTAAGGGTACATCCCAGTATCCCGCGATCGCTCTCATCACCACTTGCCGGTCAGTCACACTGGCTATTGACCCAGCAAAGCAATCTACTGCCTGCATGCACACCCAAGGCACACCCATTTAGGCTCACTACCAACACCTTCCGAGATATCTCCATTATTCTGAACTTTTACAGTGACAAAGTACAAATGGTTTCGAATAATTCAGCCTACTGCTCAGCCTCTGGATAGTCATGCATAGGTCCGGGAAAATACTTTCAATGATTTTAATCCAACTGAGATAGTTTGCAGCAAGAGGGGTTGCTCCTGAACGAGCTTGGATTCAGTGCTGCCCAGAGGCCTTCCATCGAAAACACACGACAATTCCAGCATATCCCCTTGTATTACATCCTTGGTTGTCAGGTTACCATTACATACACTCGTTTTCATTTGTGTCTGGTACATCCCTATGTGTTGTTGGGTTGCAGGAAGAGGCTCGATTCCCTGTCCTTATTGACCAATGCAGTTGGCTAACAAGCATTACAGCACACTGAACTCCTTCAATATTGAAACGAGTTTATTGTGTGCACACCCGAATATGCATAGAGCATAAGCCAGAGACAATGGGGCAAAAGAGACTGACACATAAGATGACAAATTAAGACTTCAAACGCAGGGAGGAGTGATGGCAACCATGGAAGGCCAAATACACTGAAAAGACCAGTCAGTGAGGAAAGAGGGAACCCCATCACATTAAAAAAGCAGACATGCTTCACTTTCTGCAGAAAGTGAAGCACGGTCAATCTTCAACATACAAAGACTGAGTTAGCCACAGCTCACATTCTCTCTCTTCACAGGCCTTCACCCTTAGACAATCACTCGAGCAATAGCTTTTATTCTTGGCTCTGGTTTTGTTTCCTCTCTCATGTTTTCTTCCATTTTGTCCCATAAGCTCTATGAGCTTTCCGCGGACATTATAAAGCACCGTTTCATTTCATTTCTCTTCACAGAAATAATGTAAAGTAAAGAGTTGGAAGAGAGACTAACTTCGCTATAAATACGATCCCGTACATAGCTGGAGAGAACAGTCCCTGCAACAATTGGAAATTCCAGGGCTGCAATCCTCATACCCCACTTCAACAGATCCCTGGAGATCAGACAAGCCATATCTACTTGTCAATCATCCCCCTCACCTTCAACAAACACTTGGGACATTCACTGACAAATCCATCCATATTCTCAGATAAGTTCTCTCAATGAGGCCCCTCTGTTATTCAGCTCCTACTCTAGCTGGGCCTGAAGTGCACACCTGGTTGAAAACTGGCGACCAATATATACAGAGATTTCCTGATTCCCCTCCACTTGTACCATTGACTGAAAGGCAAACGCTTTCAATAGCTTCAACGTTCCTGATGCACCACATAGAAAATTAGACCTACCTATCCCACACATGCAAACTTTTACAGTTGTTTCTCTGAGATTTTAGATAAAACACAACACTGAGACCATATCACAGCAGGAGCCACAAATTTCAGCAGTCAGCAGACTACCAAGGCAAACAATTGTCTGCTTTTATTCATCGATTAAATGTGTGATTACAGGCTTATAAGCAAACAACCCTACGTTGCAAATCTGGTAGCAGAGGCATTTCACCCAACTTATGCTCACTTTCATGATATTGCAAAACTGAAGTACACAGCCCTTGGCATGCATCCAAACATTAAGAGAATTTGCATAGCTCCAGAAAACTGTGCTCTTCCTCAGAGATGAAATGGAATGGAGGAGGCAAGTAGGTGCGACAAAATAAGCACACAGAATACTCAAGATATGGCATTTTAATAAACGGAATGGTCCTTTGAAAGAACCTTCTATAAACATACCGATCAACTTGGGGACTAATGGGACAAGTGAAGGGAGATGAGCCCGCATAATGATTGCAAGTTCTTCATTACTTGGAGAATCCACCACCACTCTTCTCCACAGATTACTTAACATCTCCTTTCCTGCACAAAATCAAAGTTTCACCATTGCTCTTGCTTTAGATGTCAACTGTCATAGAGCTTGTTTGATTTACTTCCAATAAGAAGAGAGTCACTTCCATTGAATGAAATTAGCGATTCAGCAACACTTACTCCCCCCAGATGCACTGTGCATGGAACCAATCTTCGTCTGAGTGACCGTAGAAAACAACCGAAAATTCTCAGCTGCATGAATCATCTGGTTGGACACAAAACGTCAGATTAACCCCATTCCTTCATTAGTATTGACTGTGACTACAAATCTTCGTTTCCTCAGAAAGGAAACTGCATGCACTTATCCAGTTGATAAGGAAAAATAGTAGGATATTCAATGTAATAGTCATCTACAAATGATTAGTAAGAAACATACCAACAAAACAGCACTACAAACTGATTAATATTCCCTCATTACAATGAACAGATTCGCCTTTCACACTCCCTATAAAAGCATCAGATGACCAAGAGCTACTCTTCCGATAAAGTTCCTTTCCTTCTCCCACCCCAAAAAGACTAGGTCTCTTTTCTGGACACTGAAATTCTCACTAGAGAATTGCCTTAACACAACCGATACCTCTCCACGGCCTGGAATATACAGCTTCCGGTCTTCAAGTATTGGAATGAGTGTGGAGAAGATCTCAAAGGGAGCCCTGTCGATGTCCTCAAATACAACCCACATTCCTTGTAAGACTGCCTGTATACAGCAAACAAAGAAAATTGAGACTCACTCTATCTCCCACCTGCCGAATCTCAGAAGACCTGGCGTTTTGGGACGAACATTCTCAAGCCCAACTCCAACCACAGGAAGTGCACTTCAACACAGTTATAAAAGGGGGTCGTTGGGTCAACATACTGTGTAGGTACCTAGGGTCCTTTTTGAGTCCTTGCAGGAGGTTTGGGTAACCATATTGGCCCAGTTACGACCGTTAGAAGGTGTCCACCTTCCAAACGGAATGCAGTAGCCCTTCGGGATGAAGTGACACCATAATTCACACTTGCTTCAGCAAGAGTCAGCCTATCTTTCTTTTTTCTGTTTTCTTCTCCCATTTCCACAATGAAATTTGATGGGAATACAAGATAGCTGACTGCATCAACTATCCAAACCAAAAGTTACCTGGGTAAGAGCACCAGGCTGCCACTTGAATTCTCCAGGTATTTCTGTACATATATAGTTCCCCAGCAATGTCTTGCTATCCATTTGGTCATCCAAGTGAAGGAATATCACATCTGCATAAGAAAGTCAGCCACCAACATTGAGACCCTCCCTTCCGCCAACTAACATAGTTCCCAGATCAAGAGAAAAACAATCTTGTCTAGCATTTCCTCACCTGAATTTCCTGTAATGTTGGCGAGCTCCTGAATCAACGATGACTTTCCTGCTCCCAAAGGGCCTTCCAGAAGCACAGGATGACGTTGGCTCAGCGCCAAGACCACCGCCTCCAGGTTCTTTTTCACCGTTGGCGTCAGAACCAGCAACTTACTTGGAAATGGAAGCTCTCTACAAACAAAGAGTGGCCAGTCAATTAAGAAGTGCCACAAGCTAATGACTAAACTCGGTAATGGAGAGTCACAGCAAACAGAAGGAAGTCCCAAAGACTAGTAAACAACTCAGTACAGGTCAGTGCACCTTCAACAACAAATTCAATACATTGTTAACTAGTACTACCATTCACCAACACCAAGACTGAAAATGGCAAATCTGGAGACTTTGTTGCAAATCAGCATGACACCCATTTCCATCTGATTGGTTCCAAGACATGGACAATCCACAAGCTACAACAATCATAACACAAACTTCATGCAGAATCCAATGACAATCATCCTTCTACAAGGAGGGATGGCAGGGCTGAACTGCAGATACTTGAAACGTCTTTCAGCATTCATTGTCAATCATTCTTCCCAAAAAATAATCATCTCGATGTGTACCTATCATGGAATGAGCCCCTCATCAACCGCAGATAGGGACAAAGGGAATTCGAAGCCATTGGTGATGCCATACCTGCCGTCTCGTAAATCTTGGCGGACAGGAAGTTCAATCCCAAATATTTCAACATGTGAAAATTTAGTGCCTTCATCACTCTTCCACTTCACCGCTGTTTGATACTCACCCAGGAAGCTCGAATCCCCCTTTTCTTCCACTCTGTCCAACACTGAGGTTCCCAGTCCAAGTGTAGAATCAAGGTACATGCCTGCTTTTTCTACAGCTATATCCTGACAACAAGACTCCCACCGTAGCCGACAAGCGAAAGCCGCCTCCTCGGTCAAATTTGAGACAGTGGAGCTCAGGGCCCATGTCGCAGCATCGCTCATATTGAAATAAAGCACAACAACTTGGATGGCACACCATCGAACATCTGAGCTGATTTGTGTTGTCAAATCTTCCTCCATAGAAATGGGCGTCCATTGCAACAGATCAAGGAATGGGCTCCAATCCCAGAGCTCCCGGAATATCTTTGGCTCAAGTTGCAAGAACCGGTATGATGCCCGTACCACATCAAGCAGAAGCAAAGCACTCTGAGAAGGAAATTAAACCACCAATTTCAGATGTATACAAAGAAACTTGTCAAGATTAGAGAAGAAACAAACCCTATGTGGTTCACACTAGAGCCAAGCCACCATCCCTACATACAAGGACAATGCCATTAAAACTCGATGCAGGGCACTTTCCTGCAGGTTTAATCATCCCAAATAGCCAGCCATCACCGTTCATCCAGTAACCACCCCTGCAGTGCAGAGTTCACATGGGCCTATGCGAATATATATCAGCACCCCTAAAAGTGTTTGAACCTCTATGCTTAAACCTGGGGCTAAAAAAAATAATAGACTTGTTGCCCAGAAGTCTCTTGATCAGTTTATTAGGAGTGATCCCTGATTATATTAAACCCTGGGTATGGTGAGGACCAGAATATGTGGTGGCAAGGAGATGAGGTGGCAGAAGCATCCAGAAAACATTAATAGTCATATGTAGCACAAACTAGTTCAAATTCCTTAGAGGCAGCAATTCATTGAGAGGATTTTGCATATCTACCTTACGTGAAGCCCCAGGCTTTTGAACACCACTAAGCAGCAAACGCTCGAATGGGGGAGGTGCAAAAGTAAAGTATTGCAACAAGGAGCTGATGACCCACAAACAAAGGCACAAACATAGCAATGTCAATACTCCACTTAAACCTTAAATTGGCTACTCTTAGAGGTTTAACCAAAGAGATAGAGTAGATGTTAGTAGACTACAAGAACCACACAAACTCATCGTAGCCAAACATTGGTAGACAGCTTATGCTCTAGTTGTACATCCTATTCTCCCAACAAACGAAGGACCCGCCAATTGACCAATGTCAAAATATTTGGAACCTTCCCCATTGTCAAGTAGCTACCTAAAACAAAAGCAACCCAACAATGATCCATTCTACAAATGGCTGAATATAACACTTTCAAAAACCAAACCAAAGTGCAATTCCCACCCAACTACGTCAAAAATCTAGGACTCCTAAGAAACTTGTGTAGCAAGTATAGTCAAACCAATCGAGATTGAGGTATACCTTAGCAAGTAGGGTGCCAGCTCCAATATGAGACTGAATGCAATAACTGCATATTCATGTATTGTCAAATCCCACCCACCCATTGATGGCCTTGTCACAGATCCCAAGTGAAGTTGTGTCAAAGAGGTCAACATCCCAGATCCATCTGCAGACGTAGTTCTTCCTTGCCTCCATAGCTGCCGAAGAGACTGCACCAAGTTGTCCACCAAGCGGGAAAGACGGGGTCGAAAGCAGCCAACCGTGGCTACTGTGAGGCCCGGGCGCACAAGCAACTCTTGGACCACCTCCAGCACGTCAATCTCTTTCACTGCATCACCCTGGTGGCCAACCACATGGAGAACACCAGATGAGTTGTCAAAACATCTGACAATTTGTGTCCAGCTCTCCCTTTTGATCATTTCACACTTCGAATAGGTGCACAATTCAATTGGTCTTCATTTGGAATCCCCTTTCTGCATTCCTCACCAAGACGTTGGGAAGCCTCAGAGTCGATTGAATAATCTTCAGATTGAAAAGGCAGATGCTTTAATTATGTCATTAGCATAGAATTTTCTGAGTATGCTGCTTGCATAAACTGGAGACAGATAAACAGATGAGAGAACCACGCTCAAAACCTGCTAATCCTTACCAGAGGCATTGAGCTATTAAGATAAGAAGACTAGGCCACTTACGCTCTCAAGGCACTCCATCTTCAAAACGCCATTTAAGCATGTTAATAGTTTCTTCATTTGATGCATTCTAGGGTGTTTGTGAACGTCTTGAAGTTTCCCTCTCTAATTCCCCTGCCCTGTTTACTAAAACGCAGGGGAACTTACTGGCGTCTTACACATTCCTCTTGGCAGAGTAGAATGTGGTTGGCACCATCCTTGCATCAGGTAATCCGTCTGTCTACAATGGTTGGGTTTTCTCTTTATTTTCAAACTCGGTTGTTCTCACGTGGGCTCTCCGGACCACTCGTGGCCATAATAATTTGTAAATCTCCCTCTCACCAGTCTAATTAAAATCTCCTCTGGAGCTTTCTTTAGACCATAAGTATCCTGTACAAGCCACCAATTGTCTTCTTCCTCTCATTTCAACTGGGTGCGCCCCACTCCAACACGAGACCTGTGCCTCCCACCGATTCCATTTCGGGGCGACAACAGACTATGGAAAAGTCCACTCAATTACTACCGGTTGGCAAATCAAGTTGCCAATAAGCGGGTACCGCTTCACATGCAAAACTTCCTAACACTGCGTAAGGACTTTCGTTGCATCCACTTACTACTTTTACACCATGCAAATGTACTCAGGAATGTGCCGAGTCTGAGAAATTCTTCAGTGTGGATTGTTATGCGCAGATACTAACACTAGTAACACTAGTGGCAGAGCATGCTTAAGTGAATAAACCTTCCCTGGAAAACAGGGAGCCCCTTGTGAGCTCGGACACATTGTTTCAAAATCAAGGAGACTAGAAATCAAGCGCTTGCAGCTTGCAGACTCCACAATCAGAGCCCAACGTAGTGTAGCTGAAAGATTGGACTCTCAAGATTGGACTCTCTCTCTCTCTCTCTCTCAAACCTTCTTGGTTTCTCTCTGGAGTTAACGCAGCTACCGGACCCCTGGGGAATTCATATCATTTTCCTTTACATTCTGTACACTGACTTTGGATTGTGGAGAATTCAATTACACCTGAGAAAGAAGGGCGGAAACAGATGGATCACTCCTCAGAGACGGGTTCCGAGCAATCAATCTTTCGAATGCAGCGCGGAAATCGAACGCTTTCAACTCCTCCATATCCACCTTGGCTCTCCCTTCTGGCCTTCCTCAGCCCCTCAGAACATTGGTATAAAAATTCCACCGTGACATAATCCTCATGCGAGAAACCGCACCTGCAAGTCAAATCTGAGGCAGGTTCAGAGATTCACAGACTGGGAGAGAGCTGTGGTCCTAGTTACTAGAGACTTCTCGGGTGGTGCAGGGTTTAAGACGACCCATAAACCCTAACCCTAGCCGAGCCAAATATTAGATGGATGAAAACATGGTCCCTCAAGAGCTTTAAGCAACAGTTCAAGAGTTACTCTACATTGGAAATCTGTAAATTTGCTTAAATTTTTAATTTTGTCACTCCCCTGTTCTCTTTGAAGCAGAGAGATCAAATAGTCATGGACCAACTCCACTATTCCTCTTCTAAAAGTTAGAAGCCTTTGGCCCTGTGCCACAGCTTATTTTCTCTGGAAGAAGGTGTGCTGAATATAACATTCTCTACAGAAAGCTGCCACAATTTATTTGAAACTGTTGGTATATGCGAGCAAGAAAAATTTAACTAGTCTCGGGTCCATGAACTCCATGCAAACTCACACACGACACAACAACTTAGTCTTCCTGAGCGAGAGGGCTTCTTCAGGACTGTGAAGGACTGTGAACAAAATGTACAACTGTTTTCAGGCTATACACTGACATATTGGCTTCACCAACGGACGCGACCGTAACAAAAATACCAGGCTAGTCTGGTTCTCTTTGCCTTCATTCGAAGGGGAAGCAAGTGGTGGAGAGAGTAATTTATGCAAAGATAGTCTATCTCCAGTGGATTATATGCACTCAATGCTTGAATACTCTTTGGGAAATTGGGTGCAGGCAGATCAAGCAAGATCGGTATTGGGGTTAGCTCAAAATTCTTCTTCCGCGTACAATTTTCATAGTTTTTGGCAAAGGCAGCTTTGCGTTGTCTGCGCAATTCAGCCTCCTCCTTTGCAAACTGCACGATTTCTTCATCGTGTGCACGTTTGGATTCTTCAACCATCTTAGTCATCTCCTCATTTGTCAATGTGATGCTTCCTCTAGAGGCTCTGTACTCATCCTCCCACGATTTCCTTATGCTCTGCACCTCAGCATGCGTCAACAGCACAGCCATGTATCTGCAGTAAATTATAGTCCTCCTTCTGAACAAGGCTCACCTGCATATCCCATCGAAAGACTTTAATTAGGTGTTGAAATGAGACATCTCTGGCCACTTATGGACTAGCATGGCTGGAAAGTGACAAAGCGATGATAATTAACTTCATATCTATCATCTTCATGACTGTATTATAATGCCCAGTATTATGCAAGGGCCGTAATTGCAAGACATGCAGATCAGATCGTATAATCAGGAATCTATTTGCTCGCAAACTAGAAAACTACAGTGCATACTATATGTTTTGCCCAGACAGTCAAGAAAGTTCTGATCTAGAGGAAAGGTGTGAGTATGTGAATGAGCTAGGAGTAGTACAGCTACTTGTACATGATCATCATTATAGAGTTGCAGTCAACAGCAATCCAAATCTACTGCAGGTAAAGTTGTTAAGTTGATATCAAAACTAGATGCCAAATCATCCTTGCAGTGATCATGCATGGGGGAGCACAATTGTGTTGAGAGAAACTACCTTTCAAGCGGTTAAATCCTCCGCTATCGATCAGTTTGACCCACGCTTACTGTAGGTGAACGAAGACAAGCTGGACTGTGAGACCAATGCCTCTAGTATGCAGGTGTGTAAGATGAGCACCATGAGAGACCTCGTGAGAGTCTGACCTGAGCTTGCTGCTCCCGCAAGAGCAGCGTAAAGAGCTCGCTTGGGTAAGTCGAGCGCCAAGCAGGGAGCCTTTGGCAGCAGCATGAACTGGGAGCAGGTTTATATATTCTTTGTTAAGAAGTCTCGAGATAAGATGACCTCCTCTCGAAGACGAGAGCGAGCGCTACAGCGCCTCGAGCGGATCGGATCCCCGTATCTCGGCCATGCGAATATTGCCATCACTATATTTGTAATATGCAGCCCTCACGGTGTCATTTATCAAACGCATTGCAAGTCTCTGATAGCGATGGTTTCTTTTTATGTGGTTTTCGACCATGGGAGGTACATCATTGCGCTCCTTGGTCCATGTACCTGTGATCATGTCACAGGTACATGTCACAGGTACATCCAAGTTTAGAAACTGCTCGTTAGAAAGATATGATTAAGTGGCAACTGTGGGCCCATTCCTGACCCCACTTTTTGGGGGCTGAGAATGCGGGATTTGTGAAGGAGTAAAAGGAACCCTATAGCAACGTCCATCACTACACCTACCACCACCAAGCCTTTCACCATTATCCACTGTAAATCCGCTCATTTGATGGTGGGTCAAAGTCAAAACGTTTTCCTGTCCTTCTTTTTCTTTTTTTTTCTTTTTTTTGGGCAACAGGGGACCGGACAGGGACTTTTTATTTTATTTTTTATGAGAAACAGGGGACAGAGGCCCTGTAAAATTTTATTGATAAAATCGAGGAAAAAATAACCTCTGAGAAACAACACCATGAGGATGAGAAAGGGAACACTGCCCCTGACCAAAAACCAAGAACGCTGCTGGAGCTATGGATGAGTAGGACCGCAGCAAAGGTAAGCTAGAAACTAGAGTCTAGCGCCTAGAGGAGTCAAAGGAAAGGTGGGCTTTTGATTTGCCCTGCCTAAGGCTTCTAAGAAAACCACCAAATTTTATAAATAAGGAGGGAAAGGATAAAAACCCTCAAAAGAGCTGTGGAGGCAAGACGTTTTTGGTGTATGTTATGGTAAAGGCATATACCCTCTTATGAGTGGTTGTGGGTTCAAACCACCCTGTTGGTTGTTACAAACGTGTCCACCTTCCTACCTGAAGGCAGGAGCCTTTCTTGGTCAAGTGACACCATAAGTTACGCCTCCTTCGGAATCGCGTCCACCTTTGGTATATGTTATCAACAAACTGCTATCGAATGGCTGAGGACTACGCTTACCCAACGAGCTTAAGGCAAGCATTGTGGGCCCGGTGGCCGGAGCTCCCGTAGGCTCCCAGAGACTGCCAATCAAATCTCATCCCCCATTTGGAAGGTGGGGAGCACTCCACACTTCCTATTCCCCTCGTGCTCCCCACCGTTAGGACCATGTTCCCAAACATTCTTCAATTTTGCTCCCCTATTCTCGATCCCCGATACCTGCTCCCCATAGTGGGACTGGAGAGCGAGGAGATGAGCGGAGCAAGCCGCGTTCCAGGGGGGCGAGGAGGGGAGCAGGGACCGGGAACAGGGGAGCAAGCCGCGTTCCACATGGCGAGGGCGAGCGGGGACTAGGAAGGAACAAGGGAGCAAGTCGCGTTCCATAGGGCAAGGAATGGAGCATGGACCAAGAACAAGGGAGCGAGGACAAGGGACAGGGATAGAGAAGCGGGACTTGGAACAAGGAGGGGAGCATGGAAGCAGACATTTGGAACAAGGACCGGAGGGGGGATCTTAGACTTGGAATTATTTTGGAGATGAAAAAGTACATTAATTAGTTGTATATGCAGCCAATCACTCAATGTTTTGATAGCCTTGAATTGAATCTCAAACCTTGTCACTGTAATGCATGTCACCTAATCACCACTTCTTGCCGAACTTTCATTTTGTAAGGTTTTATTCTACAATACAGGGCTAGCATGTGAGAGGAGGGGGGGGGGGGTTGGGGATTTGATAGCACGCCCTGCCGGAACCTCTCCGGTACGCCATCCGTGGCTACCATAGGGGCAAGGCTCCCACGCTTGCATTCAACTCATTGGGTCGTTATAGTCGAAGTCTTCTCCGTATCGAATTACTTTTTCTATTGTTTTTTCCTGGGTTTTGTCAATATGTACCCAAGTCACTCAAAAAAACAAGCCACAAACCGGGAGAGGCTCTATCCATTGAAGCAACAATTTTGACAAGTTGCCACGCGGTTTATACATAAGAATTTTTTTAGACCAATCATACTCTTGACACGGTGTAAGGTCTGTTGACCACATTTTCTCCATTGACTTCAACATGATGCAAAATCTCTCCCCCCAAGGGACAAAGCCAATAAAATCATCCAAAGAGGTAGGGCATCTAGCAGCTATTGCATGCTTTAAGAAGGTGGCTATTGCATGGTGGGGCTCCATGTGCCAAGAGTTGGCAAAGGAGGTTCTAGAATAGAGGGAGGGAGGCTGTTGTAGAGGTGCAGTGGGAGTCGGCGGCGAGGTCAACCTGGCAGCCAGGCTATAGCGCAAGAGTGAGCGTGAGTAGACTTCATTCAAGAATCCGCAGGGTGGAAGCGGCAAGGGGTTGGCGGCAAGCCGCGGCATGATGCACCAAAGTTAGCGAGCTGCAAAGGGGTTGGTAGCAGGGCAACAACAAAGGATCCACCTTGATTGGCGACCATGTCTTTTAGGTGCTGCTCTCTACATTATCCTTGTCTCTCAATGGCCCAATGACGAATTTCATGGCTTGGTTGAATTTTTATTTTGTGAATGTGTCATTTGGGAAGTATTGTTTGAAGTTTCATTGTAGAGTTGGATTTGGTAATCTCAACCTGATGATCTTTCAAGCATCAAGATGTCACTTTTCTTTTCTTTTTTCTTTTTTACTTTTTTTTAAAAGGAAACCTGGGAGCAGCAGCCCACAATTCAGGCTCTTGAGGAGAAGGAAAAATTAACCCCCTTTCATTTATGGGCCATGAGGCCTACAGGACGACCAACGCCCAGATAGCTACCAGCCAATGTGCATCACTTGTTATCATACAAATTTTATGAGGACGGACAATTTATATGTGGACCAAGTGGGAATGGGCACATACCACTTTGGAAATGGTTGTGGGTTCAATCGATTGGTGTCGCAAAGGTGTCCACCTTCCGGTAGAAAGGTAGTAGCCCTTCGGCATCAAATGACACCATTATTTCCGCTTCCTTGTCGAGGCGTTATATATTATATATATGTGTGTGTGTGTGTAGCTAAATTTTTAGTATGTGGCACTACCTGCATTCAATGTTGAATTTTTTGCTCAAAATTACATCTTCCTTTATGGTGCCGAATGGCTCTACACCAATTTTATACAGAATTGGAGTGAATGCTTATCTGAGCTGGTCACCACCCTCCTTCCAATTTTCAGTATTTTCTGAATGCTTCTCCTTTGCATGTCCTGACTAGGAAGGTAGGTCAATTGGGACTTCCAATTTCTGGGCAGCCCAAAATGTTCCTCAAAAAATGATGAATTGAGTTGTTTTCTTTTGGAGAAGACTACGCTTATCCAACGAGTTGAATGCAAGCATGGGAGCCTTGATGTTGCCGGGGATGGCCATACCGGCAATGTTTCGGCGGGGCGCATTGTCAAATCTCCAACCCCCATTGCTCCCCTCTCACCTGCGACGGTGTTGTAGAGTAAAGGATTAAAAATCAAAGGCAAGAAGTGGATGGTAGTGTGGTGGCTAGGCGATATGTGTTATGTATAGTTACAAGATCCTAGTATCAAATCGTGGCGGTCAAAGTACATTGAGTGATAGGTTGCACATGCGATTAATTGTTTAAAATTTCATCTCCAACATAACTCAAGTCCAAGATCCTTGTTCCAAGTGTCCGCTCATCTGTCCCCTCCTTGTTCCCAGTCACGCTCCCCTATCAATGTCTTGTGTCCCCGCTTCCCTCCTCATCCTATGGAATGGCTTGCTCCCCTGTTCCCGCTCCCCGCTCCCCTCCTCGCCTTGTGGGATGGCTTGCTCCCATGTCCTAGTCCCCGCTCTTTTCCTCGTCCTTTGGAATGTGGCTTGTTCCGCTGTTCCCGGTCCCGCTCATTTCCTCGCCCTTTGGAACGTGGCTTGCTCCTCTGTTCCCAATCCCCGCTCCCCTGTCCCACTATGGGGAGCAGAGATCCGGCAGCAGGAACTGGGGAGCAGAATTGGAGAATGTTTGGGAACATGGTCCCAAAGGTGGGGAGCATGAGGAGCGTACAGGAGGTGTGGAGTGCTCCCCATCTTCTGAATGGGGGATGAGATTTGACTTGTAGTCTCACTAAGCCTCCAGAGTTTTGGCGAGACCCCAGAACCTCACACACTTGCCTTAAACTCGTAACACCTTTTGCTATGTCGCTCTTTGTATTTTGACCATGTCTCCCAAGTGTGAATATCAGGGCATCCTGACAGTCAGCCCTTCCGCTAAAACCTTCCGGCTTGGAGTGCCTGTGGACCTCCACATGTGGGACCTTCGCGTAAAGCATTGCCAAAAATATCTGTTTGTATTTACCGTGTCATTAAAAAGCAGAATTCGTAGGGGCGCATTCCACCTGGTGGAATGCACCCCATCGGCTCCCTCGAGTGCATTCCGAAAGATGTCAGCCTTACAAGACTCCCTATCTAAATTTGGCCAATTTAATACATCTCGCGTTGGACCCCTTGATCTCATTCCTTAATACACGTGGCCTTACTACATAAGCCCCACTCTAATTCATGGCCACGGTAATTCCTGGACCACTCTAGAATGAACAGGCCCGAATGAAACTGCTCTACATATTAGATTTGTTTTTGGCATTTCTTTACACAGGTAATGCCCCTCCTGTGGGCATTCCCAGATTTTCGGGCCTTTCCCCTGGGGCTACCGCCCGAGGCGTCAGGCCCTTAAATCCGGGAATGCCCTCCACTGAGGGCATTACCCTATAGGTAAAGGAAGCGTAGTCCTAGCCCCCCTTTTTTTTTTTTTTTTCTAAGCAAAGGGGAGGTGTTTGTTTCACAATACAATCCAGGTTAATCTGCTGCATTGCAATTTTTCATAGGGTGACCATGCATATGCAGCCACGTGGACCCTCAATATCCTCGGAAGGACTCAGAGCTCTAGAGTGACCCAGGAAGAGGGAGAGTGGAGTATGACCAGACAGGCAGATGGTTCTAGATGGCGGGTTGAGAGTCCGTAATAATTGAAAGGCGGCTGCTGTAAGTACTGGGGTGACGAGCCTGGGGTAATGAAGAGCTTGGCGCCGGATGAAGGGGTGATGAACATCCTGGGTTCCATCCGTGCATTCGAAGGGCCGCCCGCGTCTTCCACGGGTCCAGATCCAGACTGTGTTCGGTGCTTTGGCTGTCATTTTTGGGGTTAAAGCTTAAATGCAGGAGATGTTGCCCGAAACTGATGAAATCATTTTTGCATGCGAATGCTTCGATGCTTCAACGTCCTCTTTGGCTAAAATATTCACGCCAAATCCATATGCTTGTGATCATGTCATAGTTTCACCTTTACACAGGGCTATGGTCTCTATCTAGACTTCGATAATCGAGGAAGACAACCCATTTAATGGGATTGTCGAACAAGGAACATCCAACTCGCCAAGGGCCCCTTTGGAAAGTGTGTAAACTGATAAGATAGTTCTCATTCAACAACCAACCAGTTGAATGTACTATCCTGGTGAACAGATCTGGTGAATCGGTTCCGATTCATGAATGAGGGATACTACTACGGCTACATGCTAAGAACTATCATCTACTGGTTGATACCATGCAACTATGAACCCATTGACTCGAGAATTGCTATCCAAACCGAGTTGAACCAAACCACCAAACCAGATGCATTATGACGTGCCCACACTGGCACTTCTTCCCCAGTTTTCTTGTGTGATGATCAGGTGCTGCTTGTCAATGGTGCCCATTGCTTCAACAATCTGCTGCATTTGCTCCTGTCATGCATCATCTCTGAACTGTGTTGATGGTAACCCTTACACTCCCAAGTCCCATAATATACCTCGAATTTCCCACAGACCTGCAACTTTTGTGTGCCTTGCTGGTGGCAAATAAGATGCTATGTCCAAAAATAGGCCTTCAGAGCAAGGTTTAGGGGAAATAAATAAAAAGGACAGACAAGTGCATGGCCACAGGGACTAACAGGGACTGAGTAACTGAGAAGGGACAGGTTAGCGAAAAAAAAACAATGACTGTACTCACCACCAGATCACAATATGTAGCTTTATTGAGTATATACAAAGAAGATGATGACATACTTGAGTTATTCTAGTCACACATTATTCTTAGAAGTTTTTCAATCCTATACATCGTCCACATTATTGAAGGGGACAATAGAAAGGCCTAAATAGCCACGAACGACGGAAAACAGGTAATCAGTAATCAAGTACAAGTTGGCCACACTCTTAACTGAACTAAGATATGGACAAGCTACACTGTCAATAATCAAACACTATTTGAACCTTCTTCAATCAGGCACATTCCCTCCTACTGGCTTCCATTGCAGATCCAATGATACAGCAGATCACAAAGGTTTTAACCCCAAGTTAGATTCCCCTTCATAATATGCAGGAAGAATACTCCTCGGCAGGTCCTTCGCATGTCCATCTTACGGGTGAACCTGCATGCCATAGCCCTTGCCTGTTTTCCGAGGACTTCCATGACGAGTAATGCACCACAAACGGAATTGAACCCATGCTGCAGGGAGCATGCAACCCAACGATTTGAATACATAGGCCACAGGGGAAGTATACATGGATAAGTAGCAACCTGGGAAAATGAGCCCTCCCAGACTTGGTGGAGTGACAAAGAGCCCTTGTTAACAACACACTCAATATAAAGCAGCCAAGACCTTCAATAGAGCAGCCACAAATTGAATCTGGCTCTTCTCGTCAATCACTGCAAACAAGGGCACGTGCACAAACAGGCTTCTGCATTTATGGGCTCCTGAGTGATGTAATGAATGGTAATAAATAAAGTTGCACACGAAGCGCCCGGCATCATATGACTCCATGACATCAAAACCCTCCTTCCCTAGTGCAGCAACAATGTCTCGCACAGGCAAGGTTGTCTGACACATCACCATCATACCCCAAAGGTTAGAACTGCATCCCAAAAATTGCATCAGTTGGGCACTGGAGTTCCACAATGCCTGTGAAGGAAAAGAATGATTATAAAATATATATACTCAATTCTCATACAAGACAATGAAGGGGGCTCATCTACAGATGCTTCTTGCTTCTTCCTTCTAATGCCCAACAGAACTGCATTCAGAAAGATCTAAATCCATCAATAGAGCTAATTCCTTGCCCATCACCAACTCAATCACCTATTGCATGGCCGACCACCAGAGAACTTTGTTGAAGTCAACCTGCTGTCAAAGGAAGCTTGAGGGGCTGACTGACCATCTACTTCAACTCACCAACTGCAAACTAGTACTCGTGATCAACACAGTGAATAATATGGAAGAAAAGGGTTACAAGCAAAGGCCTACCTCGCGGATGTGAGAGAGAGGACCATCCTCAGCAACAATGGGAACTTGCTGTACACATTGCAGAGGGATGAGACAACACGGAGGGCATCACATTATCCACAGCCTTGTGCAAAAGTGGCATTAGTACTGAGAATCCCGTACATAATGTGGCCTACCTGCTGCTAAGTACGCGCAGGGGGTGCTTCTAATATTCAAACTAGAATGTTTAAACTTTGCTATTGGGAATTCAAACAAACACCACATGTGGAATCAAAGCTACCAAGGCCGGTAACCATAACTACCCTGGATGTATGCCAGACGCATGTCACAAGCCTAAAAATGCAAGGTGTCATCAAGCTTAAGAGAGAGAGCATATTAGATTTAAGATTGGAACTGGAGCACAGACCTGAGGCTGCCAGCCCATCTCATCAGGGCACCGAAACGTGGCCTCATTCACTGCACGGCGTTCCACAGCAAACTTACAGGCCCCACTATTCACACCAAGATGGACCTGAGCATAGATTTCAGAATAGTCACACACAGTCTGGACTGTTTCCCTCAAGCACAGAGGCAGTCTGTTCCCCTCTGCACCTATACACTGTTGCCAACAAGGACAACTTGCCCAACTGCAAAGTAAGTCCGTGCCAAAATCCAGTGACAGCTTATGTCAACATCGGAAATTTGTGGAAACTTGGGAAGTACCAGCAGACAAAAAGATATCTGTGAAACTTTTTGACTTCAATAAAACCAACTTCTCACCAGCTTCATGCGTGGTAGACAATCAACAAAAACTAGTAATCCAGCTACTACTTCCTAGTTCACCTGGCCACGATGGAGTGTTCTGTGGTTGATCTCAACACACCCAAATTCAAACCCAGCACCTTCACCTTGCACTCGTTATGCAGTTACGAATCCTGGAAATTGAAGGGCAGCTTCCTTCCAAGCGATGCCCTCTCTTACTCTACTATCTGTGGGCCCTAGCCCACAACAATATTTTGCGGTGCAACATGGCACACGCAATAATTCGATGCAGAGTGATTTAATGTGAAAGGTTCCATTCAAGAGCTGCCTGATGCACGTTATGTCCTCTATGTTCGTTCGAAGTGTTTGTTAGATGTAAACTCTCTGTTCATCAACCAGCTCGCTCTTCCACCCTGAATCCGCATCACACATTTAACCCTAACAGCTGATGAGTGGAAGCAGGCACGCACACATGAACTTGCACGCATCCTACATGAGTGAAAACGACTATACCCAGACAACTCGCTTGTCAGTCGTTGGCAAAGGACTTGCATGCAAAACTTCCAAAGCTGCATCTTTTACGGAGTGTCGCAGTATGCCTGAGTCTTCTGCAACGGCTGAGTCTAGAAGATCCAGAAAGGGGACGAGTGCCCCCTCTCCAGCGGTTTCCAGAACGGTGCAGCTCCCAAGAACAGCACCAATTGGAAGGCCATTCTTCTTCAGATACTCTGGCAAGCCTCTGACTATAACCTCTGTCGGATTTTCAGTGACTCCGTGGAACTTCTTGAACCCAGTGATATGGAATTCGACCAAAGCACGTGCCTCCGACCCCATCTTGCCCAAAACAGCACACAAGCTCGTGCCCTAAATTCAACAGATCCTCACAAAACCAACCCAGGTTCTCCCCTGCCACCAAAAGACTCACAAATCCACACGTGAATATGCAGCTGTGAATTGCCACATCGTCCAGGCAGAGAAAGAGCCTCACTCCGCTCTCAAAGTCACTTCGCCATCCGATCTACCACACGCTGACTTCACAACGAATTACCGAGATGCAGATGCTCTTACGGGAATCTGCAACTACAACATCCTTCAAACCATATTACGATAACTTCCACCGGACATCATGGACTCTCATAACAAAAAGCAAGAACTCAGTAAACAATCCGATCTATCATCTCCCACAAAGAACCCTGCATTTAACAGCAGCTCACATTTCAGACTTGGGGGTCTGAGCCACGGGGATTTCGAAGGTCACAATTGGCCTACCTGTGAGCTCAGCGATTTCCCCCGTCCAGACTCAAGAGCATATTTGACGAATGATCCCTACCTTCCGTCCAACGAACGACAAAACGTTTACACCCCTTCATCTGATGGATGTACGATTAATGGTCTTCGACTGGATGGAAGGGCATATTCGTTGCATACAACGGATCACACTACTGTGGTTAGGCGGCCGGTCAGACTCATCATGAAGTTCACATTATTACGTTCCACACGCTCACCAAACATTTGACCTACGGTCAATCTCATTTTAATATTATTCACTTTTTGGATGCATAAAGTAAGTGAACCTGAGCTCAATTTCTCAATAATGTAATGTATTATAGTATAATAATTATTTTTTCTATTAATATTTGTTCGATGGTTTCCAGAGAGTGGGGTGCAGTATGTGCCACAGATGCGCGGCCAGAGGATAATCATCATCCACCCCCAATGAAAATCGCAGCCGTCTGCCTGTTGATGTTGAGTGGTTTTCATCCATCCAAATGGAGGGAGACGGGAAGTCACACGGAAAGCAGGTTGAAGCTGAAAAGGCGGTGGAGCGAATCTCTGAGCCTTTTAGGGATGTGACGGTATCGTGTAAGAAAAGCCTGTCAGAAGCCTGTAGAAGCCGGTGATGTCTGCAGAAGCAAGATCAATTTATGTTTCTTCAATCCTGTGTGTGGTGATTGGAAAACTGTTGCTCGATCGACGCTAGGTCGAACCAGAAGAGACTTACGTAAGGAGCAGATTACGATCAGGTTCCAACTTTTCAAATGAGATCGACGGGTTTTCTGCGCACTGCATTTCATTACCATGATTCGTATGTGTTATTTAAATTTCCTACTGTACTCTTGGATGGCCCTAACATTTCGAGCTAACTTGATCAATTTTGGTTTCTTTCGCTTCGAGTTCTGTTAGTGTATACAGAAAGTTTCCATCTACGGTAATGGACTTGTGGACACAGACGTTTACTGATGTGAAGATCACATGTGTTCCAAGAATTTTCAGGTGCGTATCGACACCGTTTATCATTGTCTTGAAGTGTTGCAGTTGAAGTTATCCTTGAAGAGATTGATTGACTTCAACCATTTCAGTTGTGAAACAAGGAAAGCAGGTAGTACATTTCCATGGATGTCAAAGTTAATATAAAATGAGAAACATTACACCTTACAGCTTGGTCTTGAATCACGTCAACTTGACTCTGTCAACTATTCTGTCTCATCAAGCATTCAGCATTCTAAACCGAGATTGATCATGAACGCGCATATAACACAATCCCACCAAACATGCCAGCTGTACCCAGAGAAAACTGTATATTGGACGTTGTGTATCATGTGTCCATAATACAAATACTATAACGTCTTCACGTACGCCGTTGCCCGTTGACAGTAATCTTGTTAGATTATTGTCCCTAAATTATCAAATCTACAGAGCCATAGTAGAAGCGATGGGAGGTGGATCAACCTCTGTCCTGGAAAGCGACTTACCACCGCTCAACACGAGCTCACTGGAAGAAACGTTTCGAAATTTGTTCTGTCCCGAAACGTCAGACTCTGTACCTGACGAAGGTGCCACCAAATGTCAGCCCTGTCAGTAGTTCCGTAATTTCTTCTGTGATTAGCTCTACTTTCGTTAAAATACTCCTTGAATGCTTGCCTAGAGAGTGAACATGTGGTTATTCTAAGCAACACTGCGATATTAGTCCTGAAGTGCTCAATGTATGCACGACTGGATAAACCTTAGGCAACCAGGAGGCGAAGGGCTTAAGTAGAGATTGATTTTGAGAAGGTTTTGTAGCCTAGGTTCTTGACAAATTGGTCTATAGAACAACTTGAAATCCAAAAATTGTCCAACGGAAACTTTCTAGAGTGAACATGATCTGGATTAGGCACCAAAATCAGGTGGTATCGAACCAGCGAACAACATTCGAGCATTTATCGAAAGTGTCGAAGCTGGCAAGGATCTGATGGCGCAATTCCAAAATGCCGTGAGATGCTCCATGGAGGGATGCGGTAACATAGGTTCGTCTTACTGGGCCTCCGATACAACTAGAAAGAAAAATTCTCGTGTTTGAGCTGCAAGACATACAGTTCTTCTTTCCGTAGTTCGGATGGACTTGTCAAAGTAAGAAAACATCTCCGAGGTGAGATACAGAGCTATGTGTACCTGAGGTATGAGCCTGGCTGTCTTCAGATTCACCCGAAGATGAGGAGTGGGAAGCTCAGGGTGTGGATACACTACCCGGTATCTCTGCTTTCACCGGAGTTCTCGCAAACTGCAGTTTTCAAAGTTTGGCTTGTCAGGATGGCTTAAATGAAACTTCCTTCCGTGAGAGGACTGCTCACGAGAACGTAATCTTTGAACAGGTATTCACAATGATCTACAGGAAAGGTTATGTGCGCCGGATATCGTAACTTAGCTCTTAAAAGCAGTTCGGCTACCATGGATAGCTCCGTCTTTCTGAAATAGCTCATCGCAGAGAAGGATATTTGAAATCAAGTGAGTTAACGGACTCGGAGGGCATAACTTATTACATGTATATGTTAGTTGTTGGTACAGTCCACTCTCAGCATGGGACACCTTACCCTGGCAGACGTCAAATGTCTATTGCCAGTAGTATTCTCACTAGACGGCTCTGTTATCAGTAGGATTAATTAATAGACGGCTCACTTAGTAAGCTTAATCAAGCCGCCAGTAACAGTCATTAGCTGACACTGACCCTCTATTTACTTCAACTCCCTCTGCAGTATACTTAGTACTTAAGTCGAGCTTTCCTCTTTGTTGTATAGTCGAAGGCATTGCTGTACTGTTTCTACATTAGTCTAGACAGTTGATATACCAAGATGACGTTACAGGTACCTGAACCATTGTCGAAGGTAGCTGCAGATGTCCTACAACAAGCAGTCGAAAGGATTGCGCTGCTGTCGAAGATCGACAAAACTGAGAGGAACACACCCAAGCTGTTGGGTCTAATATGTGACCTTCTACGAATGGTAGGCTCAGATGATGCCGTGCGTGTGCTGCAAACCTGCAGCTTTAGGTCTCCGTCCGATGTAGATTTCTTGCGTCGCTCAATCGAGAATCTCACCCAGGTATGCTGTGTTCTGCTCTTATGATTAGTTGAGCGATGTGGCAGATGCTCCTTCTCTACCCATTCTCAGTAATATGAAGTCTTCCTAATTTGAGTCCACCTAATTTGGCCACCTTGAAGGTCGAGCGACAAGCACAAACTTGTAGATACATATATGTATTTACATTGCCAATCTTGAGAGGCGTAGACCTTGAACAGTACAATGCTTGCAAAATTATCTGCTTCGAACAGCCTGAACACTACTATAACTAGCACGGTCCTGGAAATCATTATACTGACAATTATGTTGCAAAATGAACAAATGTTGCCATTCAGGTCCTCCAGGCCCCTCTCGTCTGGCAGCTCAAGAAGGACGAGAAGCAGAAGCTCTTGGAGTTTTTGGCAGCGTTAGGTGCGGTGGGGGCCGTAGGCGCCCTAGCCTGGTTGGGAACCACATACGCATCATTGCTGTCAGCCCAGGCGGTAGTGCAGTCTTTGTGGACCTTGCTGGGTCGCAATGCTGCAGTGGCAGCATTGGAATCGGCTGCCCGCGAGTTTGGCATGGCTTGTACGTCCATGGCCATGGGTACTGCTGCAGCTACTGCTGGTATTAGTGGTTCCAAATTACGCATGAAATTTGTGATGAACAAATACCCCTTGATTCTGCGAGTGATTCTCAACTTCTTGCTGTATACGGAACCAATAGTTGACGACTGTGATATTTTGGAGCTGGAGAAGCTGGTGGTGCAGAGATGGACCGTGGATTTTAAAAATCTCATCCACTGCAGTATCGAAGAGATCCTTGACTCCCCAGCCTTCTCTTTGCAGACCGCCTTTTATGAAGAGAAAACTTCGAAAGATATTTTGCTGAGGATGAGAATGCTGGAAAGAATTGCGGAGCTTAGAAGCATTCTAGACAGCACTTGCTTTGTGGCCGTGGTTGGTCCAGAAAGTGCAGGCAAGTCAACACTCACGGAGTCACTCATGTGGTCGTTAGGGAAGACGCAGGGAGTGGCAAACATTGGGATGCTTCAGCACACAGACGAGGTAGGTGGGTACGAGCTTCATGACAAGCTGTGGATAATTGACTTCCCCGCCAGCAATGGACTGTCGAAAGAGATTGCCCAAGCATGGCAAGGGTTTTGTCATCTGCCAAGCTTTTGCGTCTTAGTGGTACGCTTTACTGGAGATATAGATGGCGACCTCGTGAACCTGTACAGAGAATGCAAGACACAATTTGCAGGTACCGACGTGGTCGTCTTACTGAATCAGGTCGACAATGTGCTGATGAAGGACAAACATAATGAGTTCACTGTAGAGGCTATGACGGACTGCAAACATAAATTCTGTAGAGTGCTGAACTGTGTCGAGGACAATCTGCTGTTCACGGTACTGACTTGGGGCAACCACAATGCATCGTGGAAAGTAAAAGGTGCTATGGGACACCGAGAAGTCTGTAAATACATCGTGCAGAAGGCTGCAGCTACAGTCAATGACGATTCTGATCTTCAGCAAGTTGCAAGCAGCCTAAGTCAATAAAGAGCTCGGCCAATTGCGTGGTCGATCGACGCCAAGAACAAGATTCCTTCTTCGATACAAATCGTTTCCTGCATCAACGAAGATGTCAACCGAGTACAAACGGAAGACGAAATACTACCAAAGAGGGACAACTACGTGAACCACCAAACTGAAAGACTAGGACTGACTAGAGAACTTTGTCATGCACCTTTCATTATCTAACATTATGAAACCGAACTTGCCAGCGTCCGATTTACATTGCTAGTGTACTTAGTGATGTGCTAGACTGCTCAATGCTAGATCGCTCCTCCACCGAACCGGAGTGTACCAGAAGGAAGTGCGCTAGAGACAATGGCTATCAATACATAACTTCGAAAATGCAGTAGGCACAACCGAGTCCTTTAATACCACCAGCATTTGCTCATTCTTCCCTCACTTCTCATCTGAAGTCTTCTAATAATCTACTCTAGTAGAAGTGGGTCCCTATTTCACGCTCAACCTGGGAGTGACATCTCACAACTTAAGCCCTTTGTTTCCGAATGGAGGGGGGCACCCTACCCAAGGCTACCCGTCGAAGGAGACGAAAGTCCCTTTATTAGAACTGACCAACAGTCCTGAACTCAGATCTAACTGCATGTGGTCTTCAGGCCCCTTAATTATAGTGAGAGGAAAAATAACCTCTTTCAGAGTAATCTCGCCGTGAAGGCGTTCGCATGGGACACCGCCCAAGGGAAGGGGGAGAAGAACATACCACAGCCATCAAGGTAGCAGGATTTGACCCCAGACTCATCTGGGTGGCACTGAGTGCACTATCCAACTGAGCTACCAGCTATTGGTTAGTTTTCTACTATCAAAACCTTCAGAGCAAAGTGACTTGCCCCATATACATTTGTTTAATGGGCTCTGTGCCAGAATTGGATTCCAGCGTGAAGTCACTAGTATGTCATGCTGGTGCAAGTTTGGTTATCAGTTATCACAACCCTAGTAAGATACTCTTCATTCAAGCGGCGCCACTACAGCAGTGACTATTAGATCAAGTGTAAGTGTGGGGCAGACAAGTAGAGCACTGTTTCCAATTTCGCTGGTGGTTGCCGTTTTCGTTTGTCACCGTGAGTTGTGGATTGACTATCTAGTACTAATAATCCACTTCTCAGGTTTTTCTCAGTACCAACATCCACATCTGTTTTTTCTCTGTTGATGACAGCAAGTTTTGTTGAAGTGCTGAGAGATTGAATTTTCAATGCCCCAGGCCAACTTGTTGGGGGTGTGCGTCTGTTTCTCGCTTAAGACTCTGCAGGCCTACCGAGCTCTAAAACCCCACCCTTGATCCGTCCATAAATTTCATTCATTCGTTTCACTTGCCATTGACAGGAGGACTTAGGATGGCCAGGAGGAGGAGCGACAGCAGCTGATGTCATACACAGGATTACCATGTCAGATGTCACACACTTTAGGGTTGCATACATGTATTTGCATTAGTACTACGCACGCTCAGTAACTCCCACTCTGTCCTCCTGAAGTTCTTAGTACTAGGTCTGTGCAACACAGACATGATCGAAGTCCTCGTCGCTGGTTAGTCATAGTTTACTTACCTAGGGGTTCTAGGCTAATCGGTATTGGCAGTGACAAAAGCCAAGTTATGACTGGAAACCCAAATTACAGACACTAAAACATTGCATGAAACCCAATTCATCAGAAAATGCCAAGATGGATCTTTGCAGAAGCTGGCTGCAGCCAAAGGTTGGCCTATAGCTAACTAGGAGACTCTTGGGGCTTTAGCAAAAGTATGGGGTTACATGCTACATCTCAGTATGAGAGTCAGGCAGCTTTTAAATTGTGATATTCTTTGGTACATCTCGCCAAAAGATGAAAGGTAGAACCCATAGCCGGATGTGGTGAAATGCCTCAACTGTGGGCTAAAATTACCGTCCCTGGACAACCATTTAGGTGATAATTAAATCAAAATGAAAGTGCCTAACACGTTTTGGGAATTTTTCAGATTTTGGCCTAATTGTTCGGAAACTATGGGACCAAAGTGCCTGATGCCTAAAAATTCCAGCAAAATACTTTCAAGCCTCTTCTCATGTTGTTTGTAATAAGATGAAAATGTCATTGAACAAAAATCAATACAAATATATGCGTGCGGAAATAACTTCCTACAAATCCCAGTCTATTTGCGAAAACCTAATGGAGTATGGACTCATGAGGCGGGGCCGGCTAGGTGCAAGCTCGGAGGAGATTTGAGCTGGGCCTGTTGGCATGGGACAAGGGGCCCATGGGCATTGGGTTTCTATTTTGTATTTTTATTCTTAAGAAAATAAATGTTTTCTCTTCTCTTTTTTTCCTTTTTTCTCTTCTCATGTGCCTAATTCAAAAAACTTATAGCATGAAGATGCCTAATGTGGGAAATGGTTTGAGAAACGTGCCTAAGCAGTCTGTTTGGTTATTAATAATTATTAGGCGCAAAAATGCCTAAACGGTTGTCCGCGGAGGGTATGCACAACGCATTACATTGCCTTCAAGATTTTGCACGTCAGTTCCTTGCACTGTATTTGTACTGTCAAATGTACATATGTAGCCTGGTACTCTTGAGTGTCCGATCACAGACGTGGGAAGGTTGAAAGTACCTTGGTACTGCGATTTTGGGCGTGGTAGACTGCTCTTGGCCGTCAGGTTCCAGAAGAGTCCAGCTTTGATGTTGCAGACCTGGTCACAAGATTAACCCCTAAAGGACAAGGGACAATTTTTGCCAAGACCTCAAAAACTGGACCCTGGCCCTCTAAAACATTTATATCTTGAGATTTACTAAGGCACTGTAAAACTAACCGCTAGAATATACTCTCAACCACCCCATCTACGACCACAAAAATCCCTGTCTAAATCCAACCAGCAGATCCAAAGAATATAATGTCTAAAGGGGTGCAAAAAAAAAACAAATGAAGTAAATAGGGAAAAAAAAAGTGCTTTTTCTATCGAATTTCCCATCTGCAAACTGGTCTGACATGACACTCTCCAGAATCTGGTGCCCTGTCATATAAGCCACCTTCCCTGCAAATTTCATCTTTTTCTGACATAATCTCAGGTGGGCTGCTTTGTATGCTAAAAATGGGGGGTCAAATTTGGGGTTTTCCTTCGGCAGGTAAAAAGGTTTGTTCAGAAAATTGAGGAAACATTTTGAGCCGTTCATTTGGCAATCGCTCCGGTGGGAATGTTGTGGGTGGGTATGGCTTTTCCGCAAAAACATTTCGGGCCAATCTGAATCTCCTACTAGGTCTTTTTACCCCCTGCCCATGAGACTTGCAATTGCACCTATGTGGGCCTATAATTTTTGGGCGGTAGCCCTCTCTTGTGGAGGGTTTTAGGGGATGGCTCATCCTACCCGTCCCTAAACTGATTAGGCCTCCACCCCTCACAAGGCATGTCCCCCCCCCACCCAGGTTCGGGCCACCCCTATGTTTATTGGGTTTTGGGGTCACCCACCCCACGCGTTCATGGGCCACCCATGCCGGAAATGTGTCCCGGTTTTCAGGACGGGAAAAAAAAACTCGCCGGATTTTACAAAGTGGGTGGAAGCATCTCCAGGCAGCTCTCCGGCTGCGCATCAATTGAGCCTCTTCCCGCGCTCTCCCCCACCCCCCCCACAACAACAGGTTTGACACCAAACCACGCCCGGAGCTACCATCGCCATTGATTCCAGCTTGGGGATTAGGCATGGAGATATCCGAGGCAGGTCGGCTGCGGGTGCCATTTAGGGGGTAAGTGGCGCAATAAAGGGTGTTGGGAGACACGCCATGGGGGGTGCATGGAATTTCACCCTAACCTGACCCTAGTTGCCACATCATCCTCAGGGCAGGTTAGATGGTGGAAAGTGGCCTCAAAATCACGAGTGTGGCAGACTCTACGCTTTTTACGTGGCAATTGCCAAGTCGTATGACCAATTGGGAAATGCCACATCATATCAGACTTGATTTCCAGTCGAATGAGCCTATGTCAGAGATAACCAGCCTGTTTTCTAAACCCAACCGACCCAAGTTGGGTCGTTTTGACGCTTAGGGGTTAAATGTGTGGACCATATGGCTTCAAAGTTCACACCTCGATCATTCTGTAATGACGGCCTGCCCTGTGCTGCAACAAATGTATGCAAATGTATGCTAGAGTACACTGCTCCCCCAGCTCCCAGGGTACACATTCACATTGTCTCCTTGGATGTTGTCACGTTATCACCTCCATTGGGAGCTCAGGCTCATCACTGCAAGGCTGCAAAATTTGTGGGCAATTTGGGCAGGTGGGTACCGTCGTGTCAGTGTCTACTCGCAAATAGCTAAATTTCCCTGACAGATACTGCACATGGTAAAATTATTTGCTTAACCTAAGTAGATCAGCAACAGCTACCGGCCCTCCAGCTCCCTCAAGCTCCGAGCAGGCCCCCTAAGATACTAGGACGTAGCTGTAACTTTTACACTACAGTGACCACTACTTACGTGCCACAGCTCTCTCTAAAATTCAGCTCACTTATCCCTTGTGGGCCTTATTAGCAACAAGTGTTGCATAGGATCAAGCTAGCCTTGACCAAGTGTGAACAACACATATATGTTACACCTGCAGATAGAGGACCTGCAATGAAGATAGATACTTGCTATTACAATGGATGATGTCCTGAATTGCAACAGACAACTAGACGTTCATTCAGGTAATTGTTGTGCCTTTGGTTGTTGGGCAATTACAGAGCCCCTCAGTCAACCACTTCTTCAATCCACGGTTGTGACTTCCATTCATTTGTGTGAGCCCACATTTGAGAGGGGGACCCAGAATGGGTGAACAAACCTGCCATACCCTTGCTTCTTTCATCGCTGTACCCGAACCAAATCCAACTCAACCCCAAGTGCATAGGTGTGCACATGCGCTCTACATACATAGTAACTATGGTACTAGGGATTCTTGTACTGAGAGTCATACAAAGGCAGGGGGACAGCATCACAACACTCTCACTGTGACCAGGCTACGACCACCATGATGGATATTCTGTCGAATCTGAAGAGGCCGATAGAGAATCATTTGCCCCACTTGCCGCTCTCTGCAGCGGCTGACTACTGCCGGGCCACTAGACTTTTCTACAAGCTGCTTCAAGTCTCCAGCCAATCAGTAGCTGGAAACCCTATCCATCTGTGTCTACAGCCAATCAGGTCCAGCGCAATCCTGGGTATGATGGTGGGGCACTTGGAGTGCCGAGCATAGCCACCATAAATGGCAGGTGGGTGGCTCATTCCAAGGTACTAAATAAATTCTCCCTCTCGAAGGTTATCTCAGAGCAGATTGTGTGAAAATGTGTTTAAAAAAGGGGAGGAAGCCCTGTAAATCATATTAAAACACACAGGAAAAGGGGTAGCTTGATATAATAATCCGCTTCCAAAGATGGGTTTGTAGTTGGCAATCAAAGAATCCCCAGAAAGATGGCTCCAAAGATCCTGCTCTCTTGTGGGTTCACTCTCAATACACATCCTTCCCTGGGGACCCACAACCACAATCGGAAGGTGCAGATAAGGATACATCCTATATGTATGACATGGAGATGCAATGCCTGTAACTCTTCTATTTACTCTTCTCTGAACTGTATTTAGGGTGAGCAATCCTGGGAAATTTGCTGAGTAATCCCTGCTTGTGTGATTGCTCTTCCAAACAGTGAGGCCAGCCTCATACAGACTAGGTAGTACTTTGGCTCAGTTACTGCACCCTCTCAATACGTTATAAATAGAAACCCCAGGGAGCTCACTGACTGAGGCCTTTCGCTGCATTCATCCAGGATCTCAGTTGCAGTCTCACCCACAACACGGGCCCCCATTTGGAAGGTACTATTGTGTAGCCCCACCGCGCGGCGACCGCGCCGCAGCAGGGCTGCCCGTCTCCAAACAAAAACAGATTCTTCTGGGCAGACCGGCCGCGGTTGTAGGGTGACTCGACTGAGAATACAGGCTTGGAATTCATTGGATGTTTATTTGTGCACACAAGACAAACCGTTCATTCATCTGAGTCATTGGATGTCGATTTGAATGTCTTCTGACTTCTGGTATTTGAGCTGTTATTTTTGGAAGATTGTGAGGCCAATAATACACAAGTGTGACCAACAGTCAGTAGCTCAGTTGGATAGTGCAGACCCAGATGATTCTGGGGTCAAATCCAGCTACCTAGATGGGTGTGGTATGTTCTTCTCCCCCTTCCCTTGGGCGGTGTCCCATGCGAAAGCCTTCACGGCCAGGTTACTCTGAAAGAGGTTATTTTCTCCTCTAACCATAATTAAGGGCCTGATTCGTGAGCTGTCGCTCCCAGGTGTTTCCCTTTTAAAAAATTAAAAAGAAAAAAGAGAAGGAATAGTTTGCCGCTCTAAGTTCACCTTAGGGCGGACGGGCAGCCAGTTTGCAGTAAACTCAAAATATGGCCTACCAGAACACGGGTGGATACGGTACAAGTGCCACACAACTTGTTTTGTCCACCCCTTGTACAAACTTTTGCAAGAGCTCAAAGAGTTCACTTGCACATTGTGGTCCGCGCACAAGAGAGGTAGGAAAAAAATTGGTTGTCTTTTATCCTCCCGTATCTACAGCATTCATCTCGTGCCACGCATGCAATCGCCAGATGCCCTGGAAGTTACTGGCCCATTGTTGTTTTTTGGCTTTTGGATAGAGGGGTCGTCAGCTTGGGTACCGACTCGGAACAAGTCTAGTGGAACTCCAGCCTTCCTGCGGGGGGATCCCCAAACTTCTGGAGGATATCAATTAGCCCCATCACAATAATCAAAGCACCGACACCATAGCGCACCTGAATTTCAAACTACTCTGGAGCAAGCATTTTAGGCCTTCACTGGCTCTCTGTTTTGGGCAGATGTTTTATCTTGCTGGTCCGGTGGAGACCTTCTGGAAGCTGCCCGTCGCTTGTTTCGCCTCTCTTTTTTGTTAATTTTATTTCCAGTACCATCCCCTGTTTCCAAAATCCAAAAGTACATTTTTTAATATAAAATTATGTCCATTGACCCATTCCACAAAAATAATGTTTATTTTATTTTGTCGCACTCAAATGAGAGTCGTTGCACTTCAAGTTTGTCGTGGGAAACGTGGTAGAAAAGAAAAAGAATAGTCAAGTTGGTCCAATAATCTCATCGTCAATAATATTATCATTCTGGAAATGAAAAACACCTGGGAACAATATTGATTATTCGTACACCACAATCATTGGACACTCTAAAAATAGTTTCCTTCATGAAAAAATCATGGACTCGATTTATTTCTATACAAAAACAATTTGATGCTATGTAAAGTTCAGGCTTCATTTTCACAGTAGGAGCCTGCTCATCACAGTGCCTACCTTCCCAAGTACGATTGTACAGTACATCAACATGGATGAAAAATATCATGAAAGTAGATGAGAAATCAGAAAGTGAGATAACTGCATAATTTTATCATTCTTTAATTAAATTATAATTCAATCTCGCTATGATTCACGTTAGTGCTTTGTGGATGCAGCGCAGATGTACTTCGGTGAAATGGTGTGCCCAATTTGCAGATTTCAACGACACTGCAGAAGGTCTCCATCGAACATCTCTGGACAGACACCCTCCCAACCTTTGGTGACTCCCCGGCGAAATTGACGTCCAGTGACCGAAAAACTGGGACTCCAAAATGAAAAGCTCACTTGAATTTGAGCAATTCCCAAAAAACGCTAACCCACCGTTAAACCACAGTTCAGATGGTGCTCCTTAGCAGGGGATTCCTTTCCACTCCAGTAATTACCCCTCAGTTTCTGCAGGCACCCAGCTTATCTACTTGCCATAGTCTCTTTTCGAGAGTATGTTACTTTCTAGTGGAGAGCAGCATTGCACTTCCTATGGCACGGTTCGCAGTGAATCCGTTGTTGTGGGTAGTTAAGGCTTGACTCTTTGGCTATGGATGTTACCGAATCCTATGATGTTTTAGCCTGTTATGGCCTCCTATCTTCGTTGATTTTTACAAGATGACCACTTAATATGACTTCCGGGCTGAGTCCGTCCCTTTTATAAAATGTAACGGGGTTATGGTGATAGTACACCAATCAATATTGCCATTGCATCTCTGCCATGGCTATTTTCTTAATGGCTTTTCTCAATACATTGTTTTTTTTTAACACCTGGGAGCGACAGCTCCCAAATCAGGCCCCTTAATTTTAATTTTTTTTTAAGGGAAATACCCGGGAGGGGGGTTGGTAACTTAGAAGGTGAGCACTGCTCATGTGAGCATAGGAAAACAGAGGCGAGAGCACAAAAATACGGCAATAGGGTACCCATGTTTCCACGGAAATAGAATACGCGTGAATAGGGTCCCTCCATGCGAAATAGGGAGTTATGTGCCTATTTCTGTCCCTATTTCTGTCCCTAAACCCTAATGCGAAATAGACACCCCTAATGTATATCTACAAGCTCCAAGCTCCAAGTTCTTAGAAATATAACTAGAGATGAGCTCTAAGATACAAGGTAGTATAATTATGGTCGCGTAAGTGCAAAGACTCGATCTGTAATGCTTTGCGGGATATGCAAGCACCCGGGCAGGAGGCCATTACAGGTCTTCCCAAAGATAACATTGTCTGATTAACTTCTTAAAAGCCTCATCCTCAGTATAGCATACTAAACAGAACAAGAGCAATGAAATGAATACATGGAAGAGGTGATTCGAATATACATGTGTGGTTTTATATGTAATTTTGGGCCTGAAAGGATTTATGGCAATAGATATTAGAGCTGCCTATTGAGTTGTATTTCCTTGATAGAGCTGAAATATAGGGTGTCGATAAAAACGTTTCGCAAGCGAAACGGTATTACCAAGACCATTCTATATTAGTTGTGGTGAAGTACTTACCTACTGCTAGAGCTTCTGAGGCTTGAGATATATGGTAATATCACCATATTATTGTTGTTTGCTGTCGTGAGCATTGTCACATGCTACCCAACGATACAGCAAAGATCATCAACGTAAAAAAGAATATCGGAGAGACAGGAAGATATTTAACTTCACTGGCAAAATACATATGTGGCTCTTAGTTACGCCTGTCCCGTGACCAGAGTCTCTCTCTCTCTCTCTCTCTCTCTCTCTCTCTCTCTCTCTCTCTCTCTCTCTCTCTCTCTCTCTCTCTCTCTTATATGTAATTTTGGAGTCATGGATGGATTTCTGGCAACAGATATTAGGGCTGCCTAGTGAGTTGTATTTCCTTGATAGAACTGAAATATAGTGTGTCGATAAAAATGTTTCGCAAGCGAAACGGTATTAACGAGACAATTCGGTGGAATATATTGGTTCTGGTGAAGTACTTACCTACTGCTCAAGCTTCTGCGGTTCAAGATATATGGCTATGTCACCGGTGAGAGTCAAACATGGAATATCAGTGATTGCTTATCGAGATACGTGTGTTGTGTCAGCTTGCATCCTCAAATATGTGTAGACTATTTTTTCCGAGCCGGGTTCCAAGTTCAGGGTGGGACCACGCTACATTTCGCTAACGAAAACTGATGATCCTCATAATATAATGTTGGATATTGGTCGAGGTGTAACAAATTAGCGCTTTAATTGTGTCTGTAAGTATCATTTCATTCTGTTTGATAGCATCTCATATCTTGTTCCTATTTTCCTTGGATTTCCATTTCTGTTCTCTTCACTATGTAACAGTAAGAAAAGGAATACTTGACGGTAGATCTGTTTGGTTACTCTCAAATGTTCGTTAGTTACAGTTTATTGCAAAATTCAATGACAAGTTGAGATATGCATCTCTCCTCGATATCGTCCATTTGTTTCACTTGATATAGTTTAGGTGGTTATGGCGGCGGACTGATGTTGATGACCCTCTTGAATTGAAGAACAATTTTGAATAAAAAAATTGAAGCCTCTGAAAATATCATTTGTACGACTCACAAATTGTCGAGATGCAATAATGTATAGTTTCGCATATTAGTGATTGCTACAAGCGTCAACTACACATGATTAAATATATAACTATCAATAAACGAGATTGTTGATGGAGACGGCACTAACGGGAAATTCCCTATGTTCCAACTTCGCGCGGCTTGTGCTCACGTGAGCAGACTAATTTGACATTTTAGTTTCGCTAAATCATTTTTCTAAGAATATTCTTGGGTAGCATGCATGCTGCTTACTGACTACGAAGATAAGCCAGATGTATGTTTTGACGATGTAGATTCACAAGACAATTGATTACTTAGACATGAACGTGAAGAACATTGTTAGGGTACTGGGTGTGCAGAATGAGTCCAAGGCAAGAGTGAACCACCTTTCAAGCGCAACTACTGAGGAGAATTGTCAAATGCACTGCAAAATTCTCAAAACCTCACTTTTGTTTCAAACAAAAATTCTTCAAAATTGGAAGCATCCAGACATGCTCTATGACCGTGAGTACTAGTAAATCAATCTGAAATCAATCCGAAACACCTACCTTGTATTCCAGCCTCCAAACGCTCTACTTGCCCACTCCATCAAACCAAAACAATGTTTATTCATATTCCAAAACCTGAACATTTAAAACCTAAAGTTCGTTTTGAACTTTTATCAGCCAACAAAGCCAACTATGGCTGTTACAAATCCACCAAATGATATTTACATCAGTCCAATGTGGTGGAGTTTCGTCGCGGAAAGAGCTGATCAATGACATCATTGGCAAGAACATTATTTGGATCAAGGTCTGAACGCGCCTGGTTGAATGCTTCTACAGGGAAACGCTTTCGGATTCTCTCTCGCAACCATGTCATCGACTTCTCATCTTTTGGGATCTGCAACCCACAATCCAAAGAAAGTTCTCTCTTAGTCCAACCTTCTACTCCCTCTCACTCTTCTTGGGAAGCCATAGTGGAGAGAGCGAGCGAAGCAGAGAGAGAGAATGTGTGGTCACTGTTGTACCTCAATCTTAGCCCAGTGTTCAAATGCACCATACGCATCCCACAGCTGCTGTTGTGTGGCCTTACGGTACTCAAAGAACCGATCAGTGATGGCTGCCCTTTGTTCCTCATCCGTGGTGGGCAAGTACATTATAATTCCAACCTGGGCCCACCAACAAACAACTTGCCCTGATGAAACAGAAGGTAATAAACAGTAAGACATTATCGTCTAAAGGGAGATAAAACTGCCTGATAATGAAGTACCCATCAAACAGCAGAGAAGGAGAGGCTATTTGATATATTGGAAAGTAAACTGAAGACAGCACACCCCAATCCACGATTGCAAGCTCAAGCCACCCAATTGAGAAGATCCAAAACACAGAATTTGGGAGGACTTCAGAGGCAATCCGTACCGGTACTGCTGACTTGGTTCATAATGGAGGCCAGTCGAACTGGGTAAAATCGGACCCACTAGATACTGATACTGGGGCTTGCAAAATACAGAACATCCTGCTGATTATTGTGCCAGCAACCAGAAAGACCAGCACAGCACAGCACAACCAGAAAGAGATGCATTGAAAAAGTATGGTACCCAGGAATAAATTGTATCATATGACGAGCTGGAGGCTGGGCTCAGCGGACTCCGGCTGCTGGCAGTCCACCGTTGCTCAATTGGTGCTGGTGCGGGGATGCCCTCTTTCTTTATTAATCGTAGAACTTGTTCCATGTACTTTACATCCTGTAGATCGGGTTTCCGCAGTGTGCCCGTTGGGAAGGACATTTCAGAGACCCATTGTTGGCCACCACAGTCAAAACCCAGAATTTCATCACTCCAGCCAATTCGATAACCCTCGCTCTTTTTCCAGTACTCAGCCTCTGCTTGATTGACCTGCAGACTGAAACAGTTAGATTTGCTGCAGAGGATGTCAAACAACCCAACCGCCTACAAATCTCCTTCTCTTCCTATTGCTCTCTCTAGCCATGATTCCTCAGCGATGTTAGTGGTGCCCAGTATGCTCTCATCCTCCATTATTTTATGTCCTGACCAGGCCCTATCCTCTATTTCCAAAAGGAAACAGCAATGTAGTGTACTGAAAACATTTTTTATTTTTATCTTTAGTGAGAGGCTAAATTCACCTTGGCCAACATATAGTTTTAACTTACAAAGAGAGATAATTCAACCATATTACAGAATTTGCAGAGATGAGGTAATGATTCTAATCAACGTGAGGAACTCGACACAGGGAAAGGAGCTCTCACCTTAGTGACATGAGCCTTGTTTAGCGGGTCAAATGCTAGCAACTTATCACGAAGCTCCGTAAATGACAGAGATACTATCTCCTCTTCGGAGAGAACTCCCAGAGGCTCTCGGCTTCCTGCGCTGGTGCCACTCCACAAGCCAGCCTCTGCTGGTGGGCTGCCATCTCTGTGCCCTCCTTGTGTATATGCTATCTCTTCCTCAGGCCTGCCCCACAACACTAAAAATTCAATATTCCACTTCACTGTCTCTCTTTCCACCCATCCGTGTGTCGGAGTCCTGAAATTGGTAGAGCGTATTGAGAACGCACACTATGAAAAGACCAGTACACAACTCATACCTGCAACACTAACATTGGAAGCTATCAAACACCTTGCCCCTGCATGAGTACACCTCCATCCCCTGGGCTAATCTCTCATACTCTAGAAGATAACCAAAAATCAAGACCAACTTTAGAATTTTAACTTCACATTGCTTTCCAGCATACATATGCAGATATCATGGTATTTAAAACTGGGGGTGTCCCCACATAGCTTTAGTTCTTCGATCATCTAATCAGGAAAGTACAACTAAACAACAACAAATGTTCTTGTGAACCTTCACCTTTGTGGGAAGTAGTCATTCAACTTACAAGTATTTAGCAGCCACTTCCCTATAAAGAGATCGTGCTGCACTCAGCCTTTCATCCGGACTGTATTTATGAGCCATCTCCTTGAGAGTTTCCCGACCCTCTGGCAAAGGATTGCATTGAACCACCACTACTGTGTCTGTGTCAGGGATCCACATGTAACGCAAATGCTTGTTCTCCTGCAGCCATTTCCTGAAAGTTCAAGCCAACACAACTCACTCTCATGCAACAGAACAAACAGAGAACAATCCAATCATTGAACTTTGCATAACCGAGAAAGCAAGCGTGCGAGAGAGAGAAACCAGAATTAAATTCATATTAGTAATACATCTCGGCAAAGGATCAAGCTTTTATTGAAACTTTCCAGCAGAGACCACCGCAGCCACAGAGGCAGCACAGAATTAATGATTCAACTCCTATCAAAGCCTTACTTGCATATGGAGAACCCGCCCAAGTCCAAAGAAAACAATTATAGAAGGTGAGACAGTACTCATACTTGTGATTCTTTCGTACTTGCTTCATGTTGGTGACAAATGTGTTCTCCAATAGCTGGTGCGCTGGGACACACTGAAGGGTGACTTCGGCAACCACTCCAAGAGCTCCAAGGCCACACCGGGCAAGGTAAAACAAGTCGCCATCAGTTTCAGCAGAGAGGTCCAATGTTCCCTTACCAGGAGTTACCAGCTTCAGGCTAACCACCTGCTCATCCACTGGGGGTAACTTTGCTCCGGTTCCATGTGCCCCAACCTGCCAAGGAGAAAAAGACCATCTTCAGAACATATAAGTGTGCATCAAGCAAAGATTCTGCTGTCAAGCACACTGATGTTTTAGAGTCATTCTTGGTCAATGACTGCTGACTCAGGCCTTGTAACCCGCCCAATTGACTTGCCAAGAAGGGGACATAACTCTCTCTTCAATGACAAATGGCTACATGCAGGACCTTCCACAATTTGTAGGAATAAAGTTGCTGGATGGAATCTTAAATTGCCATGGTCTGAGTGTTATGTTTAGCTCCCGTGCTCACAGACAGGAAACGGGTGCCGTTGAGAAGAGGGTTATCCTTATGCTTCAGGAGTTGAGAACATCGGACCTCATTTTTCATTTCAGGGTTTAGGGTTTAACATCCCAAGTTACCGAATTTTACCTTTGAAGACGAGAAGATCTACTCGAAAAGTGGCATAAGATGCCTGGGTTAATGTGCCGATGCAAAGAAGGATACTACAAACTGATACTCATGCTTTGCACATTATCGAAGCTCAGAGATATGACCTGTATAAAGCCGCCGATTTGTTGCTCCCGAATGGAGGCAAAATTCTGCAAAGTCAGGCCATGTGGTCTCAATGCCTCGACCACTTCTGCCACTCTAGCGCCCGCCTGCACTCTTACTTTCTTTGTCTCTTTGTCAATGCTCATAATTTTGTCCATCAATGCCAGATTCACCATCCCGTCGTTGCATAGCCCTATACCATTCGGAGACAAACCGGATCCAACCGCCCGTATCTTCTGCTTCTTCTCATTCGCGTAGTGAACTACGGCTTCCAATTCTTCCAGAGTCTCTGGTTGTATGTAAACTCTAGTTCGAGCCTCGTGAGTCCCGCTCCAATTTGTTATTATGTGTTCATCCGGAGGCGTAACAGGCCTGACTCTTTGTGGATACGGATAACAGTAGTAAGTTGCAAGACCAGATCCAACAAGAAGGCCAGCATACCCTAGGTAGCGGGCAAGGGGGGAAGACGGATCGGCGGCAGGTGCGTATGCAAAGGCGGAAGAAAATGCTCTCGATGGAATTCTTGCTGCTGTGCGAAAGCTTGTTGAGGAGGAAAATCCTGAAATTCCATGCTGCTTAGAAAACAATGAGATTTGAGGCTGCGAAAGGGATGGTGACGAGGAAGCTACGGCATCTGCGTGTGCAAACCTGACCCTGCTTCTCGATAAACAAGAAACCGACGAACCAGAGAGACAAGTCGTCAAATATGTAAGAACTCCGGTGCATGCATCTGAGCTCCTGCAGCTCAGAGACGTCGTCGATCCTCGAGAAACTGCATTGATAATGTGCAGTAGTTCCTTCCTAAATCTCTGGCGGTTTCGCATTGAAGATGATTTTCATATAACCAATTCCACAGCAAATTGTTTGCAAAACAATGCTTCACACTAGATGAGTGGTGGATCCAGCTGCTGCTCAGAAAGATCTTGCAACATCCAGCGCATTCTTGCTCGATCGTTGGCAGCAGGTAACCGCCTTGCTCACAAAGCGCTGCTCCGGTTATGTTAACCGTGGTGGCTCTAAAACAGGTCATCCCATATACCCATCCCCTCAGTTTGTGGGGTTTCATCTAACTCCAGTTACCTCAAGCTTTTCCTAGCTCCAGGCTCCCTAAAGGAGCTTAATTTCTTTTCTTTTCCTTAGCATGGCAGCTAGTGCCAATTTGTTTTTTTTTTTAAAGAGGTACGGAGGCCTCATGAACTTTATATATAAAGCAATGTACAAATAGGAAAAAATAACCTCTATCTCGAAGCGGGTCTTCACAAAGTTTTTGTTTCTCAGCAAGACAGAAGGCCACGTCGACAAGTTCTGGCTAATCCCTAATATATTTTAGCCAAAAGGTCACTTTTTTGCCAAATGGTTGAATTATTGAAGGGGAAAAAGAGTTAAATCCCAAAGGGTGCCACATGGCCTCAACAGTAAACCGTGACCAAGGAAAAAAAACCCTAACATATTTTTTACATTTATGCTAATGATCCCTTAGAGCCAATGTAAGGATCTCTTGAATTGGGAAAGTAGAAAAAGCTAAATTGTTATTTACATTCGTTCTAAGGATCCCTTAGAGCTGTTCTAAGCGGCTCTAAGGATTTCATAGAGCGGAAACAAAAAAGTCAACCATGACCAAGAAGATAAACCTTATCATATTGTTTTTACATTTATTCTAACGATCCCTTATCCTTAGAGCCAATGTAAGGATTTGTTAGATTGGGAAAATAGAACAAGCTAAATTGCTATTTACGTTCGTTCTAAGGATCCCTTAAGGATCCCTTAGAGCCGCTATAAGCCACTCACTAAGCCACTCTAAGGATTCCATACAGCAGGAATCCAGAAAAAGCTAAATTGCTATTTATATTCGCTCTAAGAATCCTTTAGAGCGCTCTAGGGATTTTTTAGAGCGGAAAAATACAAAAACTGAATTGCTATTTACATTCTAAGTATTACTTAGAGTAAGAAAACAAAAAAAGATAAATTGATATTTACATTCGCTCTAAGCATCCCTTAGAGCCACTCTAAGCCGCGGCTCTAAGGATTTTTTAGAGCGGGGAAACAGAAAAAGCTAAATTGCTATTTGTATTTGCTCTAAGGATCCTTTAGAGCCACTCTAAGGATCCTTTAGAGCCACTCTAAGGATCCTTTAGAGCCACTCTAAGGATTTATTAGAGCAGGAAAACAAAAGAAATCTAAATGGCTATTCACATTTGATCTAAGCATTACTTAGAGCAAGAAAACAGAATAAACTATATTGCGCTCTAAAGATCCCTTAGAGCCGCTCTAAGCCGCTCTAAGAATTTTTTAGATGAAAAAAAAAAAAAACATTCACTCTAAGAGTTTCTTAGAATCACAATATAATACATGTCATATTTGATGTATACATATGGATATATACACATTATACGATATATGAATATGAACTCGTACCGTAGGTTCATAGCAGATTAGGCACCCCAGTGCCTAATAATTATTAAATTTAGAATATTCATTTTAGGCACTTTGAAAAAAGATTTATGTAAATTAGACACTTTTCATCCATAATTTTTGATGTTAGGCACCTTTCATCACTTGGAACTTCTCCTTCCATCCCCAAAGGTCTCACGTACCCTCTCTCTTCTTCCCCAAGACAAACCCTAAAAAAAATCTTTTCTAATGGAGATGGCATCCGCGAACCCACTACACGATGCGGGCGCAAATGTGGAGATGGCTAACAATGGAGTAACCCAGCCTGGGCCAAGCTTAGGTCAGGCGCAACTTTTAGCCCGGAGGCTAAATCCTGGCCCAAACACACTAATGGGCTCAAATTGTGCTTCAATTTTTTGCCATGTCCTCGTTGGAACGACCCCGAGAAGTGGTTGGCCTAGGAGATGGAATTAAGCAGTGACATTTGAGAGTGAGAGAGAAATCCAGGCATTTGCTTTTTGGCTTTCAATAGAAATTATATAGAGTAAGATTTTTTTAGACAATTTTACTGAATTAGGCACTTTCATATTATTTTTCCAACCTTTTAGGCATAAATCTTGAAACATCACAGATTTGCTTAGGCACTTTTTTTTAAAATTAATTTGCGCCTAATCTGCTGTGAACCTACGATATATCAGATTGGACTGGTTTCAGCTCTGGTTTTTTTTCTTTTTTTTTTTTTTTTGAAAGTATAGGGATTCGAACCCTTATAGCTGTAATGGATGGGGGAACACACTAGAAATACCGTCCCTGGACAACCGTTTAGGCGATAATTAATTCAAAATGAAAGTGCCTAATCAATTCTATGAATTTTTCAGATTTATGGTTTAGATGGGTCTGCATATACCAATATTGGAGCCGTTGTAAATGTCTGCTTCAGCCTTTCAAATGCTTGGTCAGCCTCCTCGTCCCATACAAATTTGTCCTTCCCTGTAAGTCGTGTCAATGGTGCAGCAATTTTGGAGTAGTTAATGAAGATTTTATAGAAATTTGCAAATCCCAAAAAACATTGTACATCTCAGACCGAAGTTGGTTTAATCCACTCGATGAGGGTTTGTATTTTCTTCTGATCCATAGAGACGTTTTTGTCGGAAATAGTGTAGCCCAGAAATTCGACCTCAGATTGATGGAAAAAACATTTTTCCAACTTGGCATATAGCCCTCTTTTTCTTAATTTATCAAGGACAAGGCGTACATGGCGGCCATGTTCTTCTTCATTCTGTGAAAATATTAAAATGTCGTCCAAATAGATGACTACAAAGTCATCTAAAAATTCTCGAAATATGTTATTCGTCATGTGTTGAAAAATTGTTGGAATATTTATTTGTAAGACCGAAAGGCATAACACTGTATTCAAAATGTCCATACCTTATTCGAAAAGCTGTTTTCCATTTGTCTCATTCTTTTATCCGTACAAGGTTATAAACTCCTTGGTGAAAATCTTCGCTCGTCTCAGTTGGTCGAGAAGCCCAGAAATCAGCGGCAACGGATAACGATTCTTAATTGTGACTTTGTTGAGACCGGGACAGTCCACACACATGCGTAATGATCCGTCCTTTTTTTTCACAAACAAGATAGGCGCCCCCACAGGTGATTTTGAATGTCAGATGAAGTTCTTCGACAAATTTTCATCAATATACTCACGTAATGCAGCCAACTCCGTCTGGGATAAGTTATAGATTGGGCTGAATGGTGGTTGGGCTCCTTCTTGTAACTCAATTGCACAGTCATAAGGTCGATGTTCTGGCAATATGTCTGCATTTTTCTTCTCGAAGACATCCTTGATATCTTGATATTGAGTGGGTAATGTCGAAGTACCTTTGTCTGTTGTGGTCTTGATCGGAGTCACATAAAGTGCAAATGCCGCATCTTTTTTGGTAGCTCTCATGAAAGCTCTAGCTCCAAGGAACAGGGGTTGAATACCTTTGATATTTCTACATTTTTGTCTTGTAGAAATTTTTCGTGATCGCCAGTCGATGTCAGGATTGTGAAGTATGAACCAGGGAAGTCCAAGGATCACAGGATTCGTTGGAGACTGGATGATGTTGAAAACAATATGTAATGCTTGATCTTCAAGCTTCACTTCAAGTGGTCGAGTTTCATGGTCAACATTTCCTTATGCTAACGGTCGTCCATTGATGACTTCAACGGGGACTGAGAGTTTCTTCTTTACGAACGTTAAATTATATTGCTTCGCAAAGTTTTTGTCAATAAAACATGTTGAAGCCTCTAAGTCTAAAAGTGCTTCTACAGAGATATCTCGATTTTGCACTCTGATTTTTACCAGAACTATGAAGCAAGGTGCAAGGTCTGGAGGTAGAAAGAGACATTTTTTTGGTGAGGAATTTGTGGTGTTTAGCCGCATGGTCCCTACTGTGACTGGACATCTTCGTTTTCCGACCTCCTCGTATCGAATACTTGAGTTGCGCCCCGAGCTTTTAATCTTCTCTTGTTGGGGCAGTTTAATGCTATGTGATCTTCTTCTCCGCAATAGAGGCATAATCCATTCGAGCGTCGTCTTTGTTTTTCTTGTGGCGTCAATGGCTTGAATCGGACAGCATCAATCTGCATAGGATCACTACCGGATGTCTGATGGATTGTTGTATTTGGTGCTGTAATAGCAGCGGCATGATGCGTCGTCGACCATCCAAATCGCTTCTCTTGATAACTTTCGAACAAACGATTATCGCATGCAATGACTTGGGTGATGAATTCGCTTAGTGTGCTCACGTTTGGCATGTCAGCAACAAATCTTTTACATCCTCCTTTAGTCCACATCAAAACTGACTAATGAGGCTCTTCTCATTCCAGTCGAGGTTGCATGCAACACTACAACAGATCGCGGTAGTTATGACTGCCAAACCGTGGTACATGGTTTTCATGACTTTGACCATGACTGCACCATGTTTTTATATGAAATTGACCTCCCGCAGTCGTTCCTACGACTGTACGTCTGTATGACTATATGGCTCCGGAATGGGCGGAAGGCTGGTCAATGGCAATTGACCAGATTTAGCTCACCATTCATAGTCATTTCCACGACTACAGTGTACATGGATGAGGTTACGTAGTCATCATGAGTACTGGGGATTTTGTAATTTGGTGTGTATAATACAATTAAAACACCATATGATCATATGAATGACTAATGGGTGTATTCAATCACGAGGTGAAAGATCTGAGGTACATCCTTGGATAAAAGACTTGACAGAAATCTTTGATAAGAGTTGGCATGGAACACCAAAAGCAGGAACTCCAGTTTCTGAAGCAGAAGATGAAGAAGGAGAAGAGGATGTGGCAGAGCCAACGGAGAGTTCAGACTCTCCAACACCATTACAGTTGAGTTACATGAGTGAAGAAGAAACCCAAGGGCAGAACTTGGAGGATGAAAACAGAGAGAAGAAATTAGAAGAGGAAGAATATGAAGAAGTAGACCCAACAGCTGAGGTTGAGACTACAACCAGGACATCCCAACCCGTTGGACCTGGATCAAGTGGAGCACTTGGATCACATGCCAACGAAGGTGTCGGCTCAGGGGGATCAGGCGGGCTGCCTGGATCTGGCTCTGGGGGGACAGAGAGTGTGGGAAGTAGTGCAACTGAAGCTGGGAATACTGTGAATATCGTGGGGCCAGAAGCAAGGAGTGCTCAAGGGCCACCACTTAGTGGAAGATCCACCACAAAAACAACAGGTCCAGAAGGACCAGCACCAGCAAGGGTGCCAGCACCTGTCAGTGGGCAGAAGGTAGCAGGTAGTGAACTATAACTCTTATAGTAAAGAGGTTGTAGGTTCAAACTTCTCTAAGTACAATCAAATGGATAAAATGGCCCTAGGGTTAGTAGATGAGCTAGGGATAGCACGTGATACCCTAGATGGACTGCCACGTGGTTTTTTCATTATTATAAAATGCATTATGTCACGTGGCACAATGCGGTGCGACGCGGCGTTTAACATATGTTTTTATTTTTTATTTATTTTATTTTATTTTATTTTTTAAATCAATTGCGCCTCATCACGTGGCGCGGCAGCGGCGGTTGCAGTATGGTATATATGACTGCAGTGAGAGATATCACTTGGTTCATATGACTGTAATCATCCAGACCGTACCATCATGTACTCATTGTATTGACTTGGTTTGCATGACTTATAGTCATAGAAGTCATATGTACCATTTATGACTATAGAATAGTCATAAATACAGTCATAAATACCGCGATCTGTTGTAATGCAAGTTGTCGAAATTCAGCAGCATAAACGGAAGCAGGACGTGCTCATTGTCAAATATTTCGCATCTTTGTCTCTACAACTCTCTCCCTATCATTTTCTCCAAACGTTGCAGTGAACTCGGACATGAATGCTTCAAAATTGTATAGTAAATGCGAATTTTTTTCTAATACCGGTGCAAACCAAGATAAGGCAGTGCCTGATAAAAGGGTGCCCACGAATCCCACTTGAATACCTTCATCGGGGTAACGTTGTGGATGTAGTCGTAGGAACAGTCGTATTTGTAGAACAAAACCGCAAAATCTTCATCTTGTCCCATCAAATTTCTCGGGCATGCTGATCTCTGGTTCTCTCGTAATATGTTGAAGAGGAACCGTTGCAGTAGGAGCTGATAGAGACTCGTATGGTTGATGATCCATTGTTCGACTCATTTAACTCTGAAATTTGTTGTTGCAATTTGTGGAGAGCGTTGCCAAGATCTTGAGACTGATTAGCTTGTAATTGGGCGGTAGAGGTACGAAGTTCTTGCATCTGGAGCTGAAGACTCTGCAATGTGGCGACCATTTCTGCAAATGTGTCTTCAATCTTAACTAACTAGGGAACAAACTTTAGTCTCGCCAAACTGTCAAGGACGAGAACATGACTGAACACAAACAAGATATCAGACTAGAGGTACAAGACTAGACAAGAAGTCAAGGTCGGCGTGGCCGAATGCATGATGGATAAACATGAATTAAGATGATCTTTATAACATTGGACAAGAGTATAAGATACTGGAATTCGACTCGAATACTGGAATGCTGGAAACTGGGCTAGAGTATTGAAAGTTGGACTGGAGTACTGGGACTGGAAACAAGAGAAGCTTGAACTTGTGTTGGCGAAACTGAAGAGTATCCAGTCTCGCCTCCTATATATACTGGCTACTAGGAGGTTCCCTGATAAGCTTCCACAAAAGAGGTTTCTTGATGGAGAAGTTTTCTTAAACAAAGGAGGTATCTTAATGGAGAAGTTTCTTTAAACAAAGGAGGTATCTTGATGGAGAAGTTTCATCCAAATGAAGCTTCCTAAGCAGTTTCCCAAGTTACTCTCGGTAATTTGATAAACTCCTGGTAACTTGGTAACTAATGATAACTTATGGTAAATCATGGTAGATCACGGTAACTTTTGGTAACATTGTAACTTGGTAACTTCTGGTATTTACTCCTGGTAAGTTCCTCTGGGCTATGTCTGTGACAGGCTATGCTCAACAATGGTGGCAGAAACGTCTTCATGACCAAGGTCCAAACCCAGAAAGCTTGAGCTGGAGTGGGTTCAAGGAACTCATGAAAAGACAGTTTGTGCCCCTCAACGCGTCATGGCTCGCCCGAGACAAGATGAGGAATTTGAAGCAAACGGATGACATTCGGGGATATGTTCAGGCTTTCAATGTGCTGTTGCTCGAAGTTGCGGATATGGCAGAACCAAAAATGGTCTTCAACGTTGTGGCAGGACTGGCCCTATGGGCCAGCCGGAAGTTGGAGGAGAAGCCACCTAAGACTTTGAATGAGGCAGTTGAAAGGGCTGAATGTTTCTCGGATGTCCCTAGGGGCGAAAGACAAGGCCGTACGGAGCTGAACCACAAGAACACCCAACAATGAGTAGGAAGACACTGAAGGAGTTTTTGACGAACCTCCTTCTCTAGATGCAAAACAAGCCATCATACTTGAGAAAAAAGAAAACCTGAATGTCATCTTTAGGTCCCTTCTGATTGAGGTTGGTATACTCGAGATCCCACTGTGTCGCATGATCTCAATGCAAGTGGTAAGGCCTGCCCTTGCCAATGACATTCTTAAACTAAGAGCTGATTTCTACTCAGGATATCACCTTGGGGCCTCAGTATTTTATGTATCTCTTGAGGGGATTGAGGGATCCATTGTTGATGTCACCCCCGATATCACATCCACATGGGATATCCATTGGAAGGAGGTGAACAAAGAATTTGAAGACTATCTTGAGTCAAAGCCTACATTGCACCATTTGAGGGGCAAGATGTTCCATGTCTGGGACGGCAATCACAGACTTCAAGCATGGTTGTCTTACATCAAAGAAGTTCATAAAGCAAACAAATTAAGGCATGTGCGTGTAACAAGCTGGGTTTTGAATGCTGAGATCAACAATCGTGGATCACTTAGGTCCATCATGGATGGAGTCAATGTGTAATTATTTTTTTCCATCGTCATCAATTACATTTCTCTATTTGACTTCATTTGGAAAGTGTGGTCATGCGTTGCTTGTGTATCAATGTGTAAGGCGACCGAGAGAGCTTATGTCACATCCAAGTTTGTTCACCTGGTGTGTAAGGTGAATATAATTGGTCTTACCCAAGTCACAGAGTGGGAGAATGTCTTAAAGAGCAATATGAGGAATGTTTGAAGAAGGTGGAAAGACTTGGTACAATCTCACCGTCCATGCGATGACGGAAATTCTATACAAGGTCAGTTTTATACACTGCTACATCATTTCTGTACTTCTATACTTTGATAAATTCAAGGTTGCAAGATTGTTGATGGATGGTTGTTTGTTTCTATAGCATGAAATTGTGGAGGCACAACGCATGGCAGGGGAAGCATATAGATTGCAAGATGGGCCAAAGTCTCAGGAAGGATTGGAAGATGTCATGAAACAGGGTGGACTTAAGGCAAGGGAACACCACAAGAGTCAACTGGTGAAGCTACTACCTGTGGCCGATCCCACCTTGGGGGAAGGATTCCTCAAGGAATTGAAGTTGCACTGGTCACGTGCTAAGGCAGGGTCCGAGGAGATGACTCAGGAGAAGATGGTAATCATATCCACGGCAAGGGTGGATCTAGAAAAGAAGGTGGAATGGCTGCATATTTGGAATGGAGATCAAGCATTGAGAGACCAAAAATTCTACCCACCGAGGCCCATCAGTGGGCCAACACTGGATCCCTGGCTCAATAGAAGAATATTTTGGTGGCAGGTGCAAATTTGCATTGCTCTTGCTCTTTCGAAAAGGTCCTTATGTGCAAGATACCTGTTCTTTGCAAGTTTTTTCCACTTCGCAACAAAATGACATCATACATTGTTTGTTTCATACACAGCTTCGAAATGTGGCTTTGGCACAATTTGCTTTGTATACCACCCAGTCTGGACAATTCCATATTGCTTTGGAGGAAGGTGAGGGTGAGAGTTTGGGAGACTATATTGACACGTGAAAAATGGCTCATTTCAATGAGTTGTTCCATAGAGAGTTCTATTTGCCAAAAGGACCATTTCGAGGCAATGACTGGGAACAGCAAGTTGGGGGAGAAAAAGTTGTCAAACGGATTCACTTCAGGTATTGTCATATATATCCATCAATTCTGTTTTACTGAACTGTGCAAACAATTCAAAGGTTTTTGTGGTTGTGGAATTACAATTTGTTGCAATTTGTGTTTGTTCTCTTGTTGTTCAGGTACATGAGATTTGTTCTTGGACCTGATGATCGGCTCAAAGCGGAGCCAAAATTTCTTATGGCTTGGAAATTTGGTGCACCTCCAGCCACAATGTACACCCCATAAATTGAGAATGATTGGGGTAGAGAGCATCGCGAGGGAGGGGGGTGGTACTTGGATATGCCAAAAGGGAGTGTTCCATATGCAGAATCGGCTCTTTCACAAGGATTGTGTTGCTAGGCAACAGCTAAGTGATACTAGAGTGGCCACTACTGAGGTTCCACTCAAAGAACTGGAATAAGCTGAGCAGATAGCGTCCTAGGCTGCTAATGTTGTGGCTGAGGCAATCCCTGCAGCAGTTGGTGTGCCAAAGCGGAAAGCTCGTAAGAGAAAAGAGGTGGAAGTTGTTGGTGTGGTTGGTCCACTGTCTTTAGTGCCTGCACCTGATAGCTCCACTCAGGCTTCGGGACAGCTGATCATTTCCCCTCAGCCACCAGCTAGTCTAGGTGTTAAGTCGGGAGAGCGTCCTTTCAAGGCAGTGTCATTTCCATCTCGCAACCTGGGCCCCTATTGCATGAAGATTTTTCCAACACATTTTATTGACATGGTCATGGCCTCCTCCATTGAGCAACATCCTACCCTTGTGGAGCTTCTTGGGTTTTTCAAAAATGTGAGATCTCATTTTTTGTTCATGATGATGTGGTTTGCTTTCTTCTCTTTGTGTCTTGTTGTATTCAGATGCGTTTTAAATTTTGCTCTCATGTGTTCTTTTGCAGCTTCTAGGACCTTGGCTGAGTGTCATTGACGGGCAGCGGGCACCTTTCTCTGTGGATATGATCATCGTCGACTGTCCTACTGGAATGCCCGTTGAGGGTTGCTTAATTGGATGGGGTGTCACCTTGGAATGCTTTTGACAAGCGTTATTGGGAGTTTGCTTTTTCCATTGCAAATGACTTGTTGGATGACAACGGTTGTTTAGTGTTCTTGCAGGGCACTGATGATACTTCCGCTATGGAGCTGCATTCTTTTTCAAAAGGCAACAAAGTGTCTGTCTTGTCAAGGAAGTTCACATGTATTAACACCATCCCTCTCCATACAAGCACTGGAAAGGTATTGATCTTAATCAACCACCTTGCTTGCTTCTATTCTTTGTACTGAGAATGTTCTCTATCTTCTACTTGTGAACTTTTCAAAATCTTGGAATGTGCGTTAATACTCTTTGGTGTGAATACATGTGTGGCAGACCATCTTCTTCCATGCACATGTCTTGACTAAGCAAGGTGGATGTTTTAAATTTCACGAGTCTGGCAAACTGGTGGATCCCCTTGTGGATCCTGTTCAGTTGGATGCACTCTTCAACCACATTCCGGATGGTTGTTTGCCTATGCAATCTGCTGGACAGGCTTGGAGGGGTGCACGGGATCATAGTCCTGCATTTATGCAGGTGCTGTTGGAGACATGTTCGCCTCCAGGTTCACGGATTCTGGATCTGACAGTTGGGACAGGTAAATTCAGTTTTTGCACACTGTCTTTGGATGCATGTCAATAAATTTGCAGTGTTGTAAATGGTTTGGGTATGTTGTGGTGCACGTTCAACTTTCATTGCTGCAAGTGCGTCGAGTCATCATGTCTTTGGTCTTGAAGGGGACAAAGCGCTGTATGCAGCACGTTTGTCTGCACTTCAAGAACATGTTCCCAATGTTGTTTCGTCAGCACTTGTTACTCCTACCATTCAGCATCCTCTCACTTTGTTGGAGCCCCCTGCTCCAAAGCAAGCACGCAAACTTGCACTTAACCTCAACTATATTTTGTAGTGAATGTACGTCTCTTCTTCTTTGGCTTTATTATCATGCTAGTTAAACTTTGAATTGAGTCCACTACATGTTCTTGTTTTGTGTGCATTATTTAGTTGTTTTTTTCTTCTCTTGTGTGCAGTCATGGACTCATGCGGTCTATCTTCGACGATCTGCCTGCTAGTCCATCTTCATCTTTCTCTCTCCCAAAGTATGCAGAGGACTTAGCTATGCATTCTAATGAGCTAGAGAATGCAAATGTAGGTTTTCGTGGTTTTGGGTTCCGTGGGTCTCAAGCTAGTGCTTCTAATCGCGGGGAGATGTTCCGTCGGGCAGAGGTTTTCATGGACATAGATGCTTATGTGTCTACTGGAGATATTGAGGATGACGTCTCTACCGAGGATGATTCTTAGAAAAACAATGTAGTTGGTTTTTTCTTATGCATTGAGCTGCAAGTACTTTCTTTGAAATGAAGAGAATATGAAGTTATTCATTCTCCTCCTTCAGAATCCAAGTTTTGGGGATTCATTTTTTGTGCATCATTCTGTGTAACAAATGGTTACAATTAGACTTAAAAAATATTACATGCACATAAAACATGAAGTTGGAGGCATGCAAACCAAAATAGGAAATAACTTCACAAGGTGTGTAATTCGGAGTACTTGACTAGAATCATGTGGAGGTGCACGGTTGTACTTGGAAAAATAAAATAAAATCCGTGGGAATAGGGTGTTCTTCAATTGTAAGGCAACACGGTTATAGGTCTACTAGTATTCAATATGTTATCCGCGGTACTAGGGGGGGGTCATCCGTGAGCCTATGCTCACCAATGCAAGCTCACCGCTCTAGGCTCACGGAATAGCATCCATGCTATGCGCAGCCAAGACCAGATGTGTCGTTCTATGGGCTTGGAGTGTTACTACCTCATTCAATCGGAGTTCGTTCAGATATAGGAGTTGGCTGCGCCTCCGATAAATGTCTTCCTGCATTGTGAAACATCTGAAGCACGACACTTCAAGTAACTGTACATTTGAACAGACCTACTTACACCTACAGCTTTCAACAGAAGTACATTGTTTTTCAGCTTGACAACACATTTTTTGAATGTCGAGTCATTTCTCAATTGTCTTGTTTCTGATGGGTAGATAGGTGTCATCCACATACCATCTGACCTAGAGTAGTACTGCCAGAAGGCTACGCAGTACTCTGCTCTATCAAAGCCCACTTGATCAAGTCATGCCTTTAAACCTACACCATTCAGGGACATCAGGTTTGAACTTACCAAGTCAATTGTGGATATCGACTTGTTCCGCTTCAAGGCATCAACTACTCTCTCAACGCCCTGGAAAAATGAAATCAGACCAATCTCTAACGTCTTTACTTTGTGGAGTACACTACAGAGTGAAAGCACATAATTTCTATTTCAATAATGAATAAAAGGAAGAAATCAAGATTGTGGTTAAAATGTGATACTGTCAGTCCCAAGTATTCTGAAGGTTTTGGAAAGGATTGGAGGTTGAACCTGGTCATGAACATCATTCATGTACAGATTCAGCCATTGCAAGCTTTTGCTCTTTTTAATGTATTGTGTCACATGGAATGCTCCCTTAGGCCTTATATTGTTGTTCCCAAGGTCCAGACTTGTTATCTTTCCTACAATGGAGGAGCCGGTTAGTCAATGAAATCCTCCTTCCTCACTAACTTTTGAAGGAAACGCACATCCTGACAAAGTTCCTTCATTAGCTCATCATAAAATCACCTTTAGGTGCACCCATCTCTATAGAGGGCTGCATGAACCATGATTGTTGTGTGAACTCTCATTGGCCACTTGTAGGGGACGGGTAGATGCAGACTACACTGGTTCTGTTTGGACTGCAATTTGCAGTTTTCGACTGACTGCTTATCATATTATTCTTCACCCTATACAAATGTGCTCCTTTCTGGTCGGGCATAGTTCCTGACATACCCCTTCAAGGTTTTCATGTACCTTTCAATGGGGTACATCCAGCGGGTACAAACCGGGCCACAAAGCGCCAATTCATCCACAAGGTGGAGTATAAGGTGGGACATAACATCAAAGAAAGAGGGGGGGAATTCTTTCTCAACCAAACAAAGGGTAAGAACCACATCATCCTTCAAGGCCCCCGAACTTTCGGGATCCACGGTCTTCATGCATAAATGATGAAAAACCCTTGAAATCCTCATGATGGCTTGCCTTGCACCTTTACCCAACAATCCCCGGATGCAAAGGGGAAGAACATTCATAGCAAATGGACTTAGAATGGGTTAGCCACTTACCATATGTACATGTGGGTATATTTATTTTGGAATTTGGATGAAATCTTATGAAGCTATGGACATTTGTACGGAATTCCAATGGACTGTCACAGTCCATCTAATGTCCCAAATGCCATCTGAAAAACCTATTTGTGCAAAACCAATTCATATATGGACTTTACAACTAGATACACAATGTTTGAATAGACACAAATATAAATTTGTGAACAATTCCATCCATCCACCAAGACACTATGGACTTTTTTGTACCCAAAAAACCCCCAAAATGACGATTTGTCCATAGCATTTTGAAAAACTCATATTTGGGTGGAGATCTTTGCTAAGAATATATATATTGTTATTGTCTCTAGGAGCTTATTTTTATATGGACAAATTTCATAAACTACAAGATAATAATAAATAGCTATTATTTCTAAATAAGGAAAAATTATTTAAAAACAATTATAATAAAAATAAATATCTCAAATATTTGGGATGAGACCATTTACTAAATATGATTAGTATACCATTACCTATGAAGATAAAAATATATTTGAACAAATATCCTTAAATAAAAATTTAATTGATTTTTTCTCATGGACTTTCAGTGGAGGGCACATCTGCCGCTTGTGAGCCAGTGTAGTCAGCACTTACCCGGACATAGTAGTAGAGTATGGCATGTACAAGTTTTCCCTCTACCGTAGGGGGAGCCTTGTTATGATAGATTGGGTTTATGTGCTTCACTTGCCTTGTAAAATGGCACTGTAAAATATCAATGCAGTGTGCAAGCACTTTAATGACCTAAAGGGTCCTTCAAAGCAGGGAATCTCTTTGTTAATCTAATTCCTAATCATACACAGAAAAGTTTTGGGACATGGGTGCCAAGCCCCGCATTGACCCCCTTCTTTTCCCCAGCTTTGGGCCCTTGTTACGCTTACCCTTCTGTTGGGAGGTATCTCCCTGCAACCTCTTCAAGTTTTGTACCAAAGCAGCGTGGCGCGCATTTATGTGCAGCTTGAGTGCACGTTTGGAGTCAAGTTGTTGTCGACAATATGGGCACCTTCCACCATCTTGGCTTTTCTATTCTGTTGACAAAGCATTAAAAAAGAGGTCAGGTCTAGGTAACATGTTCTTGATTTGCATAAATTTCACTTCTCATTCATGTGGATAGTGCATGGCTGCCCAATTTTGGACCGATGGTTCTATCTCTGTTCCAGATCTATGACGTTGTCAGTGTGTGAGTATTAGCAAAAAGATATTGATGGCATAATACAACTGTTGGGGGCAGCATTGATAGGCTGCATTGCTGCAATGCTCTTAGGAACACACTGCAATAATTTTCCTACAATAGCACCACTCACAGTCACAACTATGTCGTAGCAGTCTTGCACAACCAACAATAATCTAGTTTTGGTGCTGACTGAGAGTTCATTTCGGGGTTGACTGAAAACACTTTGTAAGGTTCTGGAACTACAAATGTAGCCTGCGTGGTTACAAATACTAGATACATGTGACTATGGGTGATCTGCCCAACCTTATGGAGGTACAGATGAGGGAGGATGCACATAGTTCCCAGTTTACTCACCTCACATTTTCCTCTGGTTGACATCATCAACGGGCATTATGTAAGTGGATTGTAGTTGTAAGGGTCTGATGAGGAAGAAGCCTGTGCTATGGCACCTGAGGCAAGGAGCTGTTCGTATGAGATAGCATTCAAGTCCAATGGTATTGATTTTTGCCGTCGGCTCTCTTCTTCTCTTGCTTTAGCTTCTTCTGCTGCTACCTGTGTTTTCTCCTCCTGCATGCCATTGCCACTCCATTCAGGTCTCCTTATCAGCCCTTCAATCATGAAGAACGCTAGGCAACATACATTGCACTAAAGACTGCACATGTCAAGTTTATATAACCAAAATGGCATTTACAGGATTGAAACTTGAGAATTTTTTTACAGGGCAGCCCTTGAACTCAGTAAGTGCTTGAACCCAAGATGTCATACTTTCTACCATCAAACAAGGTTTGTAAACATCACCCACCTTCATGAAATCATATACATGGTACTAAGACAGTTTGTATTGTAGCAGATACTCTTCAGCAATGAAGGTGTTCAATGTGGCAAGAAAGCTACCAAGCACTACAAGAACAAGACTGTGACTGAGAGTGATTGCAACATTGAATATAGGGGCCAGTCCCTGAGTGACTGATTTGAGCTGGATCCAAAAATAGTCTAGTGGAGATTAGCCCTTCGGGGGTAGTGACACCATAAGTTACACCCGCTTCTGGCATGAGCCTTCCTTGGGGAGGGAATCTACAATTGATCAAATGGACTGAGCCATGATTAAGACTTCCCTTACTCACTAGCCTATTTTTTGAACTATCCTCATATTAGTTTAAGTGGCCTTAAATTTATTTGTTCAGAACTTGAAAGTTTTACTGTGCCTAGGAGCTCCAAAAGGTTTGGGATCTCTGGCAGAACATGTATGTCAACAATATAATTCAATCCCCAAGTAGTGCTGCTCACACTCAACTGCTCTATGGCAAAGAGAAAGAAAGAAGGAAGGACATATAGTTTTAAACTTTTGCGGGAGGGCTAGCATCTCCTTTGGATCTCTACAAAGAAAACTTGTCAATTTCAGATAAAGACGCCAACTTGTTGCACAGCTTACAACTGCTTGAAGTGATCCTATATTAGAAAGTAAAAGGCAGTCACACATGAAAACAGGTCATTAAGCATTATCTAACCAAAGCAATGTCAGGGCTCTCATAAATATCTGTTTAATGCAGAATCTATACCATTGCCACCGTAGCCAATATAGCACACAGTCCTGCTATGGATGTTTCTTTGACATATATCCTACGTTCATTACAAGCTGCTCAGAATCGCAACATAATTACCTTTTGGTCCTATTGACTTGGGATATCTATCCCTTTGTGTTCCGGTCAAACTGGGCGCCGGGTGAATGGCTTCAAGGTTACATCATGAATTCATACCCTCCAACCTTTCATACCCAAGTTAATTGAGATTGCAGATTCCCCCTGCAAGAAGTTTTTCGCTGGCACCATGAGATAGATCACAACATAAATTCTTCACTGATGCGAGTACTGTGATCTCACTATAAATCTGATTCTCACACCCAACAAAATCATCATTACTTGTGAGAACAAATCTAGCCGAAACCCATACACAATTCAATCTTGGTGTTTCTAACAGCGTCTTCCAGCCAATGCTCCTGCAATCTTGTTGTAAATGAGGTTACAGCTTTCCTGAAGACTTGAAACATACCTACAGTATCCAATCCACTATTCCTGCAGATGTCTGTGATGGACAGAGAACATAAACAATGACAAACACAGCCCATATGCCAATCCTACCCACTTGTTAGGTGAATTATGGAGCTCGCCTTGTTACATGAATTACATAACTTTGCCAAGAGAGAGTTTCTTTTCTTAGTAGCTTTATGGCCAGGAAATCTGATCTTCACAACAAGACAGTAATACGTGGGTCGACTTGCCAATTGTTAGCGCATATCCTCTTTTCCCTCATCGTCTCCATCTCCCCTCTCTCGGACACTTGTAATAACTATCTCCACTCGCACTCGATTTCCCCAATATGCACCCTCCTATCACAACTGCAACAATTACCACCCCAACCGCATAACTACCACCCCCCCCCCCCCCCCCCCCCCCCCCCACTACTTGTCTGAGATCCACTCCTCTCTCAACATATTAAACTCCACAATTGGAGCAGTCCATAAAATTCTAGGGGATCACCTTGCAACAGTCACCCCAGCCTCCCAAGATCTCCTCCTCACCTCCAAAAAATTCCCATTTCTCTCCAAAAACATCCTCTCTGCCACACTCAAGGCAGTCACTCCGATACCTAGGTACGAACCCCCACAACGGCACTACCCAGGACACCCCCACCCGCCGCCACCACCACCAATACCCCCCCTACCCCCGTCCTGCACCCCAACACTCTCATAATAACTTCCTGGAATGTTGGATCCTTAGCGACCAGCATACAGAGCCTCCTCCATCTCTTCACATAATCTTCACAGCCACACATTTTTCTCCTACAAGAAACCAAGTTACACACTACCCACACCAGTAGCTCCTACATAAATAAATTATTACCAAACTACTACATCCTATACGGCAACCCCTTGACAGCCCAACAATGCACCGTATGAAGATCCGCACCCTACAAACCTACCCGGGGTGGTCTTGCACTAGGTATTCTTCCTATGCACCACTCCCCCAGCACCACCACCAAACTCACCATACCTCTCCCTCTCTGATCTCACCTTCAAATCATACAACTACACCCCCCATGCTTATGCCCGATCCTCCTCATACATCTGTATATGCCTTCCTAGACGGACGACCTTTCCCTTATACCAGACATACTACACACTATAACCAATACAATCACCCATACGGACTATCAGCAATGTTCACCATGTCATCCTAGCAGGAGACTTCAACAGAGATATCGCTATGACCGGGCACTCATCCAATGGCGCTCACGTATCCCCATCCTCAACTGTAAATGGGCCAGATTCACCCAAAACCTACAACTCAAATATATCCCAGATGTCCACCATTATTCTAGGCAGGGCGGCCTCAACTATTCATCCCTAAGTCTACTAGACAGCTTCTACCTCAAAACAAACAACACAATTCCATCCTACCTCCTTGGTCACGTGCATATCCAGCACTACCCTGTATCCATCTCCCTCCCACCGTCCCTCGTCCCTTTCCGACCCCTTCCGGATATACTCACCCCGCCCCCACAGCCGCGGATCCTCTCACCTATACCACAATGCAATATCACAGCCTTCCAAAAACACTTCCAACCTGCCTCCTCTAACTTCATACACAAAATATCCCCAATATTGTTAGACACCAACCTTCCCCCCACCGAAGCCTAGGCCATAACTGAAAACCTACTTACAGCCACTATACAAGAAATGACAAAAAAACGTTTTGGCAACATGCTCCTCTCCCCTGACCTCCCACAAACTACTCGATCCACATAAAATGGAGGCTATCTCAACCGCACCCAAAAACGCGAATGGATTCTACACCTCAATATCTATCACTCCATTAGACGCGCCCTCTCTATCACTCCTACTGGCCCAATCCCAAGACCCTGCAGTTTGGGAGATCTCCACGTCATTGTTCCAACAAAGCCCACTTTCTTATTTTTGCAATCTCCCCTGTCGAGGCTTCATATATTGATATATCCACTTGGCTATTTTTTGCAAATTTCCAACGACCAAAAGTACTCGAAATTCCAAATCTCCCACATGAAGGGCCAATCACTGCTCCAGGAAAGCCCACTTTGCTATTTTTCGCGAGTTTCCAGCGACCAAAAGCACTTGAAACTCCAAATCTCCCACCTGAAGGGCCAATCATTGAAATATTACATCTCCCACACTGCCGGTCCAAAAATCATGAGACCAAGCCGGTGCACCCCTCCTCATTGAGGGCTTTCCAACGGCACCAAGCACCGGGGCTGGGGCCCCGCGGTTTGGGAGATCTCAACGACGCTACAAACAAAACAAACAAAACAAAACAAACGTCTCGCTTCATATATTGACTAGGGTAGCCTGTGCCATTGGCCCAAGTGTCCAGTGTCATCTAAGTCCAAGTGCAATCCCCTATGTATCAAAGTGCGTCTCCTATGTCGAGGCCCAAATGCAACCTCTAGGGTAGCCTGTGTCGTTGGCCAAAGTGTCCAGTGTCATCTAAGTCCAAGTGCAATCCCCTATGTATCTAGAGACCTCCTGTTTGGGAGATCTAGGCCTAGGGTAGTCTGCACCATTGGCCCATGGGTTAAGAATGAAATCTAAGTCCAAGTGCAATCCCCTATGTATTCAAGTAGCGTCTCATATGTTAAGGCCCATGTGTGAAGAATTGAAATCTAAGCCCAAGTGCAATTTCTTATGTATCCAAAGTGGGTCTCTTATGTCGAGGCCCAAGTGCAATCCTCTATCCAAGTATCCAAGCGCATCTCCCGTGTACAGGCCCAAGTGTCCAATGTCATCTAAGTCCAAGTGCAATCCCATATCTGATCATTTTTATTTTTTTCAGAGAGCCTACGACCAGATTTGAACCGGAGACCTTTCCCTTGATATCTCTCCCGTCGAGGCTCCAACCATTGTCCCAGGAATGCCCACTTTGCCATTTTTGCTATTTTTTGTGAATTTCCAGAGACCCAAAGTACTTGGAATCCACATCTCCCACACCGCGGGTCCAAAAATCCTGAGACCAAGCCCGTGCACCCCTCCTCATCGAGGGCTTTCCAGCGGTACCAAGCACCAGCGCCGGGGCCTCGCGGTTTGGGACATCTAAACGTGACAAAACAAAACAAAACAAAACAAACATCTCGATTCATAGATTGACTAGGGTAGCCTGTGTCGTTGGCCCAAGTGTCCAGTGTCATCTAAGTCCAAGTGCAATCCCCTATGTATCAAAGTGCGTCTCCTATGTCGAGCCCAAATGCAACCTCTAGGGTAGCATTTGCCGTTGGCCCAAGTAGCCACTGTCATCTAAGTAAGTTTTTTTCCACAGAGCCTACGACCAGGTTTGAACCGGACACCTTTCCCTTGATATCTCTCCCGTCGAGGCTCCAACCATTGTCCCAGGAATGCCCACTTTGCCATTTTTGCTATTTTTTGTGAATTTCCAGCGACCAAAATTACTTGAAATTCCAATCTCGCACGTGAAGGGCCAATCACTGCTCCAGGAAAGCTCACTTTGCTATTTTTCTCGAATTTCCAGCGACCAAAAGTACTCAGAATTCCACATCTCGCACACCGCGGGTCCAAAAATCATGAGACCAAGCCGGTGCACCCCTCCTCCTCGAGGGCTTTCCATCGGCACCAAGCACCGGGGCTGGGAGATCTCAACGACGCTACAAACAAAACAAAACAAAACAAAACAGACGTCTCGCTTCATATATTGATATGGCATATGTTTTTTACCCCTTATTTTTTTTCCTTGTTTTTATATAAAACTGACGTGACGCAGGCCCGCGTTAGCGTCGGATTTGACGCGACCTGGCGTCACGTCAGTGTGCAACCTTGGCCAGGAGTAGGTACACCATTGAGGTGGGTACACCATTCCCTCTTCAAATCCATCAAGGGAATTATGCTTGTACTGTTGTACTTTGAAAATGTGGGGGCTGGGCCTAAAGCCCATCCCCTTTTGGGGCCTACATATTGGGCAAACCACACATAACATATTGATGATTATGTAAATTCATTTCTAGAGGATAGGTGAAAACTTGGACCAATGCTCTGCTCCAAGGACCAATATAAGTCATACTCGGTGTCAATCCCTTACCCAGGTAGTTTTTGTCCCTTTGTGTTCCGTTAGAAATTGAGTGCAGGGTCAATGGCCACCAAGCTACGGAAAACACCATTTGCACCAAACCAAAAGCCATTTGCAACCTCCTGATGAGTTGGACAAAGATCCCGCAAAGCCTACTCCTATTTTACGCTTAAATTTGGCTTGGAACCCATCCCCTGTTTTGGATAAGAATATGTGCATACCTACAGGACACGACAAGACATGACCAGCCTGCACCTTCCTTAGAGACAATGTCTCTACCTGTTCATGATGAAGGTTTGGGGCATGCAGATCCTATAAAACAACAACCCTGCAAAGTTTCTCAGGAGAATATGGAAGCAATCACGGGTGGAGATAATGTTCCTTCTGATCCCAAACCCACGGGCTTCAACTTGTCATCAGCTTGGACAACGGTACATGATACAATCACAAGTTTTCTGGACACCAAGCTTGCAAATGCCAAAAATTCCACAAATATGGCCATGAAAAGTGCTGGCAAAAAGAAGTGACATCATGTTAGTGAGGAAGAGTCTCACAAGACTTCTTTCTATGAGAGTGAGGAAGTGGCTCTAGTGTGTATGGAGATTCGTGGTTCAAGTGGTACTGATGACAACACATCTGATGATTTAGACACCGCAAATAGTTTTGGATGCCACGATGATGTAAAAGTGGGTATTGATGAGCCCAATATTGCAAAAAATCTACCTCCAACACATATTGCTCCCATGAAGGTATGCTTGCACTTGTATTGGTGAAGACCAACTTGTGAGGTTATCGCAGATTTATTACAAGCATACTTGTCAATTTGGCCTATTCCATATTGGTGATCCACTAATGGCATTGCATGTTACCTTGTGTGCAGAGGGTTGACACATTGGCCATTTCCTTGAAGGTGGATGTGGGGGAGAAAAGGGATTAGTTGGCCAAGATCATTCTTTGGGGATGGAGAAGGCTGCACCCATCATAGAGTCACAAGTAAAATTTCAGTAGATAATACTGAAGTTGAATTCGTGTGCACCATGGCCAGTCCTGTAAAATATAGAGGTACAAGACTGTTTCCTTCTAGTTGTGGCTTTGGGACAACTCCCTCATGTGCTGAATAGATATTGCTTGTGTGCAGATTGCACTACCTGCTAAAGGTGAAGACGACTCGTAATTGGCAGCATGACTTGCGTGGTTTGAGTATTCGGCACTTGGATCCAAGTATCCAAGATATGAAGGGACAAGATGCAACTGCCATCACGACATTTATGGATGCCATGAACTCCTTGTATGAGTATAGTCCAATGCATGTTAACAAAGATTTTGTTTTTGAAGGCATCTAGCAGGATACTGAAAACCGAGCGTGGACGTTTGAAAAACATTAAATGGAAGAAGAAAGGTAACAAGCCATTCAATTGTGAAAAGGATTTGGCACAACAACAGATTGCGATTTTCATGACTGCCATTTGTGTGCAATCATGGCAGATCTGTCTACAAAATGCCATATGCAGACGCAAAGGACATTGCAGTTGACATGTAGATGCGGGGAAGTCGTACATGCGACTGTATGACTCTGCACTCTGCTCATATGAGGTCAAATTTGTTTGACCACGAATATTGACAGGGCAGATATGACGAGTAGTCACGGACACCACTATACTGGAATGACGTGTGCATATGAATAGATGCACATATGACTACATGACTATGACTTCGTGTTTTTTTTAAGAAATTTGGAAAACAAAAGTTATATGAATGACTCCGAGGTTGACGTCGACTTATTGGTGATTTATAAAACGGCGGTCGCTTTATTTAAGAATACAAATAAAAATAAGTGACCGCTGCTAAATGGTGGTCGCTAAAATATTGAAAAAATAGAGAGAGAGAGAGAGAGAGAGAGAGAGAGAGAGAGAGAGAGAGAGAGAGAGAGAGAGAGAGAGAGAGAGAGAGAGAGAAGACTCCGACCGTGGCCGGCGTAACTAAGAGCCACTTCGCCTCGCGGCTACTGCCCTTTTTCTGGTGGGCCTGTTAGAGGGCTGCTTGGGACTTAGACGCTTTTACGGGATCTGTGGGGTACCCTTAATTTTTACACAGACTGAGACCAACAGGAGCCTTAGGGGTGACAGCAACAGGCTTTAGGGGGGAAGATACACAGCCCGACACAGTCCATCACCCGACACAGTCACCACAGCCGTCACAGCTTTGCACAGCCAACACAGTCTGTCACAGTCCGACACAGCCGTCACAGCTTCGCACAGCCAACACAGTCCGTCACAGCCAGTCACAGCCCGACACAGCCGCCACAGCTTCGCACAGCCCTACACAGCCCGACACAGCCAGTCACAGCCCGCCATAGCCTGATACAGCCAGTCACAGCTCGGCACAGCTGGGGAACAGTTACCATTGGCAGGGAACGACTGTGGGGGAACGACATCTGAAAAAGGAACGTGTACTACAGGGATAACGGTTAGTTAGGAAAGCGGTTAGAACAGCTTGTAAGTAGATAAAGCGAAGAGCGGGGACGTCTCGGGGATCACTTCTTGGGGGGGACTTCTGGCATCACGGCTTGGAAATAGAGGGGAGAGCACATCTCTGAGTGGAAAGATGAAGAGCATGGAGTAGGAGAAGTGACGATCTGTTGTTACTTGATGAATGCAAGCTGTAGAATTGTAATGTAGAGTAGATAAGAGACACCATGACTTCAGCCTGATACTTGATAGATATTAATCTGATACATACTTCATACTCACACTGTGTAGAGAGACCTGAGTGAAGCTGTGGAATGAATGGATGGAACTTGATAGATTTATGAAGCAAACTGATACTTAATTGCAGATAGTAAGGTAACTCACTAACATGAATGCGGGAATGAGTACAAATAGGAAACACCCCCATGATACACTAGTTGTAGGTCATGACTAATTGTTCTGAGCGGGCTGAGTGCTTAGAGATTTTCAACTCTTCTATCTTGGAGTTCCCACCTCGGATAGCGAAGGGATGGGTGAGTAAAAGCCGCGCGACATTTGGCGACCATACTAGGGAGTTGGGTCATGAACAACCAGATGTGACAGGCATCTGGTGGGATCATGGTGGATGGAGAATTAAAGAATTTGATGTGAATCAAATTCCCTGTGAAACTGAGAAGGAAAGATTGTCCAAACGATTCTTTCAGAGGTTCTTGGAATTGCCAGACGGTTGTAAAGAAAACAATCTTAAAAGAGTGCATGATGCTGACCCTGAATGGGGTCTGGAGAAAGGAGTGATAAAGATTTATCAGGTGGCCTGTAGAGGAAGAGCACGTTGGTTACCAACACTGGTTTATGTGATAGCATTGTTATCCATTAAGCGAGTAGAGTTTGAAGGCTGGGAGGAAAGAAAGGTGAATGTTTATACTCATATGCATGAAGAGCTTGTACTGGTAAAGAATTGGATTCCAAAGGATATTTTGTGGATCAAACTCACACCAAGAACAGCTTTCCAGACTTGTTTGCCATATGGTTATATGGTAACGGAGACTTCTAGTATAGCCAAGGGTGCATTGAAGCTTGAAAGAAACCCAGGCATATACGAGAGATATTACAGAAGAGAGTTTTGGTTATTGCCACATTAAAAGAAATGAAATACATGGGACATGAGTGATGAAAGATAAGCTAGACTCCAGAGATATTCAGCAAAAAGAGAAAGCTATCTGAAAGCTAATTATCCATATCTTTGGGAGAGAGGAATAGACATAGGGGAATCATCTGGACCTCTCACACCATTAAGATCAGAGAGTACATCACCCATACCGGAAGAACTAGAGTTGGATGCCACTCCTTCTTTTTCCTTGCAAGAAAGATTAAGAAAATTGGTACGGGAAGAAGATCAATCACGAGGTGAAAGATCTGAGGTACATCCCTGGATAAAAGATTTGACAGAAATCTTTGATAAGAGTTGGCATGGAACACCAAAAGCAGGAACTCCAGTTTCTGAAGCGGAGGGTGAAGAAGGAGGAGAGGATGTGGCAGAGCCAACGGAGAGTTCAGACTCTCCAACACCATTGCAGTTGAGTTACATGAGTGAAGAAGAAACCCAAGGACAGAACTTGGAGGATGAAAATAGAGAGAAGAAATTGGAAGAGGAAGAGTATGAAGAAGTAGACCCAACAGCTGAGGTTGAGACTACAACCAGGACATTCCAACCCATTGGACCCGGATCAAGTGGAACACTTGGATCACAGGCCAACGAAGGTGTCGGCTCAGGGGGATCAGGCGGGCTGCCTGGATCTGGCTCTGGGGGGACAGGGAGTGTGGGAAGTAGTGCAACTGGAGCTGGGAATACTGTGAATATCGTGGGGCCAGTAGCAGGGAGTGCTCAGGGGCCACCACTGGGTGGAAGATCCACCACAACTACAATAGGTCCTCAAGGACCAGCACCAGCAAGGGTGCCAGCACCTGTCAGTGGGCAGAAGGTAGGGCCACAGATGGCGTTACAACCAACACGGGCAAAACCACCTTTTCCAATATATTCAGGAAAAGGGGATCCTGATGTACACATTAGCCAATTTGAGCACATGTGTATAGTGAACAATGAGAATGGCAATGATGCCAAGATGAGATTGTTTCTTTGTTCACTTATCAAGAAAGCAAGTGAATGGTATGCAAGATTCCTTGATAATCATTTCCTAACCTGGAATGGCTTGAATATAGCATTCCAAAATAGGTTCAGGACAAGTAAAACTGAGGATGAAGTGTATGGAAGTTTACAACAGTTAAAGCAAAAGAAGCATGAAACTGTTGAGGAGTATATGGAAAAGATGGAATTGATGATGAAAAAGCTGGCTGCTGTACCAGCACCAGGTTTACAGAAGACTTGGTTTGTGAGTGGAGTAAGACCAGAGTTGCAAAAGAAAGTGGATATGTTACCCCATAATACAGTGGAGGAGGCATTTGAAACAGCAAACAGAATTGAGCAATTGGGAATGCTCAGGAGAGAGAAAAGGGATGATGAGGACTCTGAGGATGAGTCAGATGAAGAAGAAGAGCAAGAACTGAAAAGGAAGAGTAAGAGAAAGGAGAAGTTGAAGAGGGATAACTATGAGAAAATATTAGAAGAAATCTTGAAGAAGTATGCCACAGAGGCTGCAACACATTGGAGGAAGGGTGTTTGGTGTGCAAAGTGCCAGAATGAAGCCATACCACCACTGAATGCCACATAAAGGAGAAACATTGTACCATCTGTAAGATGGATAACCATTCTACTGAGAATTGTTACTACAACAGAAGGACAGCTGCAAGAGAACCTAGGCAAGTAAGGGTGCATCAAGTGCAGCCCCAGCCAAGAAGAAACAATGATCAAGACCACTATGGTAGGCCTGGTGGTTATAACAATGGCATGGAAGGGAGAGGTAATTCAAGAGGGAATTACCAAGGAAATTCCAGAGGCAACTATCAGGGTAATCCAAGGGGGAATTACCAGCCAGGGAATCAGGATTACAGAAATAATCCAAGAGCAGACCAAGGGCGAGGACCCAATGGTGAAGAACTGTGTTACTATTGTAATCAGCCAGGACATCGCAAGGCAGCCTGTTCATTTAGACACCAGAATGAGATGAGAGCTCCTGTGAATGAGGGCCCAGTGGTGGCAGCTCACATGGTTAGGCCATGTGTTGTACCAGAAGTAAGTACAATGATAGTAACAAGAAGCAAAGCCAAACTAATACCTCCAGTAGTTGAGGAAGATGATGATAATGAAGATGGCAGTGATCTGCCTGAAGATGATGAGGCTTGGAGAGATGAGAAGGAACTCCACAAGGACGTGGCAGATACCATAAGGGAAATGCAGAAGAGTACTGATATTCCTGTGGCAGATTCCTCTGATTCTGATGGAGAAGAAGAAGTGAGTGAGGATGAAAGGAAAAAAGAAGTTGTAGACATGCAAAGTAATGAAGGGACTTTGGCTGAAGTAATATGCCAGACCAAAGGAGAGATTACCATTGGACAGCTATTGGCTGTGGCACCTTATTGTAGACACAGGCTGTATCAAGCAATCAATCGAATTGCCCAGGAGACAGGAAACACAGACCTGAACAGCAAGGTGACCAGTTATAATGTGAAGCCGGAAGGGCGTTAAACAGTCATGGACTTTGATGATTCTATGCCAGTAATCCAATTGAGAATTGGAAGCACAGAACTAACTGATGTACTGATAGATGGAGGCTCTGGAGTAAATATCATGACAGACCAATTAAGGAAGAAGCTTGGTCTAAGTAACATGAAACCAGCCCCATTTACAGTAACAATGGCAGATCAAAGAAGTGTACAGCCATTGGGATTGATAAGAGGAGTTAAGATACAGATACAGAAGATGATCTTTATGATCACAGTAACTGTGTTGAAGATGGATGAAGTCATGGAGGCTTACTCCTTATTATTGGGACGTCCGTGGCTGAAACATGCCAGGGTATTCCATGACTGGAATTCTCAGTTACTAACTGTGCATAATGGGATGCATGAGATACAAATTACCACTAAGAAATCTAGTAGATTACCTGCTACGAGAAGACCTCGAGGGGTCAGAGAGTATGACTGGAGGGAGGACTGGATGAGGAGCAGGAAGCTACCCTTCGCTGCACACCCAGAGTGGGAGCAGGTTGCAGAGATACGGCTGGAAAGCCTAAGTTGTTTAAGAGGTATCTGCTGTGGTGTAGTGTCAGCAATACCAATTGAAGAGGAAACCAGCAGTTACCCATCACATTTCTATGAAGAAAGAGAAGGAGAAATGGAAATCCTAGAGGAACCAGCCACTGTGAGTTTACAGGATGAAGTGGTGACTGGTTGGACAATCACAGCTGATGAGCAAGTGAGGGAAGTGAATGTGGGAACTGAAGAGGAACCGAGGATGGTGAAGGTAGGAGCTGATTTGGAGCCAGAATTCTTTGAAGAAGCTAAGAGTTTGTTATCAAATACAGAGATGTATTTGCTTGGAGCTACGAGGATCTAAAAGGGATACCACCTGAGATCTGTCAGCATAAGATTGAACTGGAACCAGGGTCAGTACCAATCAAGCAGGCAAGGTACAGAATGAATCCCAACTATGCACAGAAGGTTGGAGAAGAGATCAAGAAGTTGACTGAGGCTAAGTTTATATACCCGATAGAGTATACAACTTGGTTGTCACCCATTGTGATAGTTCTCAAGAAAAATGGTAAACTGAAAGTTTGTGTGAATTATAAGAAGTTGAATGCTTGCACGAAGAAAGATCCTTTTCCTTTACCATTCACAGAAGCGGTATTGGACACTGTGGCAGGCCATGAGATGTACTCATTCATGGATGCTTCAGTGGTTATAATCAAGTGCAAGTGGCAGAAGAAGACCAGGGAAAGACAGCTTTCATCACAGACTGGGGTGCTTATGCATACAAAGTCATGCCCTTTGGACTTTGTAATGCACCAGCAACCTTTCAGAGAGTGATAAGTGAATCTTTTCATGAGTATCTGGATGATTTCATGCAGGTGTTCTTGGATGATTTAGTGTGTACAGCTCTAAGAATGAGCACTTGCATAAATTGAGTTATGTCTGGCCAGATGCAGGATGAGAGGTCTGGGCCTGAATCCAGAGAAGTGTACTTTCTGTGTGAACTCAGGGGTGCTTTTGGGACACATTGTGTGTAAGAGGGGACTTCTTGTGGATCCCAAGAAACAGAGGCCATTAAAAGCCTCTCCACCACTAGTAAATGTTAGAGTCTAAGGAGATTCCTTGGGCAAACCAGTTATTACAGAAGATTTGTCAAAAGGTATGCACAAGTAGCAACACCATTGAGCAAGCTTCTGAAGAAAGATGCAGTGTTTGCATGGACAGCTGAATGTCAACAGGCTTTTGAGGAACTTACATTGTCAGTAACAACTACACCTGTGCTGATTAACCCTCACTGGCATGTAGTATTTCATGTTTCATGTGATGCCTCAGGAGAAGCATTGGGAGCAGTGTTAGCCAGAATGTTACAGGAAATATAGATTCACCTGTGTACTATGCTAGCAGGTTGATGAACAGTGCTGAAAGGAACTATAGCACAACTGAAAGAGAAACACTGGCAATTATTTAAGTAGTCAAGAAATTTAGGCATTACCTATTGGGAAGAAAGTTTATGTTTATGTGGATCACCAGGCTCTGATATATCTGGTGAACAAACCTTTGATAAGTGGAAGGATAGCAAGGTGGTTAATAATCTTGCACGAGTTTGAGTTCGAGGTTGTTTACAAGCCTCGCCGTTTGCATCTTGTGGCAGATCATTTGTCACGACTAACAACAGGAGAAGCCGCCACAGGAGTAGACAATCAGTTACCTGATGCGAGTTTATTTGTAATGGAGGTGCAAGGAAGTGCAGATGAATGGTTAGATTGGCAGTGGCCAATCAGATACTACCTTACTCATGGTCAGTGCCCACCTAGTTATGGTAAGGAGCAGAGGAAGAAAATCGCTATCAAGGCTTTACCTTATACTATGGTAGGAGCATAATGTATAAGCTAGGGACCTGATGGAGTACTTAAACGATGCTTGTACCACCATGAAGTAAAATAAAGTTTTGGAGGAAGTTCATAAAGGAGTGGCTGGAGGTCATTTTGGAGAAGAACTACCAGTAGGAAGATACTACTTGCAGGTTACTAGTGACCTACTTTGTTCAAAGATGTACACAAGTATTGTCAGAGTTGTGATGAATGTCAGAGGCTAGGACCTTTGCAGAGATCTGGGAAGATGGCTTTGCATCCTACGATGCCTACTGAACCATTTCAGAAATGGGACTAGACTTTGTTGGACCAATTAACCACCAGCCAAGAATACACAGAACAGTACATAATTACGGCCACTGATTATACTATGAAGTGGGTTGAAAGCTAAAGCTTTGAGGGACAACACAAGCCAAGTCCACAGCAGGTTCCTGTATGAGAACATTACTTACACGATTGGCTGTCCTTGGAATTTATCAGTGATCATGGAAGTCACTTCATTAATGAGACCATTGAACTATTGGACTAAAGAGTTCATGATTGTGCATAGGAAGAGTACAACATATTTACCCACAGGGTAATGGGCAGGGCAGAGGCTACCAACAAAATACTATGTACTATCTTGGCTAAGATAGTCAATGGAAACAGAACGGATTGCAATACAAAGCTGCTGACAGCTTTGTGGTCATACAGGACTTCATATAAAGTCAACCACTAAGTATACACCATTCTAATTAGTTTTATGGTAAGGAAGCTTTACTTCCAGTGGAATTCCTGTTACCTACCATGAGAACGGAATGGGGAAAGAGAATGGAATTGCAAGATTCAATTAAGGTCAGGAAACATGAATTATACCATGTGGAAGAAGTACGTGCTGATGCAGCTGATAACATGACCAGAATTCAGATGAAGAAAAGGAACAGTTTGATGAAGGCAAGTTAAAGACTTTTAAGACGGGAGATTTGGTTCTCTGGTTCAGAAGGGGAAGATTAAAGCTTCTAAGCTTAAATCACCATGGAAAGGACCTTATGTCATAGAAGATGTATGATAACAACACCGCCATGTTACAAAACATTAACAAAGAGATGCTGGAAGAGTCAATGCAATAAGTTGAAGGGTACAGTGGTATCCATGACAAACCATTGCAGCATGATTTGCATGTTGAAACGCAAGAAGCAGTCACGGGCTGCGCCAGTGATACCAACAGAGTATGGCACTTGTCGCTAGGCCGAGCGTATATGACCAGGGTGGGTACAAGCGCAGTCACAGACGGCGCGGCACAGCCTATCACAGCCCATCACGCACAGCCTATCACAGCCCATCACAGGCGACACAGCCTATCACTAACCTACCACAGCGTGTCACAGCCTATCAAGCTTACCACAGTGCCACACAGCCTATCACAGCGTACCACAGTATGACACAGCCTGTCACAGCTCAACACAGCCTACTGGGGTTACACAGTCCATAGGATCCGTGACAGGTGGACGTGGGTTAACATCCGGACAGTGGCCGGCGGAAAAGTGGACGGAGGCACGTTTAGAAATGGACACGTGGACGCCAGGGCGAGACACACAGCCGGACATGGATTGCAAGAGCGAGTGTCATCAAGGAAGAAGACAAAATTGGCCGTCAAAGTACCTACCCGCACATTAACTTATTATGGGCCCATTAATGCATACGGGAAAGGGTAACGAACCCTTTAAAAGTACCGAAAAGCAAAATCCATGTCACATGTGCTATCCTAGTGGACAGTCCAGAGTGGAAATCCATGGAAGGAAATTAAATTACAAAACAAATCACAAAGCCAACAGCCAATCATGAGCCAGAATTACCTGCAGAAGGTATTTTCCAAGAAGCAAAATCAAGAAATTGGAAGGATTCTGCGCGCAAGAGTCGGCGTCGTTCTAAGTAACGGGCGTCTCGTCAGGAGAGACAATCAAAGCTATAGCTTTGAAGCTATGGCGGAAATAACAGACTACACGCTCGCTTACTACTTACGCACACAGTGGCACAAGGACAGACGAACGCAGAGTACATTTTCTCTAAATCGCTACTTGCAAGCCCCGCAGGCTTACAAGCACTTACCCATTTCATTCTTCGCCAACCATACTTTTATGCTTTGTGCCCTGCAGGCGTTCTTCAGTTGTTGCAACCAAAACTTTCTGTTTGTCCAGAATGAAGAGAGTGAGAGGAATGGAAGATATCAGGGTGAAAAGCACCACAATCTTACAGAAGCAAACGATCGCTGCACCACAGGCGGTGCAGCTACTGAAGGAGCTGCGATTGGAGGGGTTGCTACGCAAGGACTGGTCCTTGCATCATCGACAGTTCATGATACAATTTCTTCAAAACTTTGAGCCTCGGACAGGAGTTACTCAGGTGAGGGGAGTAGATATAGAAATTACTCCCCAGTACCTGCAGCAACTGTTTGATTTGCCATCAGGACATGTGAATGTGGATGAGCACAGGGCAAGATTGCAGATAGGGAATTTGTTCCAAGAAGGGAGTTTCTTTAAAACTCAAGGTTTTGCTTGTACCAAGGCGGAGTACCCAGGGCTTAGAGAAGTTGGACAAATCTTGAATGTTCTGTTTGCCATGAAACAGAACCAACAGTATTTGAGCAGGTCCTTCACAGAGGAGATCCTGAAAGCTTTGAGGGGAGAGGATGTTGCTTGGGCAAAGTTAATGTACAACGGATTGGTGGACGAGATGAAGAGGTTACAGGGCACTGCTGCAAAGTCTCCGATCATTGTGTCCGGTCCAATCATTGCTCAAATAATTCTTGATTCTTGCATACTTGATACTCGGGAGAGAAAGGAGATGGGAGTGTTTGAAGCAGAAACCACTGCCATTGAAGAGCAAGGCTCTTCACACAGTGAGGGTGGACTGGCAGTGCAACCCCAGTCTAAGAGACAGAGGCGGGGAAAGACTGTAGTGGCGGATCCACTGGCTTCACGGAAAACCGCATGATAATGTTTCCCAAGCTCTTGTGCAGGAAGGGGCACACAGCACAGAGAGCTGCTATATTGGAAGCAGGGCCTTCAGAGAGGGAAGAGAAGTCACTTTGATACCACAACCACCACAACCAATTGACTGTGTTTTGAGGCTCCACAATTAGTATATGTTGTGGCATCACCACCAATTGCTCTGGAAGGAGAAAGGTTGGACATACCAACTACAGAGCAGGTCGTGGCCGAAATTGAGAAGGGGACCTTCTCTATGAAAATTCTGGTTTGGTCAGGGAAACAGTGATTCCGGAGGTGCAGCGGTTGTCCAGGGGAAACCCTGTTGTTGTAATACCCACACCTCTGACGGAGGTACCACAGGTAGAATGTCAAGACACTGCAGCACCTGTAGCGGATGAGGTGGTTCAGGAAGAAAATCTGGTGGGGCAATGGCCTGAATGGTTCGTGAGGCATCACACTGTTGAGGATCAGGGAGAAAGAACAGAGCAAGCTCACCATGATGACCTCAACAGGCCATGCTTATGAGTTCCATAAGCAGGACACTTAATTTGTTGGGCACTTATGTCAAATCCCATGTTCCAACTACCCAATTGGCAGCTTTGAGGGAGGAACTCAGGAAGGAGTTTGAGGCTCGACTTGCCACTGAGTGTGCAAACAAGGTCGATGAGGAGGTCACTCTCAAATTAGCAAGAGTTAGAGGATACAACAGCTGCTTTGCAGTTGGCCAAGGAACATTTGATTGAAGCAGGCCTCGCGCAGGACCAGTTGCACGAAGCACATAAGCAACAGCTATACCAAATGCAGGTGAAGCATGAGAGCAAGTTGCAAGAAGTGAATGCACTACATACAGAGTTGCAGACAGTGCATGACAGGATGGCCATACAATGTGCTACACTCACAACTACGCTTGAGCAAACTACATTAGAAGTTAACACCAAGCGGAAAGATGTATAAAGCACAGGCAGATAATGTCGAGCAGACAAAACTCATTATTGATATGAAGAATACAATCTGTCGCAATGAGAATACTTTCAAGCAATACAGGCAGGTTGAAGCTGACCAAGAGAGGTACATCCTGGAATTGCAACAAACGGTCATGGCCAATAGAAATGAACTCTCTGTCACTAACAAGGCTTGGAAGGAAGCCAATAATCTGCTTGCCTATGCGAGTTTGGTTGAACCTCATGCGAAGCGCATGGAGGCTTTACAACAGCAGTTAGATATGTACAAACTCAGAGAGGAGCAGACTCTCAGAGGTACCACAACCAACTTGGTGGATAACCACCTTCTGCAGGTCTGGTTAGCACAAGGACCGGTGGAAGGCAAAGCACCACGGAAGCTCACCCAAGGCGAGATGAATGAGCTCAGACTGCAGGTGCAGAACATTGCCACAACTACTATAGACAATGTCTATAGTAGGATAGCGGAGTTACAGGAGGATGTAGATGGCCTGCAAACTCAGGTGGAGGACCTCACTTCAAATATTGACAAGAGAGTCTTTGTATCTAAGGAGCAGCTGATGGCTTCTTATTTACAAGCCAGAACTCTAGCTTTTCAGTCTTCTTCGCAGGGGTTGCAGGAGATGCCAGTGGTACAAGAGCCAGTGCTACCAATACCACAACAAGTGACTGTGCCAGTAGCTGACCCTGTTATTATTACAGCCACACCACAGCCGCCACAGCCTGAGGTATGGGGGGATGTTGCTTTTAACCCACCTAAAACTCCTGCTGCACGGGAGTACAGTCGGGCTATGATTATGCCCTTCAACCAAATTCCAATTGTGTTGGATTTGGCTTGGAAGGAATTTAGTCCTCCACAGTCGTTGGCACATTACTACCAGATCATGCGCATTTGGCTGCCAGTGGCAACTAGGACTAAGGTTCTTCCGAACAATCGACCCATTGAGGATCATCACTTTGCGAGGTACTGGCATGAGACAAGTACCATGTTGAAGGAATTAATTGCCTTCCAAGTTGTACATGGGTACATTTATACCAAGACCAAGGAGGTAGCAAGTATTGTCATGGGCTGCAGGTTATACTATGATGCTTGTTTTCTGGCACGTTATCACATTGAGCAGCAGAAAATGCAATCGCAATTTCTGAGTTATTCCAGTGGGGATCATTGGGTCTTACCTTCAGTGCCACCTCATATGTACCTCTATGATGCAAAGGTGATGATGCAAAATGATTCCCAACTACGTTCATGGTTTCATTCGGCTTGGAACAATTTGACAACACAAAAATTTGGCACTGAAGATATTTTCTTTTAAGGGCCATGAGGCATGGAAATACTTGCACTGTTCCCAAGTCATTGGCACACCACTCACCTATATGGACAAGGAGTTCAGGGTGTTCACCAATTTTGCCATTAAGACCTTACAGCAAGTTATACGGTTTAAACTTCCAGACATGGTGGGAACACATTATATGCCCGAACGGATTCCAGTTAGAGTTCGACCATTAAAACACCTCAGAGGGGACGAGGATTCTGATACAACTGTTACTTCAGTGGACTCTTTTGACATGACAGAGGACTATGCAATTCAGATGGCAGAGAAGAAACGACGGGGATCTCCTATGCCTGAAAGGTTACCTCCATATCAGCCAAAAGAAGGACTGACATATCCAGGTAGTGTTCAATCATCTCCATCAACCAGTGACAGGACTCGAGCTTGCACAAGGAGTCCTTCACGAGACTCTAACCGTCAGAAGGGTGCTCGCTCACAAAGGTTTCCAAATCCCAAACAGTAAACCGTGGGGACACGGCTTTTTGAGAGGGGGAGGGGTAAATGTTAGAGGGCTGCTTGGGACTTAGACGCTTTTACGGGATCTGTGGGGTACCCTTAATTTTTACCAGACTGAGACCAGTAGGAGCCTTAGGGGTGACAGCAACAGGCTTTAGGGGGGAAGATACACAGCCCGACACAGTCCATCATAGTCCAACACAGCCGACACAGTCACCACAACCGTCACAGCTTCGCACAGCCAACACAGCCCGTCACAGTCCAACACAGCCGTCACAGCTTCGCACAGCCAACACAGCCCGTCACAGCCAACACAGCCCGTCACAGCCAGTCACAGCCCGACACAGCCGCCACAGCTTCGCACAGCCCTACACAGCCCGACACATCCAGTCACAGCCCGCCACAGCCTGATACAGCCAGTCACAACTCGGCACAGCTGGGGAACAGTTACCATTGGCAGGGAACGACTGTGGGGGAACGACATCTGAAAAATGAACGTGTATTACAGGAATAACGGTTAGTTAGGAAAGCGGTTAGAACAGTTTGTAAGTAGATAAAGCGAAGAGCGGGGACGTCTCGGGGATCACTTCTTGGGGGGGACTTCTGGCATTACGGCTTGGAAATAGAGGGGAGAGCACATCTCTGAGTGGAAAGATGAAGAGCACGGAGAGTAGAAGTGACGATCTGTTGTTACTTGATGAATGCAAGCTGTAGAATTGTAATGTAGAGTAGATAAGAGACACCATGACTTCAGCCTGATACTTGAAAGATATTAATCTGATACATACTTCATACTCACACTGTGTAGAGAGACCTGAGTGAAGCTGTGGAATTAATGGATGGAACTTGATAGATTTATGAAGCAAACTGATACTTAATTGCAGATAGTAAGGTAACTCGCTAACATGAATGCGGGAAGGAGTACAAATAGGAAACACCCCCATGATACACTAGCTGTAGGTCATGACTGATTGTTCTGAGCGGGCTGAGTGCTTAGAGATTTCCAACTCTTCTATCTTGGAGTTCCCACCTAAGATAGCGAAGGGATGGGTGAGTAAAAGCCGCTCGACACGTCCCCTGTCGGGGGGCTGCTATTTCATGAGCGGGAAAAAAAAAAACATGAGCAGACCATTGTGTGTCCACGGAAATAGGGTTAGGAGGCACGAAAATAGGGTCATGTGAAGTTGGAATGTGGCACCAGTGGACTTGAAATGCAACATTTTATTGCAAATTTTGTGGCAAGCCACGTCTATACAAGTGTGTTCTAACTGTCATAGCCGGAATGGGCACTACTCTCCTACACCCTCCGAGGAACTTGCCCCACCTTCTTCCTCATCCCCTCATCCCCTCATCCCCCTCATCCTCTGAGCTCTGTGGTGCATCAGTTCTACTATGCCTCTCAAAAATCTCGTCCTCTTGGGGGACTGTACACCTCACCTACTGGGAATCTTTTGCATCTTCTCCCCCACTTTCCTCAGCTGAATCCAAGACAAATCTACGAGCCTGACGGGCTCTAATAGCTGCTGCCTCCTCCCTCATCTTCATTTTCTTGAGGCTTGCCTCGTCTAAAATCTGTTGTACACGACTAGGTTCGGAACACCTCCTAATGGACACCGAAGCAAGCCGGGCAACATAAGTATGAAGGATGTAGTCCCTTTCTGGACTAGGCATGAAATCCCCCCTGGCAAAAAAATGCACGTTCGTCCTGCCCATGAACTGCGGTGTAGACGTCCCTCCTACAGTACTTGGCATCCTACAGTAAGAACAAATCCACTTGAAGAATGTCAATACCAGTAGAAGCGAAAACGGTCTTTCAATGAAATAAAAGAGCGAGGGGAGGTGCCTCACAAAATCAGGAGGCAACTTACAATGCGACCACTCACTCGTAAACCATTTTCGGCACCATTTTCCTAGGTTGGGCCCGGAAATGGCTAAGTCCCAGAACTGACTGGGCGCGGAACTAGAAAATGGCACCGAATTTCCGGTTGCGGTTCCAGCACACCTAGGGACTTAGCCATTTTCGGGGCCTTGAACTAGAAAAATGGCGCCATTTTTCCAGTTCGGGGCCGAAAATGGCTAAGTCCCAGATCTGACTGGGCCCAGAACTGGAAAAATGGCGCCGAATTTCCGATTTTGGTGCCAGTCAGATCTGGGACTTAGCCATTTTCGGCCCCGAACAAGAAAAATGGCGTTTTTTTTTTTTTTTTTTTTTTTTTTTCGGCGCCATTTTTCCAGTTCGGGGCCGAAAATGGCTAAGTCCCAGATCTGACTGGGTCCGGAACTAAAAAAATGGCGCCGAATTTCCGATTTTGCTGCCAGCCACCCTAAGGACTTAGCCATTTTCGGCCCCGAACTGGAAAAATGGCGCCATTTTTCCAGTTCGGGGCCAAAAATGGCTAAGTCCCAGATCTGACAGGGCGCGGAACTGGAAAAATGCGCCGAATTTCCGGTTGCGGTTCTAGCCACCTTAGGGACTTAGCCATTTTCGGGGCCTTAAACTGGAAAATGGCGCCATTTTTCCATTTCGGGGCCGAAAATGGCTTAGTCCCAGATCTGATACGGCGCGGAACAGGAAAAATGGTGCCGAATTTCCAGTTGCGGTTCCAGCCACCGTAGGGACTTAGCCATTTTCGGGGCCCTGAACTGGAAAAATGACGTCATTTTTCCATTTCGAGGCCGAAATGACTAAGTCAGATCTGACTGGGCCCAGAACTGGAAAAAATGGCGGCGAATTTCCGATTTTGGTGCCAGTCAGATCTGGGACTTAGCCGTTTTCGGCCCCCAAATGGAAAAATGGCGTTGTTTTTTTTTTTTTTTTTAAAAAAAAATTATTATATTTGTTTTGTTTTTTCGGAGCCATTTTTCCAGTTCGGGGCCGAAAATGGCTAAGTCCCAAATCTGACTGGCACCAAACTCGGAAATTCGCCGCCATTTTTCCAGTCATGCAGGTAATTCGAAGAGCGGATGGATGGAAATCCGGCGCCGGATTTCCATCCGCAGGTTAGTCGGTGCGCAAAATTTCCGCCATGCAGGTAATTCGAAGAGCGGATGGATGGAAATCCGGCGCCGGATTTCCATCCTCCAGGTAAGTCGGCGCTGCAAATTTCTGTCATGCAGGTTACTTGTGAGCGGATGGAAGGAAATCCGGCGCATGATTTCCATCCGCCAGGTACAAAACTTCCGTCATGCAGGTAATTCGGAGTGCGGATGGATGGAAATCCGGCGACGGATTTCCATCCTCCAGGTAAGTCGGCGCGCAAAATATCCGTCATGCAGGTAATTCGAAGAGCGGATGGATGGAAATCCGGCGCCGGATTTCCATCCGCCAGCTAAGTCGGCGCGCAAAATTTCCGTCATGCTCGAAGAGCGGATGGATGGAAATCTGGCGCCGGATTTCCATCCGCCAGGTAGGTCGGCGCGCAAAATTTCCATCATGCAGGTAATTCGGAGCGCGGATGGATGGCAATCCGGCGCCGGATTTCCATCCTCCAGGTAAGTCGGCACTGCAAATTTCCGTCATGCAGGTAATTCGAAGAGCGGATGGATGGAAATCCGGCGCCGAATTTCCATCCTGTAGATAACTCGGAGCGCCGAATTTCCGTCAGGCAGGTAATTCGAAGGGCGGATGGATGGAAATCCGGCGCCGAATTTCCATCCTGCAGGTAACTCGGAGCGCCGAATTTCCGTCATGCAGGTAATTCGGAGAGCAGATGGATGGAAATCCGGTGCCGAATTTCCATCCTGCAAGTAATTTGGAGCCCGGATGGACGGAAATCCGGCGCCGAATTTCCATCCGCCAGGTAAGTCGAAACGCCGAATTACCATCCTGCAAGTAATTCTGAGCGTGGCCGCTAGGTTTTTGGTCTAAAAAGACACTAAACCTTTAGTTTTTTGGCTGAAGTCCACTTTTAGACACGTTTTTCAGGGAATTCTCGACTGCTAGGGGGAAATCCGAACGGCCCCGGACGGAAATTCGGCGTCGTTTTTCCATCCTGGGAGGTTTTTATGTCGGCCTGTTTTCAGCCAGACCCCCTGACACGACTTCCTTTGGGGGGGCCCGGATGGAAATTCGGCGCCGAATTTCCATTCGGGGGATGCTTTCTGTCGGACAGGTGCCGGCCTCTCCGCCCGAAGCGACTTCATCCGGGCGTCCTTTGTTGGAAATTCGGTGCCGAATTTCCGTCCAGGGGTTGTAATTTGACGGCCAGGTGCCGCCCTCCCCCCCCGAGCCGACTGCATCCGAACAGCCCCGGATGGAAATTCGGCGCCGTTTTTCCATCTGGGGAGGTTTTTATGTCGGCCACTTTTCGGCCTGAGCCCCCGACAAGACTTCCTTTGTGGGGGCCCGGATGGAAATTCGGCGCCGAATTTCCATCCGGGAGATGCTCTCTGTCGGACAGGTGTCGGCCTCTCCGCCCCAGGCGACTTCATCCGGGCGTCCCCTGTTGGATATTCGGTGCCGAATTTCCGTCCGGGGGTTGTAATTTGACGGCCAGGTGCCGACCTCTCCCCCAGAGCCGACTGCATCCGAACGGCCCCGGATGGAAATTCAGCGCTGTTTTTCCATTCGGGGAGGTTTTTATGTCGGCCAGTTTTCGGCCTAACCCCCCGACAGGACTTCCTTTGGGGGGGCCCGGACGGAAATTCGACGCCGAATTTCCATCCGGGGGATGCTCTCTGTCGGACAGGTGCCGGCCTCTCCGCCCGAGGCGACTTCATCCGGGCGTCCCCTGTTGGATATTCGGTGCCAATTTTCCGTCCGGGGGTTGTAATGTGACGGCCAGGTGCCGGCCTCTCCCCCGGGCCGACTGCATCCAAACGGCCCCGGATGAAAATTCGGTGCCGTTTTTCCATCCGGGGAGGTTTTTATGTCGGCCAGTTTTCGGCCTGACCCCCCGACATGACTTCCTTTGGGGTCCCGGATGGAAATTCGGCTTTGAATTTCCATCCGGGGGATGTTCTCTGTCGGACAGGTGCCGGCCTCTCTGCCCCAGGCGACTTCATCCGTGCGGCCCCGGTTGGATATTCGGTGCCGAATTTCCATTCGGGGGGTAGTAATGTGACGGCACGGTGCCGGCTTCTCCCCTTCAGCCGACATCATCCGGACGGCCCCCCCCCTTTCTGACTGCATACCGTTGGCAAGTATTGCGCAAAGACCAGGGGCCACATTCCGGAGACAAGGTTCATTAACACTCTGACTGTGGGATTTTGAGATAGTTGGCTCCCTGGATTTGGATCAGGCTTCGTCGTTCGGACAAATCGGCACCGCATTCCTTCCCATTGCTGCATCCCCCTTCTACCAGGGAGCTTGCCCGCACGCCATCCTGGAGAGATCTTGTGGATTCCATTTTCTGCAGAGTCTTTCGCAGTACACAACCAGGCTCGTGGCGCCAGATTTCAGAGAGAAGCTCCGTTCCATGTGTCTTGCGTGGAAGCGCGCTCCCACCTTGGATGATGCAGAGACACAGTTTGCATGTATACGGGCTTGGTGGACATCGTCAGGTGCTGTAAGGAAATCAGACGAGGGAGCAATGGTCAGTTGGCTAGCATGGTGGCATTATCGTTTCCTCCAGTTCGGCGACTATATGCGGGAGGTGAGTTGCACGAATTCGCGTCTCGTTGAATATTATTCTTGGCATTATTTGTAACTTGCTTGTAACCTCAACATGTGCTTGTGCAGAAAATGTGTCTCGACTCCGACACCGACATGCCCACGACAAACATGGCCGAATCAGTGCACTCTTCCTGGCGTGCCTCCTCTGCGGGCATCTGGTGGACATCCTCACTGCCACAACGGAGGACATTGTGAGGTCAACTATGCAGCAAAGCAGGTAACGAGTTCTTGAAAGGGAAACAGTGGGGCTTGGGGCCGGACAGGCAGGAAATGCTGATGCGGACTACCTCCAAATCGAAGAATCCTTGGAAGTGGGCGGCAGCCTTGCGAGAGGGCCTTCAGGACACGCCATTGCTTCGAAGAGGCCAACATTTGGAAGGAGATGTTCATACCCGTCCAGTGAGACGAAGACTTGACGAGGCACCTGGCGGAGAAGAGGATTCATGGCGAGCTGACAAGAATATTCGCACGCTCCCTCGTGGTCTTGTGATGTTGCCCGAGGAGGTCTCGTCGAGCACCGCAAGTCCTGCACGTTCAAGATCGCCATCTCCTTTGAGCAGGGCGCGTGCCCGGCAACATAACGAGCCATCTGTAGTAAAGCAATACAACATTCCCATTGTGGAGACAAGAGTGTCGGAGTCACAGTGGAGAATTGCGAGGACATTGTCGGCATTTTGAGGGAAGTGCTGTGCCATCCGGGTGGATACGAGAGCACGCTGTGGTGAGATGATTCGGAGGAACCCACACGGTGTTGTACCTGCACCTTGTTTCAGCGGCAGATTTTTGACTCTCACATTTGCTCACGCCACAACGTAGACATTTTGGTTCTGTAGGCACGACATAATGACCTGTGTATTTGGCAAGCCCAAGTACGAGATTCAGGGAATGCTGGAGCCTCCGGGCGTCTGGCCTGTTGCACCGGGTTGCAGCCTCTCTCAGAATGAGGCGGATGCTCTATCTGCAGCAGGATTTCGAATGGTGCAACGCACAGACGTCCCGGCCCACGCATTTCCGGTTCCTCAGACCCAGCCATTGCAGACTGCTCAGTCCAGTAGAGACGGATTAGACAATTCTGGACATCCCACAATGCGATTCGGAAGAGTGAAGAGACGACACCCTCCCAACAAGTTGAATGAGACTCGGATTGCCAATGCTCTTGGGATGGCTTGCACTATTCAGAGCTCCGTGGACATACCTCCACCCGGCCTTGGGCGTGTTTATCGGATGGCAACGGCCGGCTCTGCTGTACGCGACGATGTATACACAATTACGATTGGAGTGGAGCCGACTTGCAATTGTACGGACTTCTCGTTGATGGAAGCAAAGAAGGGTTCAAAGTATTATCCGTGCAAGCATCTGTATTACATTTACCTGAAGAGGTTGAGGATGAACGTGACTATTGATGACTTTATTCATGCACCGGCCTTGAGCGTGAACGAGCTGCACAAACTCCTCCTTAGGGATTCCAGAAATCATTGATGGGGCAAAGGGAATCCTCCATATGGATATTTTCAATTGCATTTTCATGTATCAGACTTTTTTTTTGCAGTGTAATGAAATGCACCCCAAAACTCCTGGAATGAGGCAATATTCCATTCAAACTGAGATCCAACAGTAGTTGTGGGGCCATTTCTGGAAAAATGGCGCCGAATTTCTCTATTTTGGGCCGAAAACTGGCTAAGTCCCAACATGCACTGGTACCCGTGTTTGGAAAAATGGCGCCGAATTTCCAGTTACATGGCCCAGAACTGCCCAACATCTGTGCAATCCCCGGCACCATGTACCGAAATTCGGCGCCACATTTCCAAATTTTGGGCTTACACACCTGTCATGAGGGGACCTATAGCCGCGGAATTCGGCACCATTTTTCGCCAGAGAGACCTATTACCGCGAAATACATCGCGGTTTTTTCCGGTTACGGACCCTATTACCGCGAAATTCGGCGCCATTTTTGCACATATCGCTGGGAATTGGCATGAGCGTAAGACGAAATATGATGAGCACAACTCTCAAAACTACAATTTTCCCTTCAAGGTGCCGAATAATATATTTGTTTTTTCTGACACATTGCATTAAATTAATGTTTTATAATGTTTTTTATTTTCGAAATTTGTACTTCTGCTCATGAAAACCGATTGTCTTGCTACTCCGCTCATGCCGCTCATGCTCATGAAATAGCTAACCTCTCCAGTTGCATCTCCCATGTAGAGGCCCAAGTGTCCAGTGTCATCTAAGCCCAAGTGCAATCTCCTACGTATCCAAGGGTGTCTCCCATGTGCATCTCCTATCTCCTATGTATCCAAGTTCGTCTCCCATGTCAAGGCCCCATTTTTTTTTTTCATGAATTTATTGAGTAGTAATTATCCAATCATTATTGATATATCTCCCGTCTCTAGGGTAGCCTGTGCCATTGGCCCAAGTGTCCAATGTCATCTAAGTCCAAATGCATTTTTGTCCACATAGCCTGCATCCAAATTTGAGCCGGAGACCTTTCCCTTGATACCTCTCCTGTCGAGGCTCCAACCATTGTCCCAAGAATGCCCACTTTGCTATTTTCATGAATTTCCAACGACCCAAAGTACTTGAAATTCCACATCTCCCACACCGCAGGTCCAAAAATCGTGAGACCAAGCCTGTGCACCCCTCCTCGTTGAGGGCTTTCCAACGGTACCAAGCACCAGGGCTGGGCCCCCGCGGTTTGGGACATCTCAACGCTACAAAACAAAACAAAACAAACAAACGAGCTTCCTTCATATATTGACTAGGGTAGCCTGTGCCGTTGGCCCAAGCGTCCAGTGTCATCTAAGTCATCTAATCTCCTAATGTCATGGGCCCATGTGTGAAGAATTGAAATCTAAGCCCAAGTGCAATCTCCTATGTATCCAAGTGCTTCTCCCATGTGGAGGCCCAAGTGCGACCTCCAGTGTCCAATGTCATCTAAATCCAAGTGCAATCCCAAAGCCCGCTTTGCTATTTTTGCAATATCCATGTCGAGGCTTCATATATTGAAATATCCACTATGCTAATTTCCGCCAATTTCCAGCGACCAAAAGTACTTGAAATTCCATATCTCCCACTTGAGGGGCCAATCATTGCTCCAAGAAAGTCCAGGAAAGCCCACTTTGCTATTTTTTGCGAATTTCGAGTGGCCAAAAGTACTTGAAATTCCGTATCTCCTAGGGTTCCCTGTGCCGTTGGCCCAAGTGTCCAGTGTCATCTAAGTCCAAGTGCAATCCCTATGTATCAAATCTCCTATGCCGAGGCCCAAATGCAACCTCTAGGGTAGCCTTTGCCGTTGGCCCAAGTGTCCAATGTCATCTAAGTAAGTTTTTTTCCATAGAGCCTACGACCGGAGATATTTCCCTTGATATCTCTCCCGTCGAGGCTCCAACCATTGTCCAAGGAATGCCCACTTTGCCATTTTGCTTTTTTTTTTGTGAATTTCCAGCGACCAAAAGTACTTGAAATCCCAAATCTCCCATGTGAAGGGCCAATCACTGCTCCATGAAAGCCCACTTTGCTATTTTCTCGAATTTCCAGCAACCAAAAGTACTCAGAATTCCACATCTCCCACACCGCGGGTCCAAAAATCATGAGACCAAGCCGGTGCACCCCTCCTCATCGAGGGCTTTCCAACGGCACCAAGCACCGGAGCTGGGGCCCCGCGGTTTGGGAGATCTCAACGACGCTACAAACAAAACAAACAAAACAAAACAAAACAAACATCTTGCTTCATATATTGATATCTAAAAATTCATAGTCATTAAATGAGTAGTTAAAACAACTGTGTGGGACAAGGTTCTCTAAAGGTGCAGCATACTGACTAGCAAACCTCAGTGACTCAAAACTCAATGATAGAATGGAAAACTCAAGGTTTCAATGAACATCAAAAGTGGACTCTATTGCTCGTCATGTTTGGTTTTGAACAATATCGACCACATTTAATCATCTTCCTACCTCTCATACATGATATGCTTCAACCTTCTCAGTGATCTAGGAAGAAGATATTTATCATTTGTGAAACTTAACAAAGACAAGCAAATCCATGCAGTTGTCATTGATGAAATAAAATGGTACTTATCACGTCCGCAGAAAGCTCAAATATATATTTTAAATTACATGAATTTAAAATATAATTGTGGAGTCGCTAGTGAAGTTGTTGAAATCACTTACAATTCTAACAATTTATACAGGGTTCTACAGCGAAGGGATCAAACAACTTCGTCTCGCAGCGTCTTGATGGAGATTATTGAATGCCTACCAAATGACCAAGGCTGTTGCTCTACTCACAAACCCTGGATTGACATGAAGCTTCCCACCTCGGGGTTCTACGCAAGTCGTCATATATCTGCAGGCACGCCCGAACAGAAGCCCTCACTCAGACCCTACAGGGACCTTCTCAATATGTTGAAGTTAGCATCTGCAGCAGCTGCCCACTTGTCAAAAACAAGAAGTCCACCAATGAAGTCGTATCTAAACCACCCCACGATTCCACAATGGTAACTGAGGAAGGTATGGAGTGATTCAAGCCCCAACTATTCCACTTTGAATGATTCAGGGGCAATACCACCAGGGAACATGACAACGCTTCCGTTTACAAATCAGCAGTGTGTAGAGTACCGACTGTCCAACGCATAGTCCTAAGGTCTCAGAAGCAAGGCACCCGTCAATTCCACTCCAGAGAAACACCCCTTATGGATCGTCGTCCATAGTACTCTTGCTTATGAACGTTGAACTGGAAGGTGTCTCTTTAGTAACAACGCAGGTATACCCGCTATGCCTTCTTTGCTATATTCTGTCCCCAACGGAGAACAGCCCGCCACCGACTCTGGAGTGTTACGTTTCACTGACTCCGCAGCCCCTCTGTCTGCAATCCCCCCCCCCCAGCTGGGTCACTCACGGCCAAGACACCAGAATTGCAGCCCCTGGTGATAACCGCTTTATCAACCTTACCAATGTGTCACTGCACCAGGCAACATTTACAGATTATGCGCACGCAACAGAAGCCACCACAACTGGGATCCTCAACGTGCCCTATCCCGAGAGCTCCTCGAAGACCGATACCTGCCAGGGATCCCTGTTTTGGAACTCTACTCGGATTTTTACCGCTAAGCAGATGCTGGGGGATAAGTCTTTTTGGCTCAACACCCATCCCAACGATTTTCATTTCATGATGGCCACATTTGGCTCTAGGGCTTTCCTGAGAGCTAATCTCCCTCATGGTCACTCTCCCCATCAATACCTCTGATTCACAACCATGGATGCTGGTTTAAGGGAAGAGTCCAGCAGGACTGTCACTACTACTCTTGATGCAGCATGGGTAGGTTCGTGCCCAAAACCTACACTTCGCTGGTTGGGTTTAAATGTGCACACATTTGCCAAGGGAGGCTCCTGGCGTAGTGGTTCTGGGCAGACTTACACGAGGGCAACCCTGGCTGATTCAATGGCCTGCAGTATTGGCAACGATTGTGACTCCGAATTATGCCTGACAATTAAATTATCTACCCCTTACTCATTGGCTTCAGCAACATGAGGTTACACACATCTGAAGACACTTGTTGTATACGAGTACACCGCTGAAACCCCCACGGCTAGGAGTCACAATGAGACCAGTCCCCCGAGCTCTTTAAAGGTAGATACTCAGCAAGGGCCCGAGTTTTGTGACACAACCTGGATACCCACCGCTGGCCAGGGGCTATGGGAGAAGTCTTTTTGGCATTCCCCCCAGCCTAAAGATCCTCAACACAGTCTGGCCTCATGCGGCGTTGGGACAGCCATGCGAGCAACTCTCCCCTGTGGTCACCCTCTCCCTCAAGACCTCAGTTATAGCGACCTTTCAGAGAGTGATAAGTGAATCTTTTCATGAGTATCTGGATGATTTCATGCACGTGTTTTTGGATGATTTCAGTGTGTACAGCTCTAAGAGTGAGCACTTGCATAAATTGGAGTTATGTTTGGCCAGATGCAGGATGAGAGGTCTGGGCCTGAATCCAGAGAAGTGTACTTTCTGTGTGAACTCAGGGGTGCTTCTGGGACACATTGTGTGTAAGAAGGGACTCCTTGTGGATCCCAGGAAGACAGAGTCCATTAAAGCATCTCCACCCCCAGTGAATGTTAAAAGTCTACGAAGATTCCTTGGGCAAACCAGTTATTACAGAAGATTTGTCAAAAGGTATGCACAAATAGCAGCACCATTGAGCAAGCTTCTGAAGAAAGATGCAGTGTTTGCCTGGACAGCTGAATGTCAACATGCGTTTGAGGAACTTACACTGTCAGTAACAACTACACCTGTGCTGATTAACCCCCACTGGCATGTAGTAGTATTTCATGTTCACTGCGATGCATCAGGAGAAGCGTTGGGTGCGGTGTTAGCCCAGAATGTTACAGGGAATATAGATTCACCTGTGTACTATGCTAGCCGGTTGATGAACAGTGCTGAGAGGAACTATAGCACAACGGAAAGAGAAGCATTGGCAATGATTTATGCAGTCAAGAAATTCAGGCATTACCTATTGGGAAGAAAGTTTATGTTTTATGTGGATCACTAGGCTCTGATATATCTGGTGAACAAACCTTTGATAAGTGGAAGGATAGCGAGGTGGTTAATAATCTTGCATGAGTTTGAGTTCGAGGTTATTTACAAGCCTGGCCGTTTGCATCTTGTGGCAGATCATTTGTCACGACTAACAACAGGAGAGGCCGCCACAGGAGTGGACGATCAGTTACCTGATGCGAGTTTATTTATAATGGAGGTGCAAGGAAGTGCAGATGAATGGTTAGATTGGCAGTGGCCAATCAGATACTACCTTGCTCATGGTCAGTGCCACCTAGTTATGGTAAGGAGCAGAGGAAGAGAATTGCTATCAAAGCTTTACCTTATACTATGGTAGGAAGCAGAATGTATAAGTTAGGACCTGATGGAGTACTAAAACGATGCTTGTACCACCATGAAGTAAATAAAGTCGGATGAAGTTCATAAAGGAGTGGCTGGAGGTCATTTTGGAGAAGAGACTACCAGTAGAAGATACTACTCGCAGGATACTGGTGGCCTACTTTGTTCAAAGATGTACATGAGTATTGTCAGAAGTGTGATGAATGTCAGAGGCTAGGACCTTTGCAGAGATCTGGAAGGATGGCCTTGCATCCTACAATGCCTATGGAACCATTTCAGAAATGGGGGGACTAGACTTTGTTGGACCAATTAATCCACCATCCAAGAATACACGAAACAGGTACATAATTACAGCCACTGATTATACTACAAAGTGGGTGGAAGCTAAAGCTTTGAGGGACAACACAGCCAAGTCCACAGCAAGGTTCCTGTACGAGAACATACTTAACGATTTGGCTGTCCCTTAGAATTTATCAGTGATCAAGGAAGTCACTTCATGAATGAGACCATTGAGTTGTTGACTAAAGAGTTTATGATTGTGCATAGAAAGAGTACAACATATTACCCGCAGGGTAATGGGCAGGCAGAGGCTACCAACAAATATTATGTACTATCTTGGCTAAGATAGTCAATGCAAACAGAACGGATTGGGATACAAAGCTGCTGACAGCTTTATGGTCATACAGGACTTCATATAAAGTCACCACTAAGTATACACCATTCCAATTAGTTTATGGTATGGAAGCCTTACTTCCAGTGGAATTCCTGTTACCATGAGAACGGAGTGGGGAAAAAGAATGGATTGCAAGACTCCATCAAGGTCAGGAAACATGAATTATACCATGTGGAAGAAGTACGTGCTGATGCAGCTGATAATATGACCAGAATTCAGATGAAGCGAAAGGAACAGTTTGATGAAGGCAAGTTAAAGACTTTTAAGACGGGGGATTTGGTTCTATGGTTGCAGAAGAAAGGAAAGATTCAAGCTTCTAAGCTTAAATCACCGTGGAAAGGACCTTATGTCATACAAAAGATGTATGATAACAACACCGCTATGTTACAAACCATTAACAAAGAAATGCTGGGGAAGAGTCAAAAATAAGTTGAAGGGTTACAGTGGTATCCATGACAAACCCCTGCAGCATGATTTGCATATAGAACGCAAGAACAGTCACGGGCTGCACCAGTGTTACGAACGGAGTATGGAACACTTGTTGCTAGGCCCAGCATATACGACCAGGGTGGACAAAACAAACGGGACACAGCCAACCACAGCCCATCACGTGACACAAGCCAACCACAGCCCATCACGACGTGACACAGCCAACCACAGCCCCAGCAAGGCGAAACACAGCCTATCACAGCCCAGCACGGCGCAACACAGCCTATAACAACCTACCACAGCGTGTCACAGCCTATCACAGCTTACCACAGTGCATCACAGCCTATCACAGGGTAACACAGTATGACACAGCCTGTCACAGCTCAACACAGCCTACTAAAGTTACACCATCCATAGAATCAGTGGCAAGTGGACACATAATAACTTCAGGAAAATGGATGACGGAAGAGGAAACGGAAATTACTTTAAAAATAGACACGTGGAGGTCAGGGCGCGACACACAGCAGACAATGAAGTGCAAGAACAGGTGTCAAAAAGAAAGAAGACAAGAACGGCCGTGAAAAGGGATGAAAGGCGGGCCCATTAATGAATACGGAAAAAGGGAAACGGAACGAACGGCAAGTACAGAAAAGCCGAATTCATGTCGCATGTGTGATCCTAGTGGACTATCCAACAGGGAAAGTCCACTAAAGAAGATAAAAGTTAAAATCCAGTCACAGCAGATACAGCCAATAGAAAACCAGAGAAATGATCAAGAAAATGGAGGGAAATTGAGCGCAAGAGGCGGCGTCGTTCTGAGTAACGGGCGTCTCGACAGGACAGGCCATAAATGCTATAACTTGGAAACTATGGAGGAACTAACAGACTATACGCTCGCAATATTACTTACGCAGTGGCATAGACACGACGGGACAGAGCAGAGCTTTTCTCTTGAACAATGCTTGCAAGCCCCGCATGCTTACAAGAAATTATCCATAGCTTTCTGCGGCAACCATACGTTTATGCTTTGTGCACTACAGGCATTCCTGCAGTTGTTACAGCCAAAGCAGTTCTGTGAGTCTAAAATGAAGAGAGTGAGAGGAATGGAGGAAATCAGGGTGAAGAGCACCACAATTCTGCAGAAACAAACGATGGCTACCCCACAGGCGATAAAGATACTGGAGGAGCTGAGATTGGAAGGATTGCAAAGCCTGGATTGGACACTACACCATAGACAGTACATGTTACAATTTTTGCAGAACTTTGAGCCAAGGACAGGAACAACAACGGTGAAGGGAGTTGAATTAATGATTACTCCCCTATACCTCCAGCAATTGTTTCGATTGCCAGCAGGTCAGGTGCATGTGGGGGAACACAGGGCAAGACTGCAAATAGGGGACTTATTCCAAGAAGGGAGTTTCTTTAAAACTCAGGGTTATGCTTGTACCAAAGCTGTGTACCCAGGGTTAAAAGAGATAGGCCAGGTATTGAACGTTCTGTTTGCCCTGAAACAGAACCAACAATATTTGAGCAGATCCTTCACAGAGGAAATACTCAAAGGCCTGAAGGGACAAGAGGTACAATGGGCGGACATAATGTACAACGCACTAGTAGAGGAGATGAAAAGATTACAAGGTACTACCGCAAAGTCTCCTATCATAGTGTCTGGCCCAATCATTGCTCAAATAATCCTTAATTCTGGCATACTGAATGCACAAGAAAGGAAGGAAATGGGAGTGTTTGAGCCAGAAACAACTGCAATGGAAGAGCAAGGCTCTTCATACAGTGAGGGTGGACTAGCAGCACAACCCGAGACTAAGAGGCAGAGAAGGGGAAAGACTGTAGTGGCGGATCCACTGGCTTCACGGATTCCGCATGATAATGTTTCCCAAGCTCATGGCCAGGAAGGGGCACAGCAGCACAGACAAATGCTATTACTGGAAGCAGGACCTTCAGAGAGGGAGCAGGAAGTTACTTCTGCATCACAGCCAACACAGCCACTTGAACGACTTGTCACAAGGTCACAAGTTATCCATGCAGCTCAACCCGAAATAATTGATTTGGAAAGTGAAGGGATAGATATTCCAACTACAGAACAAATAGTGGCAGAAATAGAGAAAGGGGACATTCTCTATGAATGTTCTGGTCTGGTCAAGGAGACAGAAATTCCAGAGGTGCAACAGTTGCCCAAGGGAAATCCTGAGGTGCATATAATACACACACATGTGTCGGAGGTACCACAGGCGGAAGGTCATGGCACTGTAGCACCGGTGATAGATGAAGTAGTTCAGGAAGAAAATCCGGTGGGACAATGGCCTGAATGGTTAGTGAGACATCATACTGTTGAAGATCAGGAGGAACAGCAGCAACCTCACCATGATGACCCTCAACAGGCAATGCTGATGAGTTCCATAGGCAGGACACTTAATTTGTTGGGGACTTATGTCAAATCCCATGTTCCAATTACCCAATTGACAGCCTTGAAAGAGGAACTCAGGAAGGAGTTTGAGGCTCGACTTGCCACTGAGTGTGCAAACAAGGTCGATGAAGAGGTCACTCTCAAGATGAAGCAGGACTTGGGCAATACAGAAATAGCTTTGCAGTTGGCCAAGCAACAATTGATTGAGGCAGGCCGCACAAGACCAGTTGCACGAAGCACATAAGCAACAGCTATACCAAATGCAGGTGCAGCATGAAAGCAAGTTGCAAGAACTGAATGCACTACATACGGAGTTGCAGACAGTGCATAACAGGATGACGATACAATGTGCTACATTTACAACTATGCTTGACCAATCAACAAAAAAAATAAACAGTCAAGCGGAAAAATGTACGAAGGCAGAGGAAGAGAATGTTGAGCAAATGAAGCTCATTGTCGATATGAAGAATACAATCTGTCGCAATAAAAATACTTTCAAGCAATACAGGCAGATGGAAGCTGATCAAGAGAAACACATCGTGGAGTTGCAACAAATCATCGTGGCCAATAGAAATGAAATCGCGGTCAGTAACAAGGCTTCGAAGGAAGCCAATAATCTACTTGCTGCCTATGCGCAATTGGTTGAGCCACAGGCGAAGCGCATGGAGGCTTTACAACAGCAGTTGGAATTGTACAAGCTAAGAGAGGAGCAAACTCTCAGGGGAACCACAAGCAGCTTGGTGGATAATAGCCTTATGCAGGTCTGGTTAGCACAAGGGCCAGTAGAGGGCAAAAGCCCACGGAAGCTCACCCAAAGCGAGATGAATGAGCTCAGGCTGCAGGTGCAGAACATTGCCACAACTACTATAGACAATGTCTATAGTAGGATAGCAGAGTTACAAGAGGATGTAGACGGACTCCAGACTCAAGTAGAAGACCTCACTTCAAACATCGACCAAAGAGTCTATATCCCTCAGGACCAGCTAATGGCTTCTTATTTACAAGCCAGAACTTTGGCTTTTCAGTCTTCACAGGAGGTGCAGGAGATGCCAATGATACAGGAGCCAGTACCACCACCACCACAACAGGTCAGTGTACCAGTAGCTGAACCTGTGGTTACTACAACCACACCACAGCCACCACAGTCGAAGGTATGGGGCAATGCCGCTTTTAACCCACCTAAAACTCCAGCTGCAAGGGAGTACAGCAGGGCTATGCTTATGCCCTTCAACCAAATTCCCATCATGTTGGATTTGGCTTGGAAAGAATTTAGTCCTCCGCAGTCATTCGCACATTACTACCAAATCATGCGTATTTGGCTGCCAGTGGCAACTAGGACTAAAGTTCTTCCAAACAATCGACATATTGAAGATCATCACTTTGCACAATACTGGCACGAGGCAGGTACCATGTTGAGGGAATTGGTTGCTTTCCAGGTTGTACATGGACTCATTTATACCAAGACCAAGGAGATAGCAAGTATTGTCATGGGGTGCGGGCTATACTACGCTGCTTGTTTTCTGGTACGTTACCACATTGAGCAACAAAAGATGCAAACATGCTTTCAAAGTTACTCCAGTGGAGATCATTGGGTATTACCTTCGGTGCCACCTCATATGTACCTATATGACCCAAAAGTTATGATGCAGAAGGAATTCGTTCATGGTTTCAAGCAGCCTGCAACCATTTGTCAACACAGAAATTCGGACTTGATGACATTTTCTATAAGGGACATGTGGCATGGAAGTACTTGCACGCTGCACCAGTAATTGGTACCCCACTCATCTGGACAGACAAGGAGCTCAGTGCCTACACCAATTTTGCTGTTCAGCGGTTACACCAAGTTGTAAAATACAAACTTCCAGACATGGTAGGACAGCATTGTATGCCCCAGATGATTCCACAAAAAGTTCGAAAATTAAAACACCTGAGAGGCGATGAGGATTCTGATACAACTGTTTCTTCACAGAATTCTTTTGACATGGGAGAAGACTATGCAATTCAGATGGAAGAGAAGAAACAAAGGGGATCTCCTATGCCGGAAAGATTACCTCTGCCTCCAGAAGGCCTCACTTATCCAGGTAGTGATCAACCATCTCCATCAACCAGAGACAGACCTCGGGCTCGTACACACAGTCCACCACGAAACTCTCAACGTCAACAAGGTGCTCACTCACAAAGGTTTGCTACTCGAAAACAGTAAACCGTGAGGACACGGCTTTTTGAGGGGGGAAGGGGTAATGTTAGAGGACTGTAGGGGACTTAGACACTTATACGGGATCTGTAGGGTACCCTTAATTTTTGCACAGACTGAGACCAACAGGAGCCTTAGGGGTGACAGCAGCGCACTGTAGAGGGGGGTTACACAGTCAACACAGCCCGTCACAGTCGTCACAGCCCACACAGCCAACACAGCCCGTCACAGTCGTCACAGCCCACACAGCCAACACAGCCCGTCACAGTCGTCATAGCCCACACAGTCGACACAGCCCACACAGCCGACACAGCCGACACAGTCGTCACAGCAGACACAGCCCACACAGCCGTCACAGTCGTCACAGCAGACACAGCCTACACAGCCAGTCACAGCCCGGCACAGCCACACAGCCAGTCACAGCCCGACACAGCCAAACACAGCCAGTCACCGCTTGACACAGCTGTCACGATAATAGGGAACGACTGTGGGGAACAACACCTGTGAAGGGAACATGTTAGTTCACAGACGACGGTTAGAGAGGGAAACGGTTAGAACCGCGGATAGGAGGATAAAGGGAGAAACGGGGAATGAAGGAGGATGATCATTATTCGGAGGAGGACTTCTTAGTCAGTGGGAGCGGAGATCAGAGGAAAAAGCTGGAGAGCACGGTGAAGGAGGAAAGAGGATTAGTAGATGTTTGTTATATGCAAAGCGGTAGTGATATTGTAGAGCAGATTAGAGACATAATGGCTTCGGCCTGATACCTGATAAATCATAATCTAATACTTACACGATACAATCACACTGTGTAGAGAGATCTGAGTGAAGCTGTGGATTGAATGGATGAGTGAAGAAAACCGATAGATTGATGAAGCAAACTAATACTTAATTATCAATGGTAAGGTAGCTAAGATGAATGCGAAAAGGGAAACAAATAGGAAACACCCCCATGATACACTAGCTGTAGGTCATGACTGATTGTTCTGCGCGGGCTGAGTACTTAGAGATTTCCAACTCTTCTATCTTGGAGTTTCCGCCTCGGATAGCGAAGGGATGGGTGAGTAAAAGCCGCGCGACACCTGCCGCTCACTGCTCTAAGTCCCAGCCCTCTGTTCACGGCTACCGGGATGGCAACTTTTTAAAAAATTTAACTTTTTGCAAACCCTATAGGCAACTTTTGCAATTTTTTTAAAACCTTTTGCACTCTGCAACAAGTTTTAAAGGTACCATGTACTAGCTGTACCCAGTTTCCATTTTACAATGTTGAATGATTCATATTTATGTCCCTACACTCATATGGCCGCACTTAGTTTGACTCCCTTCAATCATAATTGTTAAGCTTGCATTGCATTTGGTTTACATTGCAAAGTGTGACGGCCACCTCTTCGTCTTTCCGTGGGCAGATTTCCGAAGTTCATGATTTATTCCGTTTGCAGTGGAGTACTAACTAAACCCATACACCACAATGTGGAAAGTATAAAATTCCGGTGAAAGTATAGTCAAACTTTTTACTACTTACTTATCCACATTAATATATAAATAATAAATATGTTGCAGATGCAAGTGCCATGGTTTAAATGGTTGTGTCTGTCAGTTGATTTAGGTAGTCAAAGTCTCTCGCCATTATGGCCCTGAAATAGTGAAACTATTTCACTATCGTGTACTATGTTGAATGTTTTAATATTATATATGTTTTACTATGGAATGGTCGGGAAAAAAAATGACAACAGTAAAAAAAAATCGTCAAATTGACAGGTTGAAAAAACCGAGGTGTGTTGTAGTGTACAATGGTATGAACACTTGTCTGTTTTTCAAATCTGTCACAGGTACACAAACCACTTAAAGTTTTTCATATATCACCAAAGAAGTGGTACCAATCACTATTGTGTAAGCAACCACTCATGCGCGACCACTAGAATTGTGGTTCCAATTAGTGCAGTGTCTTTCACCACCCACTCTCACTGTCAAAGTGGTGCAAATCAATAAGGTGTCTTTAACCACTCAAAGATCAACCTGCACTGTCCCCGTCCACGTGGAATATTATATTATATTAATTAAAATAGATTTTCAAATCATAAATCATAAATAAAATTTGAATTAATACACGTGGAGTAGCAAGTGGTTTCGACCACTTCCCATCACTGAGGTGTCTATAACCACTCACAATCTACCACTGCACCCATCCACGTGGAATATAATATATATTAATTAAAATATATTACCAAATAAAAAATAAAAAATAAAAACAAATTATTACACGTGGAATATTGAGTGGTTCAAACCACTTCCAACCATTGTCTGTGATGCCACCGTGGCATTTCATCGGGATTAACCACTGGCAAGTGGTTATTAGTGGTTTATTGGGTGGAAAAAGATAGTAGTGGTTAAAAGGCCAGTGGTTATTCCGCGTTTTTCTGTGAAGTGCAACCACATCATGTTTGTGTGCGTTGGCAATGCTTGTGCAAGCCTGGCAGCCCTGGAAAGGAAAAAACGTGGGTCCAGATTCAGTAGTAGCAGCACAATTTATAAAATCAAGCACTGCTCATAAAGGTACCTTCTTCAAAACATTTCACCCTGTTTTCCCCTCTTATCGAAATTGTCCTTAAATTTTCATGTTGATTTCTGCAAGTTACTGGTTGAGTGAACCTTTGATAGTTTGCAATGCGTGTGCAAGACTGACAGCTCTGGAGAAGGGCAAAGAGGTCCATGACGACATTGTCAGAGTTGCAATTGTACCACATGTCATTCTGAACAATACCCTCGTGGACATGTATGAAGGGAACAATATGGCTGAACGAGATGTGGTGTCATGGAACTCGATGCTTGCAGGGTATGCACAACAGGGGCACTGGATGGAGGCTTTGGCATCAGATGTTGTGCTTGGCACACTATGTAAACCCAGTAAGACCAGGGAGAAGTTGAGCAGCTCAGTCTCAACCCTTTCCTAGTGCCAACAAACTCTGATATGGATTCACGCCAAGAAAGGTCTGGAAGCTGGAAAGCATGTGCACACTCACAAGCATCGCAGGGTATGCACAGCAGAGACGTGGAATGGTGGATTTGGAGACCTATGATCAAATTATGGGGGAAGGGGTGAAGCCCAACCACATCATGTTTTTGTGTGATTGCAATGTTTGTGCAAGCCTGACAGCCCTAGAAAAGGTCAAAAGAGGTCTATGGTGACATTGTCAAAACTGGAATTGTACCAGATGTCATTCTGAACTCTGCCCTGGTGGACATGTATGCCCAATGTGGGTACATTGAGGATGCAAAACAACGAACTTATGTGTACTCTGTTTATGTACTGGGTGTGGCAGGGAGGCTTTGGAGATTGTGAATGGGTGATGCCTGGTAGGTGAACCTCATGTGTATTCTGATGCCCGTGCCAGTCTTTGAGCACTGAAAAAGAGCAGATGGATCTGTATGTATTTGTAAGCCTATACGTTCTGATGTGATGTTCTCTGGTTTTATGACAGGAACAAAACAATTGTGAGCAGGAAGTGAAGGGCCATCTCCTATTGGAATTCCTTAAAATCAGCATAGCTGGGTCTGAATCAAACATCAATGGACTAGGCCTTTCGTCTTCACTAGGTGTTGCTGCTAAACAAATAACCGATTGTGAGAGGGTCCCTAATCGAATGATGCTTCCAGGTACAGGTGAAGCAGAGGAATACAACATACTATTACATCGCACTTTGAACCTAACTTCCCAGCAAAACGGTGTAGCATCAACCTCGGTCTGAGAGAGAAAGCCATAGTTCTATAGATCAACGTGATTAATTTTGAAGTTGCACTCTTAGGGTTTAATTCTCCTAAAAAACCCACCAATATATTCTTTCATCTGCCCCTCTCTCTCTCTCTCTCTCTCTCTCTCTCTCTCAGCACCATACATACAAACAACCATGTCAACATCGGAAATAGACGACACAATAGACACTGTAACGGACCAACAAATCCAAGAAATAACCCACCAAGACATGACAAACGTGATATACGACAGTTTCACGTCCAATGACCATCATGCCCTAAAGGTGGGAACACATGGAAGCGTCTGCCCTATAGTATATACTTCCACAGAGCCTTGTGGAACGTCCCTTCAGACCGTGAAGAAATAACAATCTTCATAGGTATTGCAAAGTTCCCGTACCTTGGCAAAACCGGGAATTACAGATTCGTGACTTTTGCCGAAGAACTAAAAGACGCAAAATTCACAATATTGATAGAAGACAGTCATTTCATGTTCGACTACGCAAATACAATAACAGAATGGTTCGATAATTGGAGGAGGAGAGGCGAGGACATGAGGTGGATGGGTGGAAACAACATGAGCTTCACGAAAAAGCTCCTAAAAAATAACGCAAACAACTCTGGCTCGACGTCTGGTAACAACAAACGTCAAAAAACAAACAACGACGAGATGTACAATACAATAGAAGTCCTTAACAAAAATGGCCAAAAAATGGATGGAGAATCAGTACGTTCAGCGGATCTCGTTGCAGTCAAGTGTAATATCCGATATTGGATGAATTTCCATCACAAGAAACACGGGCTTTCATTCCAATTAAAAAGGGTCAAACTGTTGGCCAAAGCATAAAAGGAGACAGAGTCGAACGACAACAAAAGCATAGCTTGGTAGAGCTTAAATTAGACACATCTAAACGTTCCATGTAAGGGCCATCATATTTTATAAAGACCGTCCTCCTTGATCTCCTCTTCAAAAAGTCTACATTTTGTCCCAATGCATGCTCACAACGGATAATAAAAAAATAGTGATTTATCATAGTCCAAATCTACTTGTTGTACCAAAACGACCCATGGAAAACCCCTCCAACTCCCCTCCCCTCCCAATCGGAACTGCGTGACCGATATTTTGGCACGCTGCATTATCCGTACTCTCTCTCATGATCCTTGAGTATGGCCCATCCGTCCGGACGTCCTTCTCAGAAGTCGTCGCTAGTAGTGCGGAGCAACGCGCGAACCCCTGGTATGATACTAGCACATGCTTAATATGATACTGTCATTCAACAACCAAGTTGTAGACAACCAAGTTGTAATGGGCACGTACCACCGTGGAATTTGTGGGTTCAATCCACCCTTGGTCTCACAAAGTGTCCACCTTTCTAGGTGAAGGCAGTAACCCTTGGGGGGTGAAGAGACACCATAATTTATGCTTCCTTCTAGAGGCGTCAAATATTAAATATTATAAATATTGTTATTGGTACTGTCAGTCTTTTCCTCACAGAAAACTGCATAGCACTTTATCACATAACACCCCAAACATCGCTCAATGGTTAGTAGATCCACGAAGGAACTTAGTGGCTGTGATTCGGTTGATCTATTCAGTAAACTTGGGATTATGGAAGGAGCCACAAGCAAGGAAATGGCTGCAGTCAAGGCCCTCTTCGCTACATGCATCTCTTTGCAATTGTTAAGAGCAGCCCCTTTTTTAGACATGGGAAGAAGGTGTCGACGGTGACTTCCTCATTGGGGTCTACAAGTGACCATTGTACGCGTCTAACCAGTTGATCCAGATACACCAACATCTCCGACCGCGCCAACTCATAGCCAAGGCAGCTGTGTATACCTCCTCCAAATGGTATAAACATGTACGGAGGAGGTCCCATACCTTCGAATCGGGAGGGGTCAAAGTTGCGTGGTTCAGGAAAGTACTCTGGGTCCATGTTGGAGCGATGTGCTGAAGACAACACCTGCGACATAGTGACACAACATACCTATGATTAAGAAGCAGACCGTGCGAGTTACTGTGATATCCGACAATGCTGATTGATTTGGAAGAGTTAGTGACCACTTGAACTGATAAGGTTAAGTGGTTTTGATCGATGAAGCCCATGAGAAAAAAGTGCTTGGACCGTTGGAGCCCAATATTGAATAGGGACAATGTGAGAATTAGATGCTAGTGGGTGGATCTGAGCACCTTCCACCCCTTGGGAATTGTAAAGCCATCGAATTCAAAATCGGTAATAACCTCCCGAAAGAGGATTGGCACCACTGGTACTCTGCGCATACTTTCTTGGATAACGCACCATGTATACTTCATCTGCCTCGTTTTGTGGGCTTTCGAAGCTTTGCTTCCGTGGGCTCGACATGACAAGAGGGAGAGGGAAACATGGGAGATTTTGTGAGAAACCAGCTACGGCGAGATACTATCGCTCCTCACTGAGACGATCTCAGAGAGCCAAAATGGGCTCTTTTGCTCGCCGAGCTGATCTTCCTACTTGTTTTTCACGGGGTGCAAGCTTTCGGGCTTTTGGGACACCTTCTCTTTGGAATATGCTCAACTTGGGGCATGCATATGAGGTAAGGTGCTTCTCTGAGAGCCTCTGATGTTCCATCTCGTTCATAGAAAAGATGGAAATCAACAGAATCGACAACCACAAAGTTTTGTGGTGGTTTCTATTGGACAGCCCATCTCTTGAACCCATTTGTAATTCACAACAACACAACGGGCTTCAAATGACATGTCTACCCGACAATAATTCGCATAAGTCGAGTAGCAGTCGAATCAGCAGTGAAAAGTGACCTTTTCTAGACATACTGCGATGTATAAAAGTGTCGAACTCGTGTTGAGGAAGGGTTGAGGACCAGCAACGTCACTAAACTTAAGGCACCTACAAGGTTGATATTATGAATGGCTTGCAGATACAAATAGGACAGTTGGTAATTTCTTGTTGTATGTACGCGGATAGAATTGGATGTCCAGTCTAGTTTGGTTTATAAGCCACTTGGGAAAGCAGACATAACATTCGTATTATTGCTATGGCTATAGTTATGTTCCGGTCCCCCTGTGCTGTAATAAGCATATAGGCCTGCATAATTTGATTTCTTAGAAGTAAAGAATGTGGAGTAGTTCAAGAAGACTATTCAAAAGAGCTGCTGTCACAGGAACGCTTTAAGTTCCCAGTTCATTAAGTTCAGTTGATTTGATTACATGTTTTTGTGTTGTTGGAAGTGGGTGCGAGCACTCAATTGCACAGTCCAGACGCGAAGATGGTGACACATCGTGCACGATGACTACTCTTGTATGTTTGTTTCCTTTTTGTGCCCCTCTCTCGTGCTGTAGCTACTGACGTCGAGGTAAGTTGAATGAGTACATTTGGCTAAATGGAGGTTGATGACTGCACACTGCACACTCCAGCTTCAAGTCGGTATTGGGGACCAGCCTCTCATAAGAGCTCGTATGAGAGGCTGGTCCCCAATACCTCTCATACGAGCCTCTCATACGAGCTGACCATGTTGACAAGGTGTCTTTGAAAATTGTGACATTTTAACAAATGCATGGTGTAGCCCTGCCCTTCAATCATCTCACAGTAAGGTTCCTATTCCAAATAAGGGTCCTATCAATCCATCTAGAAACAATCATCCAGCAACATTGGTCCCTTAAAAGCTGGTCCGTAACAAACAAGTAGGGAGAAACCATTGCGTATTCTCTGCATGTCAAATGATTCACGTATGAAAATTATACTAAGTACTCCAATCCCAATACTACCTATGAATATACTAATCCAAACCCAATACTACAATTACGTATTATTTACGTACGAAAATACTACTCCAAACCCAATATTACTTGCAGTCCCACACTTCCAAGAATTCAAACCCAGTGTCGTGGGGAAAGAACGGCAAAGTCGTATTTGGGAACTCAAGTTCTATCCGAAGAGAATGAAGTCGAGGAGTCTACCGTTCATGCCTCTGTGCATGTCCATTGCATGCAGTCTTAACACCCAAGTTAGGGTTGTGATATCCACTGCGGAGCGCAGCCAGGGCAAAAGCAGTTGTCGTGATCTCGTTCCCGAACCAGCTTTTGGGGTCGTTGTAGGAATAGAAGGGACAAACATCCCATGACCCATCCACGTTTTGCAACCGTGCCAGCTGCTTCCGATCGCTGGTGTTCCTGATGCCGCACAACTCGCAAGCTAACAGTCTCATTGCTAGGGCAAGAGCGCTCCCTGGCATTCCAACATGCTCGCTCACCCGCTGCCCCAGTAGTTCCAGAAAGCCTGCCTTTTGAAAGTGCTCCTTGAACTTGTGGGCAAGGCGAGCAAGTTGACACAAAAAGGTCTCTGGCAGGGGATAGTATATACTCCCCCGCAAATATGCTCTGCTCTCGAGCAAGTTGTACAGAAACTGTTCGGTCTTCTTCACAGGTGCGGGTCGGCCTGCTAGGTGAAATAGATAGCAGGTGTTGACCTGACTGACCAAATCTATCCTTGGACGCAAGGGGTCGAAGTACACCTGGAAAATGCCGTCCTCGGTCCTCATTTCTAGCATCTTGTCCAATACGGCGTTGATTTGTTTCATGTCCACTTTCGAGAACTTGTACAAGGCAATTAGCGCCACTGCGGTTGTGTCGAGATCATCTGGGTAAGCTTTGTGGGTGGCCGCGTGGGTATTTACATCTCTTTGGACCACCCTTTCCTCTGGAGGGAAAAAGTTAAATGTCCCGGTTGCTGGAGCTGTATGCATGGGAAGGAAGTCTGGGTCCTCTAGCAGTTCCGCCATCACAAAGTGGTCGAAGTGGACTGGGACTCGAAGGCCGTCGGACGTAAGAGAGGGACATCTATCAACTGATCCTCTCCTCCGCAACAAATAATTAGCAGCGGTTAACAGCCTCTCTTCATCAGTGCGAAGATGGTACAATACGAGGTTGACCGTCACCTTGACGTCTTCCGATCCGACAAGAACACCAGTGAAGCCCAAGGACTCAGCAGCAACCACATTCTGTAGTGTGTCGTCAATGAAAATGGTTTCCGTTGCTTTGCAACCCGTCTCGCGCAAAACGTGCTGGAAATAACCGAAGTTGGGTTTGCGAATCCCAACGGCAGCGGAATAGAACACTCTATCAAACTTCTGGAAAAGATCTGGGAATCTCGCGAGGAGGTAGTCGTAGTCTTCTCTAGCAGCATTAGTCATGCAGAAGAGTTTGAGCTTGCCCGAAGAACCTAGAGCATCTACCAGTTGGAGAATTGCAGTAACAGGACGGAGAGAGCCTCTCGCTCTGTCGACGAATGTTTGAACATCTTCTGCATTGAAACCGTTGTCGAGGGACACCCTGTGCAAGGTTTCCGCCCAGGACAGCTTGCCCTCAATATATTGGAACCAAACATGGCTGCGCAGTATACGCTTGAATCGAACGGGGTGCAGCGGCGTGCCATGACTGTCGTCTAAGTTGGGCATCAGCAGAACTCCGCCGATGTCGAAGCAGACACTTTTGAATGGACCGTTGCTGCAGCTGAGAAATGGGAAAAGCTCGGTATTCAGACTGCCCATGCTTCAAGGAGGCCACGGCCGTGCGATCGAGGGGGTCCGACCTCCTGCTGAGTTGATCTTCAACTAGTGTACCATGACTGTCGTCTAAGTTGGGCACCAGCAGAACTCCGCCGATGTCGAAGCAGACACTTTTGAATGGACCGTTGCTGCAGCTGAGAAATAGGAAAAGCTCGGTATTCAGACTGCCCATGCCCATTCAAGGAGGCCACGGCCGTGCGATCGAGGGTCCGACCTCCTGCTGAGTTGATCTTCAACTACCTAGTTTATATAAGGTTCGAAGCAGGGCGGTTACCCGGTTGAGCGGCCGGGTCCGGTTCTAGGGAACGGGTAGTGCAGTGTGCATCAACCCCTTGGTGGGCCCCTTGCTTCGTCGTGGCAATACCCTGCTTTGTCAGACTGTGGCACATAATACTCTAGGAACATGGCCTGCATCATTTGGGTGAAGATTTATTTGTGCCGAGTTGCACGCGTATGGAGCAGCATTCTTTACAGTGTAATCGGTCACAAGATCCACATGCCTACTCTTAATCCTAAACTACTACCTGGGGGGTAGTTTCACTTTTACCAAACATTGACCCCTGTGTAGAAAAATGGTCTTAGATAATCTATGATATATTAAAATATCCACATTGGCATCGTGGGTTGGTGTTATCAACTATTTTTAGCAATATCCCAACACTAGGTGTGCAGGGACCTTTAATGAGGTGGTGGGCCACCCCAAAACATTCTACAGCAAATCAAATGATTGAGTATTTCAAGTTTTATAGCGCACGCGGCAGCACTGACACACTCTATGTATCAGGATTCAGGAGTTGCTCCCAGCAAACTCTCGAGTCTTTGGGGACACCTTTAAAGCGATAATCATCGCTAGGCCTAGTATCAGAAAACGCCCGCGTGCCCCGGCCGGCACGCCTACGTGGCCCGCTGCCACGCCCCGAGTGTGGCGCCTCAAGTCCGCCCGGTCAACGTGGCACTGGTAGGGAGAAGCTCAGTGTCCATTTTTGACAGTTTAAAAGCGTCCCCCTTCAGTGCCGCCATCTCCCGCCCCTTTTGGTGCAACTGCTCTTGGAGCCCGGCAAGCTTTTCCTCCACCTCTCGCCTTGCCCTCCTCTTGGCACGGGCAGCCTGCTAAATTTTCTTTTTGGTTGGAGGCTGGAAGGTCGACAACACAGAAATTCAATTACAAAGTGACCGTTAACCCCTAAATGCTCAATAGGCCCGGAACGGGCCTTTTCAGGGGTTTAACAATTCACAACTTTTCCAGATTTTTGTAAAAACCACCACCATAAATCGTTCCAGCATGAAGCGCAATGGAACTGCCAGCACGTGCTTAATGGGCCAAATCCACCAGTTTTTCCTGTTGGATGGAGGATGTCTCCCGTCTCCACCTTGAAGTGCTCAAAAATGAGATGAAACAAAATTCATCCCATCAGTAAAAATTTGAAGACACTAAAAACAATTTTTTTTCTTACCTCCAATTTGGCCTCTGCAGGCATAGGTGGGTCGTTTATGTACGGTCACGTTTATGAAAATTAATTCTGTGCACATCAGCTGGTAGCTCAGCTGGTAAGTGCACAGTGTGTCGTCGTGGTGGTTTGGGGTTCAAAACCCGCTGCCCTGCCTGGTGTGTGGATTGTTCGTGACCGGTTGTAAAGCTAAAAGTCCCGACGCAAGGATATGCTCTTATCCTCCGCGGGTTAAGTCATGCACAGGGGATTGTAAGCTATAGAACCTTGCCAAGCTGACAGGGGAGGGTCTATTGCAGAGCACATACACAATCTAAGCCAATCGTTGCATGCAACAGAGTATCAAAACAGTTTCATCCAGAGTCCCTCACACATCCACTGCACCAGCTTGAACACCAAAAACATCTTGCCTAAGCCTGATGATCTCTTCATTTAAATAATCCGGAGAGGCTAATCTGGAGATCCAGATGCAGCACTCTTATTGGACATGCAGATTACAAGATCTCACATCAGCCAGCTCAGTTTCCAGGTTGGCTTATCTCGCGACTGTTAGCGTAGGACAATCATATAACCAAAGATAGTCCCTATCACCATGAATGTCCAACAACCCCATGCTTTTCATCCAAGCGACTCACTGGAGAGCATATGCACCGCCATAGAATCTGGAGCTCTACGTATGTAAAGCTTGCCCCCGCTAGGAAAGCGAGCTCCCACGAGCTAACTGAAATACCGAACTACCAAAGCTAAGCAAGTCACACCATGCCTAATACTAGCATCCGACATTCGCGTGGGGTTTTCAAGGCTTTGAGAGGCAAGTGGTCAATCTCAACAGTAAAATAACAACCATGCAAATACGGACGGAAGTGCTTTACACCAAATATAACTGCTAGGCCTTCCTTATCAGTAATGCTATAATTTCCTTCATGGTTATCAAGTCTTCTAGATGCATAAGCAACAACATGCTCACGACCATCCTTCTTCTGGCTTAGGATGGCTAAAACAGCTAGCTCACTAGCATCAGTCTGCAACAGAAAGGGAATGGAGAAATCAGGAAATATGAGTATAGGAGCAGAAGTCAATGCTATCTTCAGTCTCAAAGGCCAATGCCTCAGCTTGACCCCATTGGAATTTGACATCTTTGCAAAGCAAGTAAACCAAGGGACCAGCCAGCTTAGCAAAATGAAAGATGAACCTTCTATAGTAGGATGCAAGGCCCAAGAATGCTCTTACACAATGCTTATCCTTCGGGATAGGAAAATCCCAGACTGCCTGGACTTTGGTTAAGTCAGGTTTAATGCCATCCCCACAAAGAATGTGTCCCAAAAAGCGCAACTCCAACATACAGAAATCACATTTCTTTGCCTTAACTTTAAGTCCAGCACTTCGTAACCTGCTCATCACTCTTTGCAGGTCCAAAAGGTGAGATGCAAAGGTGCTGGAATAAATATTAATGTCAGGCACGGTAACCGTCTCTAGTACACAACACCCATCATTTTTCCACGGTTCAATCCTAGCATAGCAAGGCCTGCAGTTGCAATGTAATTTCTACATTCCCACCTTAAATTAACGAGGACCACGTCCATCAGTCGTTGGAATGTAGCAGTGGCATTAGAAAGGCCAAACATCATGGTTTCGTACTGAACAAACTGTACCTGCAGGTGAATGCAGTCTTTTCTTTGGAGTCCTCTATCAATGGAACTTGCCAGAAACCAGAGGCTAAATCAAGGGAAGAAAATATAGTTGCTCCATTAAGTTGGTCTAGGGTCTCGTTGATACGTGGCAGGGGATAGACATCATTTTTAATCATGGCATTCAACCTTCAAAAATCCACACAGAAGTATGTGGTACCATCTTTCTTGCCCACAAGCACAATGGGACTAGCCCAGGGGGAAACAGAATGCTTTATCACTCCGGAATCCAACATCTTCCTAATTTCTTCTTGAATAACTGCTCTTTCACGGACAGACTCTCTGTAAGCATATTGTTTGACTGGTTTTCCTTCAGTAATAATTTCATGCTTAAATATGTCTGTGCAGCCCAGATCATGTGAACCTTTGCTAAATATGTCCAAGTTTCTTTTGAGCAGTAGATGTAATTTGAGCTTGATGGGAATCAGTCAGTTCACCCACCTTTATCTCAGCCAATACCTGTTGAAAGTGAGCTTCTTGCTCAGTAGTGAGGCTGGGATTTGTTGGGGTTGCAGCTAAAATGGTCATAGCAATCAGACCATCCAGAGGATCATCTTCCAGACCAATATCTCATAGATGTAAAGTTGTACTACTACATTTAGGGGGGGTTAGCGACGTCGGGACCCCGAGCGTGCCAGACGCGAAGACCCTCCTGCGACTGCTGCGCCGCGTAGGTGCCCGGCCCAGAAATTGCGACATCGGCGCGTCGCCACCGCGCCGCTCCAGTGACGCTTCCAACTTGCGATTCTGCTATGTCGCTGCAGTTGGGGCATGACCCGCTAGCAAGCTGGGGGTTGCGACGCCCGGGCGTCGCACGTACCCTCTGCGACGCTCCCGCAAGGCTGCGACTCCCGAGAATTGCAACAACACCCCCTCACACTTAGGCGCGTGGGGATGGCTGAGCCAACTCGCGCTAGGGTTTGCGACGTCCCGACATCGCAGAAATGCCACAATGGTGACGTTGCGATTCCCCTTAGTCGCAGGCCTGCTGGGGCGTCGCAAGTGCTCTCTTGCTTGGGGGTCTAGGATTGGGGATTGCTGCTACGTAATAATTTTTTTTTTGCTGTGTTTTGTTCTGTGAATTCAACCCTTGCACCACTACATCCGTGCAAATTATTGGACCATATGCTTAATGACAGCGTTTGCAATGCGTGTGCAAATTTTGGGAGTGAACAAAAATCATTTGGACTGAAAACCATATTTTCTTCCCTCATTTGCACTCCGAAGTTGAGTTCTTTTCAACTTCATGCACTCTCCATAGAGAGTTCCGCAATAGTGAGTGAAGGAAACTCTTTGTTTTATTTTTTATTTTTGTTTGGTCCAATTTTTTCCGTGGATGTAGTGGTCTGGGGTTAGCATTCACAGAACAAAATAGAGCTAAAACAAAAATCATTGCGTAGGAAAAATCCGCAATCATAGATATTGTAATTGCAGGGGGTTGCGAGCCAGGGGTCGCCTTGCGACGGTATTGTGACGGAATTGCAATGCCCCAACAGGTCTGCGACGGCGGGGAATCGCAATATTGCCTTTTATGTGTCTTTGCAAAGGTCATGGCAGAGGCCAAGCTGAATGGATCCATTGTTGCAAATCTTTTTAGTCCTCCTTCTGTGCTACAATATAATAGGTCTATCTTGCATGTGGGAGACCGTGATCAACCCGGGCGCCCTTATTGTTAAAGACAAAGGGCAAGAAGAGGGGGTGGGGACACTAGGAAAGGAAAAGGGAATGGCCATGGGATTAGAGGGTTGAGTGTAGATTGATTTGGCAATGGCTTTGGCAACATTATTGTCTTTCACACCAATTTCGAAGATTCTTTTTGTTGCATCGAGATCATGGTAGCCAAATCGATTGAAGGGTTTCCAGGGGTAAGTCTTGGTCAGCACTTGTAGAACAAGAACCATGTCTTCCAACATTCTTGCCCTCGTACAAAAACTCAACAATCCTAGAGTCACTTTTCGAGTCACAACTTCACTAAAATCATTCCTAGATCGCCACACCTACAAAGGATTTTTTTCATGGATTTTTCATTAATCAATCATAGAAATAAGCTACATGCATGTACATGTACAATCAATCGAAGGGATGGGTACAGTTATGTGCGAGAATTATTATGTAGCTTTGATTACGTGTCTAATCGACTTGAACATCATCATCCAGAGCTTCTTCGTCCTCATCAAGCTGCAAGTCTTCTTGCTCATCAGAGTCATTGTCATAAATGGCCTGGTCACCAAAAGGCACATCTGAATCATCTTCCAACTTAGTTTCAATGACCATGTCTTCATCTTCTTCTCCAACATCCGCATCTGATGGAGCCTCACATGACCAGTCTCTTCCTCCTCCGCATTTGCCTCGCCCCATGTAGATCCCGACCATGATAGATACGTCTTCCTCTTGGTTGAGCATGCACAACCACCTTCCAATTTTCTGATCCAGAGAAGAAAACTTGCTCCATGTCTGAAGGCCATGAAAAAGGCTCATCGGAGGGACGATGAGTAGACTCGAGCCTATTTGTATTGACGCGCATGAAACCACACTCGTCTTCCACTATTGTTGCGGATGGCCGCACAAGATGTGGCTGGAACCACCTTGCCTTGAAGATAAGAAGCTGGTGCCTTGTATACTGAAGTTGGAGTATGCTCTCAAGCTCTCCAAAGTAGTTGAGTGTGCTCATGGTAGGTCGTGTATCTCCCCTGCCCCACCCGGAGTCTTGCCAATATGAGGCACACAAGCCAGAATCAAACGTTGTTTTGCGCTTCATGTCAAGAGCACGAATGCGGAAATAACGACCATGAACCCAAACCGCTGTGTATGAGGTCGTAAATTGAGAGGGGCCCCTTGCAATGTCTTCCACCAAATCTGAAACCACTCACCTTTCGCAATGCTATCCTCTACTTCAGTCCGAAGCCAATGGCGGAATGAACTTAGAGGCTGCAATTCCATGGGCAATTCTTGTGAAGGCACATTCCTACGCCGGCCCCTTGCTCGCGGAGCGCGTGTAGTCGCCCTTGCATGGTTCTGCCTCCACGCAACCGTCTCCTCCTGTCGTTGCTGAACAAGGTTATTGTATCTTGCCTCCCACTCATGTATGGATGGGGTGTTCTTCAGTATGAACTCATGCACTTGGTAAATCACCATGATGGGTAGTTTTACCCTCTTTGAATTTTTGGGGCAAAACGATATCATTGGTTCGTACATCCTCGTCTTCCTTCTACATCGGAGGGGCTTCCTTATCCACCCTTGCCAAGTACTCCATGCGGTAGAACATAGCCTCTTGCAATGTATACCCCTCCGTCATGCTACCCTCCGGGTGTGCCATTTGTCTTACATGTGCTTTCAAAGTCTTCATGTATCGCTCAAGGTAGTACATCCACCGAGAATGAACGGGGCCGGCAATCGAAGCCTCTTCCACTAAGTGCACTACCAAGTGCACTTGGATGTCAAAGAAGGAGGGAGGAAGGTGCATCTCCAACATACACATGACCACCGCCGCCTCCTTCTTCATGCGTGGAAAGTCCGTTTCCTCCAGCTCTTTGGAGCAAATCCACCGGAACAATGCTCCCAATCTATAGACTGTCTCGCGAACCTCGGGAGTCAATGTCCCATGTACTGCAATGGACAAGATGTCTTGCAATAGATTGTGGTAGTCATGAGACTTCAAACCATGGACCCCGTCTTCGTTGAACTTCATACGGAGGGATGACCCATAACCAGTTGGTGTTCGGACAGCTCCTATGGTGGCTATCACTTTCTTGTATTCCTCTTTTGTCCATTGCCAAGGTGCACGCCTATACTTCCACCGTACAACACCCTTTGGGTCCACACCATTTTTCTTCGGTCCATAGATGGGGCATGTGACCCTGCTCCTCAAGTTCCTTTCTAACACCAAGAGAATCTCCTTTTGCAGCCACTCCCTTCTTTGCCGGCGTGCCATGAAGAACACGAAAAAAGGACAAGCAAACATTCTTCTCAATATGCATGGGATCTAGAAGATGACGAATCTTCAGGTCCTACACATATCCCCACCCACAAATTCTTACACGTCTATTTTGTCGTGAAAGTGACAATGGAAATCATACAAAACATGCAATATCACATGCATGCATAACAATATTGATGGTGTTTTTGTGGAATATGTACCGCCCAATATGACAACTTGTAGAAGATTGAAAGCCGTTTCATGCCGGGCACCTCCACTTCACTGGACCCCTCCGGATGGGCCTCCTTCCATCGGTCTTCCCAAAAGTGCCTGGATGGTGTCACAGGTGGGGGACATAACTCCACTTTGCCATCAAACAAGTGTTTGTCTCTTCTTCTCCAATGATGGCTCAAAGGAAGAAACTTGCGGTAGTGGGGATACATCATCTTGTGAAGATTGCTGGAGCTTTGTGCATCAAGTTCATTCCCACAATGCAGGCATGCGTGGTACCCTTTAGTGCTCAACCCCGAGCTAACAGTAAGTCCTGTAGACATTCCGCCACATTAGGAAAGACAAAAAGTTTCTATGTGCATCTACCCCACTACGTTGCAGAATACTGTCGCCGCTACTTCAATCAATCCCAATCCTCATCAATATCCCTTGATAGGTAAATGTACGCGGGTTTCTCATGGGGAACATAATATACCTGGATAATCATGCATTGTCCAAAGCAAGATGTCTTTCATCTGAAAAGATTGTCCGGCCATAGGGTCAAGTGAAGCATCCAATGCCGGGACCCCCCTCCATAGCTCCTTCAATTCATCAACTAGAGGTCGCAAGTACGTGTCCATGTCTTTCACTTGTTTTTTCCCTATGAGACATTCACACCATTAATTGTTTCAATGCTCCACCATGCTAATTATACTTCATAATGAATGACACATCTTACTACATGATTACGTCACTCATCAATCTTTCATCGGAATTGCGCCAAAGAGAAGAAGATTAATGTAAAATCCAAAGTAATAATAAGCATGAAATGAGAACACTCACCCAGTACAATGGCAGCCAACATGATATGGCATTTTTTTTTATTGAAAGATACAGAGGGATATTGTAATTCACCATGGTCACCGGCCAAGTGGAATGACTACATGACTGGACAGAGAATGGATTGACCCCATCCGAGGAGAAGCCGAGGCGGACATGTCGTGGGTCCTCCAAGAGAAAAGGCCACATCTCTTCAGTATGCCTCCATGCTTGTGAATCTTGTGGCCCGCACACCTTTCCCGGGGGGCTCCGATGCGAGGCGTGCCATCTCATCAGTTCTGCCAATGAGGGGCTTCGGTAGTGTGTCTGCAGTCACAGGATGATTGATGTCGGCCCCATATCATAATCAGTGTCATTCATATCTCTAAGTAAAACCTTACGTCTTGTAGCGGTTGCAAAAAGGTAGAATGCAATATACAAGTGTATTGTGGCGCGGGTATACCTTGCGCGAGGCTTTCTTCCCTTGAACATCATCCCGATATCGGTCTTTGTTGCACTTTGGACACTTGGTGAGTTTCGCATCCTCTCCGTAGTACAGGGTTTTATCACATGGACATGCATGAAAAATCTTATAGCCCATCCCCACAGCATCCAAGGCTGCTCTTGCCTCTTCTCTTGATCGTGGCATTCTCGGCTTCAAATGTGGGGCAAGGATGTAGTCCGCAATAGTCCGCATTATGGCGGACATACCCACATTGCTTATGCCAAACCGGATTTGCAAATTCAGCAACAACAATATGGTTGAAAGTCTACTCACTTTGGCCCCTTCGTATAAGGGAGTTTTGGCTTCTTTTTCCATGTCATTCAAAGAGTGTGTGTCCTCATCTACCATCTGATGCATTAAGAGGTCTTCCATTGCTGCCACATCCTCATGCATAATTCCATTGTCATTGTTGTCCTCATCATCGGAGACTGCCATTTCAGACGGGGTCGGGTCCCTTTGATACGCACCCCCCTCCGAAGGAACAAAATCGCGGTTCATGACAAGATCATGAACTTCATGAATTAACATCGTGGGGTTGTGGCCGGCATCCTAAGATGCCAAAAACAACCATGTCATTATCAGTTTCCATACATGGCGTTGTTCATTATCATACAGGATAAAACCCAAAGTACACATTATACACACGAGGAGAATACATACCTTGCTTCACCACATGAAGGAGACACTATATAATTCAAAATACCCAAATTCACATATAACGTCCACCCAAACTCCCTTGAATATAACATGAAAAACTGCATCCAAATACACATCAATGCCTATGTATATATATACACGGTGGAGGAAGCCACCTCAATGTACAAAATGTCTGTAAGGATGGATCAAGGACCCACGGCCGTGTGTCTGCAATAATTGCCACACCCGGTGGGTGTACCTCGGCCCAAAATAGGGGAACAAATCCACAGAATCCTCTCCTCCTCCCAAAACTACATCCTCCATAAAAAAAAATCCGCGACCCATACTAGGGTCCATTGCCTCCATCACGCAATACATGCGACCCCAAAAAAGAAAGGGCTCACCCTTGGAATCGGAATTGGACAAGGCACAAGACATTGGTAGAAATGGGGTTGGACTCCCATCGTGAATAGCTCCCTAGCACCACGATGACGTATGGTGTTGTCATCAGGCCGGCGAAGGCGCGGACCAATCGTGCGAAACAACTTCGGTCCACCTCTCCTAGGGGGCGGCGCCCGTCCATCACTTCGGGGGCCATTCTCCCGGAGTGGGAACCTAGTGATCCATCGGTCCCAGTCATACATAGTCCCCAAAGGTGGTGGGATCCATCCGGGCTCTGCCGGAGGACCCGGATACGGACTCGGTGGCGGCTGTGGTCTCGGCAATGGAGGGGAAGGGACACGTAGGTTGGTATGAGGGATCTCGCGTGGAGGTAGTACTGGCCGAGATGGCCGAGATGGCGATGGTGATGAGGAAAGAACATGTACAATAGGAGGAACGAACGATGTGGATGATGGTGATGATGGGGGTGCCGATGTCGAGGATGTCGAACTCGGACTCGGTGGCGGCTGTGGTCTCGGCAATGGAGGGGAAGGGACACGTAGCCGGTCGGTATGAGGGACCTCGAATGGCAATGGTGATGAGGAAAGACCATCTACAATAGGAGGAACGGACGATGCGGATGATGGTGATGATGGGGGTGCCGATGTCGAGGATGACGAATGATGTGCGTAGGTGACAAGCGCCTAGCCCGGTGCCCAAAAATAGAAAAACATGCATCGTACCCCGCTACCTCACAAACTGCATCTACGTCATGTTGCGAGAAAAAAATGTTCACATCCGGAACGGGGTGGGGCTCGTAAGAAGGAAGAAACCCGCATCGGTATGCCTCTTCAGCAAAAAAATTGCGAGCTTGGACATCAAGACGGGGCTGCAAGATGCATGATATGAAATGCATCAATACTCAATTCACAAACGCGAGGTTTCATTAGATATAGTACTTTTAATTGAGGAGTACGTGAGAAGATATATGGACGACTTATCTTTGCTGCATCAGCAATCTCGTACTTGGCGTAATATTTTTGCACAACATGGGGTCGCCGCATCATCGGTGTGGTCCTCCCAACTGGTAGTCGTGCCCAACACCAATTGCACCAACACTCAAACTTGGGGAGGCGGTCCCGACGGGGTCTCCCCGGGGCTCGTGCCTCTGGACTTGGCGGCCTACGACCTCGGGGTGGTGGCCGTGGGGGCAAAGTTGTGCGGACATGGCGATGCCGCCTAACTCGTAGACGAGGCGAACGTGTTGTCTCGCCCTCAGCAGGTGGTTGTGGCACAGCCGGCAACGAATCCTCAAGCGTGACACGTCGATAAACACGCGGCATGACCTAGCACGAGAGAGAGGTAGAGTACCGTATTGTGACCCACTGTAAACTCCGGAGGAGTTACACTCCCAACCCTTGGAAAAGCTTGAAAAAAAAAAACCCTACAAACGTAAAGCCATATGTCCTCACCCCACAAAAAAACAAAACCCTAAAAACAAAACTATATTGCAGCTAATCCTAAACTAACTATATTATAACTAACCCTAAACTAAACTATGAAACTAAACCCTAAACTAAACTATGTAACCCTTAAAACCCTAAGAGCCAAAGACCCAAAAACCCAAATGATCCTTGCAAAACCCCATAACCCAAAAAACCAAAAAAATAAAATAAAAAATGAGAGGCCTCTTCAACTCACCTTTGCGCCAGATCTGCGACTCCCGTGCGACGTCCCCCTGAGGCAGTGACGCCCGTGCGATTCCCCAACGTCGCAGCGGATCCTCCTCCTGCCAAGGTGGCCGCCCTTCTCTCCCCTTCTCTCTCCCCTTCGCGAAGGCGCCTGATCGCCGCCGAGGTTTTCCGGTGGGGTCTCCACACTGGCGCGCCGCGGCTGCACCGACCGCCTCTCACTCCCCCTCTCAATCTCTCTATCTGATCTCTCTCTCCCTCACCCTCCTCCTCTCACTTTTCCTCCCTCCCCTCCCTCCATCCCCACTAGAAGAGAAACTGGCTTTTTCCACGGCTTTTTCCACACTTTTTTCTGTGGAATCAGCCGCAGTCCACACCTGCCGTGGGTGTAAGAAACGACTAGTGCTTTCGGACACCCCGTGGACGGCCTGGCTCTCGGGTGGCCCTGTGGAAAAGTCCACGGGTGGCTTTTTCCACGGGAGGCTTTTTCCGTGGGTGGCTTTTTTCACGGGGTGCATGGTGACATGGCCGATGGCATAGCTGACATGGCAGAGGGTGAAAAAGGCCAGTGTGGCATGTTTCACGACGGATTTCACACCTTGAACAAGCCACTATGCGACACATGTCATATTTCACACCTTCGACAAGTCACTATGCAACACGTGTTCGTTCCTGTGTGGTGGTACGCATTAATTAATTATTAATTGATTTCCAATATTAAGTTTGAATATCAATGGATTTAATTAATTTATTATTATTATTATTATTATTATTATAGGAAAAATGGACAGTGGCCTTGATGAGAACATTATTAAATAACAAAATATTGAAATTCTGTTTTTAAAAATTATATTTATTCGCTCAGATACCAAAACACACCCTTTGCAGGGAATGAGAGTTTGTCTTAGTGTATATGCTGAGTTGCGTCTCCCACTCTCTGTAATCTAATAGACATTCACCTTTTTCCCTCGGTTGTCCCACCCTTAACTGGGGTCAGAAAAGCATTCATTCCACGGCTTCTCCTCATCTCTGTTACATGTTTCTGGATACTTTTCTATTGTCACTTTGGCAAGTATCATGTCAAAATCACTCCAAACTATGTACCATCTACCTATGCAGGTTTCTTGTAGCTATCCTTCCACAGGGAATCATAAGTAATGTGGAGCTTGAAATCTGGCCCTCTTGGATGACACTCTATCCCTGCTCCTTCAGCTATCCATGCCTCTGCACAGATCATGCATACATCCTTGCATTGTTGTTAGCAGCTGACAATGGCAACCTAGATTTGTTCCAGCAAACACCCAACTCAACTTATCACACTAGTTCCTATTCTCAATTGCATCTACCACTCTGTAATCCAAAGGCATTTACCTTCCAAGACGGTTGTCCCACCATTGACTGGGGTCAGAAAAGTATTCATTCCACAGCTTCTGCTCTTTGTTACCTATTTCTGGATACTTTCCTATTGTCACTTTGGCAGTATCATGTCAAAGTCACTCCAAACTATCAAAGGTTCACTCAACCAGCTAACTTGCAGAATTCTTAAAACATGAAAATTTAGGGCGATTCTGATAAGAGGGGAAAATAGAGTGAAATGTGTTGAAGAAGGTGCCTTGATTAGCATTGCCTGATTTTATCAATTGTGCCGCTGCTGCTGCGGCTTCCAGTTGACCATCTACCCATGCAGGTTTCTTGGAGCTATTTTTCCACAGGGAATCACCCCTTCCCGCATCATTGCTCATAGGTCTCCAAAGCCTCCATCCGCGCCCTTGTTGTGCATATCCTGCAATCATCGCACTCCACGGACACCACATCTCGTTTAGCCATACTGTCGAACACTTCCTTTGCATCCTCGATGCACCCACATTTGGCATACATGTAGTTGCTCATAGGTCTCCAAAGCATTCCTACCACACCCATGTTAAATCCTGCCAACATTATATTCAAACGTGATCAAAGTTCGTTGAGGCATTCCGTTGAACACTCGGTGTGCATTCATGATGCTCCTACACTTAACATACATGTTCACAAGGGTGTTGAGGAGAAAAACACTTGGCGTGAATCCACTTTGGATAATGTGAGTGTGCACCTGCTTTCCAGCTTCCAGACTCTTCAATTTGATGCACTTAAGCAAGAGACAGACATACATATCTGAATCTGCTGAAATGCTCCTTGGTTTAAAGGTTGTAAAGCCTCTTTCAGTCTGCCTGCCTCACAAAGCATCTTCACATGCCCAGAAGAGCCAGAAGAGGCATTATGGACTCCCTCTCTTGATCCTCTTTTAGAAGCTGTGGTCATGGTTGAGGTGCCTGATTTAAATCAGGGCTGCCAGGCCTGCAATGCACACAAACATGATGTGGCCGGGCTGAACCCCTTCCCCCATCATTTGCTCATAGGTCTCCAAAGCCTCCATCCCACGTCCCTGTTGTGCATACCCTGCAAGCATCGCACTCCACGACACCCATGAAATGGTAGGCACATTTCATACGACAGTTAAGAGAACACATGTGTAACCGTGACAATAGCATCCACCTACTATTCAGGCCTTAATACTCATTGACCGCACCCAAGGGGAGAACATCATGTGTCCCACCCGAGGAGAGAACCTCAGCCAGGATGGATTAACGGCCCTACTTTGTTTTTTTGCTCTTGAGCTCTCCCGGGCGCAACTACCCCCGCGCGCCGGAGCGTTTTCCGGCGGCGGTGATGCAACACTAACGCGCCACGGCGTTCAAACCCGCACGCGCCCTCTCTCTCACTCTCCCTCTTGCCCTAATCCTCTCCCTCACTGTCTCTCTCCCTCTTCTATGTCGTTTTGTTTTTTTTTGCTGTTTGAGCGAGTTGGGAGCGCGCCCCCGTGACCTGCTGGTGGAGCGCCAGCCGAACGCCAGCGCCGTGGGGGGACCGCCAGCGTGAAGGAGCTACCGCGTGAGGGAGCTGCCCTCCCTCTCCTTCTCTCTCTCTCATTCTCCCTCTTAGCTCTCACTCTCCCTCTCGCCCTTATCTCTCTCCCTCATTCTCTCCCTCGCTCTCTCTCTCCCTCTTCTCCATTTTTTTTTTTTTTTGTTGTTGTTTGAGCGAGGGAGTGTGCCCACGCGACCTGGTGGCGGAGCGCCAGCGTGAAGGAGCTGCTGCGTGAGGCGCCCAACTGCAGGTAAGCAGCCATGCATTAATGATCTTCATAGTGAGAGTTTGGGTTCCACGGAGTAGACAGTGGAATCCCCACGGATCTCATAGTATATAGGACAATAGAAGAAGTGTTCTTCAGTTTCAATTTCATGGAGAGAGAGGGAGAGAGAGAAGATATACATGTCATGTCAAGACATGGACAAGACCACTAAGGTCATTGTCATTGAAAGACAAAGCAGCCCTTTACAGGGCACCATCTAACAACCACTTCCATGTTTACCATCTCATTTGAATATCCCATTACATTTCAGGGTATCTGAAAAAACAGGGTGGGAGGGTGGGATTCTTGGTCAATCATATTATGAAAGCACCATAGTTTGACATACAATGATCACCACCATACTTGCCAATTGTAACATCATTTCAAAAACCAGATTGCAGGTCTGGAGATAAATCTCGAGAGCCAAGCACATAGTACTTTAAATTGCAATTGAAACAGCAAGCCATACATGTCTTAAGCATTTGCCTGTTGACATAATGATTCCTCATTTTTTGTTGACATGGGTCAAGCCTTACATAATCCAGTTCTTGAGCCATTCATCTTCCTAAAAAGGCATCCTGTGTTGGCTTGAAACCGATCTACTAGTGCCAAGACACATGCAAGATTCATAAAGTAGAAACGGGGCTGAGTTTTATCAGGCATATGCAGGCCTGGATTGGTATTCCGGGGCCTCATAAATAGCTCTGCCAGGGTAAAAAATAAATAACTCAGAATTCCAGGTCAATCATATCATGAAAGCACCATGGTTTAATAAAAAATTCCCCTATACTTGCAGATTGTACCTTCATTTCAAAAACCAGATTGCAGGTCTGGAGATAATCTCCAGAACCAAAGCCCTTCAAGCAACAACAGTGTCTTTCTTGCTTAGTTTTATCTAAGTAAGAATATCTCTACACCTAGCAAGGTGTATCATGACCAGGTTTAGGCCATGAAAAAATATTTAAAACTGTCATGCTAGGCTACTTGTTGGACCATAAAGGTTACTGTTTTAGAATCCAGTTTTTGAATAAGTCGCCTTCCTAAAAAAACAGCCAGCCTGAAGGTATCATAGCATTGCAAATGAATGAGCAAGCATTACATGCAATGACATGGCTTATTTGAGTCTTTGTAAGGAGCTGCAGGTCTGGAATGGAATCCAGGACTTCATGATCAAAACTCTGCCAGGGTAGAAGGTAAGAAGCACACAACACCTACCAGCAAGCAGGTCTTGAAAATCAAAATTATGATGGGGCCAGGTCTGAAGATGCTTCAGTGCCAAGTCATAGGCAAGACTTCTAACAACACAAAACACAGGGCTGAGTACCCTCAAGCAGATATGGGCCTGGAGTGGAATTCTAGGGCCTCATAAAAAGCTCTACCAGTTAAAGAAAGGAACTCAGAAACCCCTGTCCCCTATCATGCAATGAAATCACGGTGATATGAGAGCCTTGAAGAATGTTTGTTATCAAACAAGGTCTATCTTCTGATCCATCAAAGCTAGGCCATGATGTTTCATTTCAGAGCCTAGTTTCTATGCAGCCAGAGTTATAGCTGCAGCCCTATACCTTTGTTGAAAACAGCCAGAGCCTTCAGTAGAGATTTTGTTTTCTATGAAGTCCCTTGTGTGTCTTAACTCCAAAACATGTAGAAGTGGTCATCAAGAACCAAAAACAAGGGTAAGGAGTAAGAAGTCGATCCTCATTAGAGCAGACTTGAAGAGGTTACCTATTTCACGAGCATGAGCGGCATGAGCGGCATGAGCGGAGTAACAAGACAATCGGTTTTCATGAGCAGAAGTACAGATTTCGAAAATAAAAAACATTATAAAACATTAATTTAATGCAATGTGTAAAAAAAAACAAATATATTATTCGACACCTTGAAGGGAAAATTGTAGTTTTGAGAGTTGTGCTCATGATATTTCGTCTTCCGCTCATGCCAATTCCCAGCGACATGTGCAAAAATGGCGCCGAATTTCGAGGTAATAGGGTCCGTAACCGGAAAAATCCGCGACGTATTTCGCGGTAATAGGTCTCTCTGGCGAAAAATGGTGCCGAATTCCGCGGCTATCGGTCCCCTCATGACAGATGTGTAAGCCCAAAATTTGGAAATGTGGCGTCGAATTTTGGTACATGGTGTGCCGGGGATTGCACAGATGTTGGGCAGTTCTGGGTCATGTAACTGGAAATTCGGCGCCATTTTTCCAGACACATCCAGACCAGTGCATGTTGGGACTCAGCTAGTTTTCGGCCCAAAATAGAGAAATTCGGCGCCATTTTTCCAGAAATGGCCCCACAACTGCTTCTGTTGGATCTCAGTTTGAATGGAATATTGCCTCATTCCAGGAGTTTTGGGGTGCATTTCATTACACTGCAAAAAAAAGTCTGATACATGAAAATGCAATTGAAAATATCCATATGGAGGATTCCCTTTGCCCCATCAATGATTTCTGGAATCCCTAAGGAGGAGTTTGTGCAGCTCGTTCACGCTCAACGCATCGGCTGTTGGCCTCTTCGAAGCAATGGCGTGTCCCGAAGGCCCTCTCGCAAGGCCGCCCGAGGAGGGAACTCAAAGAAGATATTACCGTCGACGTCTGCGGGAAGGCATGTAACCGATTTAATTGCGAACTTGCTGTAGTCCAGCCCGGCCAGCTCCGAGCGGTGTCCCTCCATGTGAAGCCCTCGCAGAATTTCAAGAATGGATCGAACTGCGGTGCTCGTGCTGGGAATATGACTCCCTCGTCCACTGACGTCCATTGAGGACTTGCCTGATCTCCAGGACGATCTCGGAACTTCCATGACCTCGTCTGAGTCGGACAGGTTGTGAACAACCCGGTTCTTGCTCGTCTTCATTGATGGGTTTGGCTCTGGATTTACTTCGTTGCGGACTTCTCTCTTTGAGGTACCCACACTCTGATTCGCGGATTGTTTCGTGGAAGGCGCCAGGATAGAAGGTGCATTTGGCGGGCATATGAAGTCCCCAACAGCCCTGTATATGACGCTATCCGATGGTGGAACTCGTCATTCCCTGCCATCGCCGAAATCATCGTGGAGGTCAACAATACTCTCGACAACAACGCCGTTTGAGTCCTTCTTTTCCTCCTCCAAAAAAACCGACCCCGGTTTCAGGTGGTATCGAACGCACAGATATTTCTCCATCACACGGCATATGTCCCTCTGCACGGAAATGAAGCTCTATGCTCGTGAGGAGGGCAGTACACTGTAGCGCTCGGGTTTCCGCCATGGGAGATGTGCACACAAGACAGCCAGGATGGCGTGCGGGCAAGCTCCCTGGTAGAAGGGGGATGCAGCGATGGGAAGGAATGCGGTGCCTATTTGTCCATGCGACAAAGCCTGATCCAAATCCAGGGAGCCAACTATCTCAAAAATCCACAATCAGAGTGTTAATGAACCTTGTCTCCGGAATGCGGCCCCTAGTCTTTGCGCAATAACTGCCAACGGTATGCAGTCAGAAAGTGGGGGGCCGTCCGGATGATGTCGGCTGAAGGGGAGAAGCCGGCACCGGGCCGTCACATTACTACCCCCGGATGGAAATTCGGCACCGAATATCCAACAGGGGCCGCCGGTTGAAGTCGCCTCGGGCAGAGAGGTCGGCACCTGTCCGACAGAGAACATCCCCCGGATGGAAATTCAGAGCCGAATTTCCATCCGGGCCCCCCAAAGGAAGTCCTGTCGGGGGGTCAGGCCGAAAACTGGCCGACATAAAAACCTCCCCGGATGGAAAAACGGCACCGAATTTTCATCCGGGGCCGTTCGGATGTAGTCGGCCCGGGGGGAGAGGCCGGCACCTGGCCGTCACATTACAACCCCCGGACGGAAAATTGGCACCGAATATCCAACAGGGGACGCCCGGATGAAGTCACCTCGGGCGGAGAGGCCGGCACCTGTCCGACAGAGAGCATCCCCCAGATGGAAATTCGGCGCCGAATTTCCGTCCGGTCCCCCCCAAAGGAAGTCTTGTCGGGGGGTCAGGCCGAAAACTGGCCGACATAAAAACCTCCCCGAATGGAAAAAACAGCGCCGAATTTCCATCCGGGGCCGTTCGGATGCAGTCGGCTCGGGGGGAGAGGTCGGCACCTGGCCGTCACATTACAACCCTCGGACGGAAAATTTGGCACCAAATATCCAACAGGGGACGCCGGATGAAGTCGCTCGGGCGGAGAGACCGGCACCTGTCCGACAGAGAGCATCTCCCGGATGGAAATTCGGCGCCGAATTTCCATCTGGGCCCCCACAAAAGAAGTCTTGTCGGGGGGTCAGGCCGAAAAATGGCCGACATAAAAACCTCCCCGGATGGAAAAACGGCGCCGAATTTCCATCCGGGGCTGTTCGGATGCAGTCGGCTCGGGGGGAGAGGGCGGCACCTGGCCGTCAAATTACAACCCCCGGACGGAAATTCGGCACCGAATTTCCAACAGAGGACGCCCGGATGAAGTCGCTTCGGGCGGAGAGGCCGGCACCTGTCCGACAAAGAGCATCCCCCGAATGGAAATTCGGCGCCGAATTTCCATTTTTCCAGTTCGGGGCCGAAAATGGCTAAGTCCCTGATCTGACTGGCACCAAAATCGGAAATTCGGCGCCATTTTTCCAGTTCCGGGCCCAGTCAGATCTGGGACTTAGCCATTTTCGGCCCCGAAATGGAAAAATGGCGCCATTTTTCCAGTTCAAGGCCCCGAAAATGGCTAAGTCCCTAGGGTGGCTGGAACCGCAACCGGAAATTCGGCGCCATTTTTCTAGTTCCGCGCCCAGTCAGTTCTGGGACTTAGCCATTTTCGGGCCCAACCTAGGAAAATGGTGCAGAAAATGGTTTACGAGTGAGTGGTCGCATTGTAAGTTGCCTCCTGATTTTGTGAGGCACCTCCCCTCGCTCTTTCATTTCATTGAAAGACCGTTTCTGCTTCTGCTGGTATTGACATTCTTCAAGTGGATTTGTTCTTACTGTAGGATGCCAAGTACTGTAGGAGGGGCGTCTACACCGCAGTTAATGGGCAGGACGAACGTGCATTTTTTTGCCAGGGGGGATTTCATGCCTAGTCCAGAAAGGGACGACATCCTTCCTACTTATGTTGCCCGGCTTGCTTCGGTGTCCATTAGGAGGTGTTCCGAACCTAGTCGTGTACAACAGATTTTAGACGAGGCAAGCCTCAAGAAAATGAAGATGAGGGAGGAGGCAGCAGCTATTAGAGCCCGTCAGGCTCGTAGATTTGTCTTGGATTCAGCCGAGGAAAGTGGGGGAGAAGATGCAGAAGATTCCCAGGAGGTGAGGTGGACAGTCCCCCAAGAGGACGGGATTTTTGAGAGGCATAGTGGAACTGGTGCATCACAGAGCTCGGAGGATGAGGGGGATGAGGGGGATGAGGAAGAAGGTGGGGCAAGTTCCTCGGAGGGTGTAGGAGAGTAGTGCCCATTCCGGCTATGACAGTTAGAACACACTTGTATAGACGTGGCTTGCCACAAAATTTGCAATAAAATGTTGCATTTCAAGTCCACTGGTGCCACATTCCAACTTCACATGACCCTATTTTCGTGCCTCCTAACCCTATTTCCGTGGACACACAATGGTCTGCTCATGCTTTTTTTTTTTCCGCTCATGCTCATGCCGCTCATGAAATAGCAGCCCCCGACTTGAAGCCGTTTTGATGCAGCAAGGTGGCAGATTTGAAATAGCAACTGGCATCAGCAGCTTCAGGCGGTAGCAGCAATCCCTTATGCAAGAATCAGACTCTGCAAGCTTCAAGAATTCAAGACAAGTGAAGACCCTCACCTGTGCCCGTCCCAAAAACCACCACATAGCGATGTGTGTTAGTGAGGATGCAGCAGGTGAGTGACAGGTCTTCACAGTTGCTATCCATGTCAGTGTTGAATTCTAAAGCATATACAGATCACAATTCAACCAAGGGTAAACTCAAAAAACCTTGAGTGTTTGTGGTATGCCCTGCGCCATGGCGTCCAACAGATCGTCTCCAACAGAACGCAATCAAAGTAGAAGCGTTTACAGATAGAGAATGGCTCATACAAAAAGAGAGCAACATGTGATCTGTAGATAACGAGGAGTAAAAGCGCCGCTGCAAAATAAAGAACCATGAGTTTCTGAGCAAAGCGATCATCGCTTTGTCGTCTACCAGAGAGGAATCTGCCCAACCGCCAATGCGCATCCCAAGAGCCAGCCATCACGAGTACCATGTAGCAGTAGGAGAGCAGGTTTACACGGCGCATCATCAAGGTTCACTGAAGCACGAGTTCACTGCTGTGAAATGTGTCGGTCTGCTTAGGGCACAACTTCCCGATTTCTAATCCAGGCACATTTTATCAAGAGAAGCACTTTGTCAATGGATGACATCCAATAAAAAGGTATCTTTTAGGGTTATGGTATAGGCTTAGGTTTAATAACTGCCATCATTTATGATGGTAGTTTTATTATCTCTTGGATTTTAAAATATGTAACCATTATTCATGTAGTTCATCCAGTTTAGATGAAAGAAATAGATGGTAAACCAAGCTTTCTGTACATTAAGTTTCATCATCCTATAATAATATCATCCAGATTTGGATGAAAAACTAAATAACCTCAAAAGGTTAAGGCCAGATGAAATCCAAAGAGTTATAGAGGGAGAGGGAGAGAGAGACAGAGAAATGAGGAAAAAAAAAAAAAATTTTGGGGGGGGGGGGAGTGACTGAGCAGCTGCTACTCAGATGCCGATGCTGCTCAGTCACTCCCCCCCCCCACCTTCTTTTTTAGTTTTTTTTTCCCTCCTCACTCCCTCTTTCTCCCTCTCTCCCTCTCTCTCCACATCTTCATGGGACTGAGGGAGAGATGAGGGAAAAGAGAGCTATTGCTCAGTCACTCCCCCCCTCTCCACCTGTTTTTTTTTTTGTTTTTTCCGTCATCACTCCCTCTCTCCCTCTCTCTCCACATCCTGATGGGACAGAGGGAGAGATGCGGGAAAAGAGGGAGAGAGAGGGACAGAAGGAGAGAGGAACTGTTGAGGGGGGAAAAACAAAAACAAAAGGTGGGGCGGTGGGGGAGTGACTGAGCAGCAGCAGCTGCTCAGTCACTCTCCACCCCCCCCCACCTTTTTTTTTTTTTTTTTTTCCCCCTCAACAGTCTCTCTCTCTCTCCACATCTTCATGGGACAGAGGGAGAGATGAGGGAAAAGAGGGAGAGAAAGGGACAGAGGCAGAGAGGGACAGATGGACAGAGGGAGATGAAAAAAAAAAAAAATGGTGGGGGGGGGGGAATGATTGAGCAGCTGTTCCCTCTCTCTCCCTCTCTCCCTCTCTTTCCACATCGTGATGGGACACAGGGAGAGCGAGGGAGAGAGGCAGCGAGGGAGAGAGAGGGACTGTTGAGGGGGGGGGGGAAAAAAAAAAAAAAAAAGGTGCGGGGGGCAGCTGCTCCAGTCACTTCCCCACCCCCCCACCGTTTTTTTTTTTTTTTTCCCCTCAACAGTCCCTCTCTCTCCACATCCTGATGGGACAGAGGGAGACAGAGGGACAGAGGGAAAGAGAGGGAGAGAGGGAGAGAGTGGGAGAGATGAGGGAAGAAAAATAAAAAAGAAGGTTGGTGGGGATGAGTGACTCATCAGCTGCTGCTGCTTAGTCACTCCCCCCCCCACACCTTTTCGTTTTTTGTTTGTGGAATGGTGGGGGGGTGCTGAAAGCAGCTTGCTGCTGCTAGTCTTAGCCCCCTTCCCCCCCCCGACCTTTCATTTTTTGGTTTTTGGCAATGGTGGGGGGCGCTGACTCAGTCCCCCCCACCTTTTTTTCTTTTATTTTTGGAATGGTGGGAGGTGTTTTAATGGTCGAACTCTAATTGGAATCCGCTCGGGCATACAATGTGTTCCCACCATGTCTGGAAGTTTAAACCGTACAACTTGCTGTAAGGTCTTAATGGCAAAATTGGTGAACACCCTGAACTCCTTGTCCGTATAGGTGAGTGGTGTGCCAATGACTTGGGAACAGTGCAAGTATTTCCATGCCTCATGTCCTTTAAAGAAAATATTGTCAGGGCCAAATTTCTGTGTTGACAAATTGTTCCAGGCCGAATGAAACCATGAACGAATTTGTGAATCCTTTTGCATCATAACTTTTGCCTCATATAGGTACATATGAGGTGGCACTGAAGGTAAGACCCAATGATCCCCACTAGAATAACTCAGAAAACGCGATTGCATCTTCTGCTGCTCAATGTGATAACGCGCCAGAAAACAAGCAGCATAGTATAACCCGCAGCCCATGACAATACTTGCTACCTCCTTGGTCTTGGTATAAATGAATCCATGTACAACTTGGAAGGCAATTAATTCCTTCAACATGGTACTTGCCTCATGCCAGTATCTCGCAAAGTGATGATCCTCAATGGGTCGATTGTTCGGAAGAACCTTAGTCTTAGTTGCCACTGGCAGCCAAATGCGCATGATCTGGTAGTAATGTGCCAACGACTGTGGAGGACTAAATTCCTTCCAAGCCAAATCCAACACAATTGGAATTTGGTTGAAGGGCATAATCATAGCCCGACTGTACTCCCGTGCAGCATGAGTTTTAGGTGGGTTAAAAGCAGCATCCCCCCATACCTCAGGCTGTGGCGGCTGTGGTGTGGCTGTAGTAACAACAGGGTCAGCTACTGGCATAGTCACTTGTTGTGGTATTGGTAGCACTGGCTCTTGTACCACTGGCATCTCCTGCACCCCTTGCGAAGAAGACTGAAAAACTAAAGTTCTGGCTTGTAAGTAAGAAGCCATCAGCTGCTTCTCAGGTACAAAGGCTCTCTTGTCAATATTACCATCCTCGGTTCCTCTTCAATTCCCACATTCAGTTCCCTCACCTGCTCATCAGCTGTGATTGTCCAACCAGTCACCACTTCATCCTGTAAACTCACAGTGGCTGGTTCTTCTAAGATTTCCATTTCTCCTTCTCTTTCTTCATAGAAATGTGATGGGTAACTGCTGGTTTCCTCTTCAATTGGTGTTGCTAACACTACACCACAGCAGATACCTCTTAAACAACTTAGGCCTTCCAGCCGCATCTCTGCAACCTGCTCCCACTCTGGGTGTGCAGCGAACAGGGTAGCTTCCTGCTCCTCATCCAGTCCTCCCCTCCAGTCATACTCTCTGACCCCTCGAGGTCTTCTTGTAGCAGGTAATCTACTAGATTTCTTAGTGGTAATCTTCTTCTGCCACTTGCACTTGATTATAACCACTGAAGCCATCCATGAATGAGTACATCTCATGGCCTGCCACAGTGTCCAATACCGCTTCTGTGAATGGTAAAGGAAAAGGATCTTTCTTCGTGCAAGCATTCAACTTCTTATAATTCACACAAACTCTCAGTTTACCATTTTTCTTGGGAACTATCACAATGGGTGACAACCACGTTGTATACTCTATCGGGTATATAAACTTAGCCTCAGTCAACTTCTTGATCTCTTCTCCAACCTTCTGTGCATAGTTGGGATTCATTCTGTACCTTGCCTGCTTGATTGGTACTGACCCTGGTTCCAGTTCAATCTTATGCTGACAGATCTCAGGTGGTATCCCTTTTAGATCCTCGTAGCTCCAAGCAAATACATCTCTGTATTTGATAAACAAACTCTTAGCTTCTTCAAAGAATTCTGGCTCCAAATCAGCTCCTACCTTCACCATCCTCGGTTCCTCTTCAGTTCCCACATTCACTTCCCTCACTTGCTCATCAGCTGTGATTGTCCAACCAGTCACCACTTCATCCTGTAAACTCACAGTGGTTGGTTCCTCTAGGATTTCCATTTCTCCTTCTCTTTCTTCATAGAAATGTGATGGGTAACTGCTGGTTTCCTCTTCAATTGGTATTGCTGACACTACACCACAGCAGATACCTCTTAAACAACTTAGGCTTTCCAGCCGTATCTCTGCAACCTGCTCCCACTCTGGGTGTGCAGCGAACAGGGTAGCTTCCTGCTCCTCATCCAGTCCTCCCCTCCAGTCATACTCTCTGACCCCTCAAGGTCTTCTCGTAGCAGGTAATCTACTAGATTTCTTAGTGGTAATTTGTATCTCGTGCATCCCATTATGCACAGTTAGTAACTGAGAATTCCAGTCATGGAATACCCTGGCATGTTTCAGCCACGGACGTCCCAATAATAAGGAGTAAGCCTCCATGACTTCATCCATCTTCAACACAGTTACTGTGATCATGAAGATAATCTTCTGTATCTATATCTTAACTCCTCTTATCAATCCCAATGGCTGTACACTTCTTTGATCTGCCATTGTTACTGTAAATGGGGCTGGTTTCATGTTACTTAGACCAAGCTTCTTCCTTAATTGGTCTGTCATGATATTTACTCCAGAACCTCCATCTATCAGTACATTAGTTAGTTCTGTGCTTCCAATTCTCAATTGGATTACTGGCATAGAATCATCAAAGTCCATGACTGTTTCTCGCCCTTCCGGCTTCACATTATAACTGGTCACCTTGCTGTTCAGGTCTGTGTTTTCTGTCACATGGGCAATTTGATTGATTGCTTGATACAGCCTGGGTCTACAATAAGGTGCCACAGCCAATAGCTGTCCAATGGTAATCTCTGCTTTGGTCTGACATATTACTTCAGCCAAAGTCCCTTCATTACTTTGCATGTCTGCAGCTTCTTTCTTCCTTTCATTCTCACTCACTTCTTCTTCTCTATCAGAATCAGAGGAATCTGCCATAGGAATATCAGTACTCTTCTGCATTTCCCTTATGGTATCTGCCACTTCCTTGTGCAGTTCCTTCTCATCTCTCCAAGCCTCATCATCTTCAGGCACATCACTGCCATCTTCATTATCATCATCTTCCTCAACTACTGGAGGTATTAGTTTGGCTTTGCTTCTTGTTACTATCATTGTACTTACCTCTGGTACAACACATGGCCTAACCATGTGAGCTGCCACCACTGGGCCCTCATTCACAGGAGCTCTCATCTCATTCTGGTGTCTAATCCAGAATGAACAGGCTGCCTTGCGATGTCCTGGCTGATTACAATAGTAACACAGTTCTTCACCATTGGGTCCTCGCCCTTGGTCTGCTCTTGGATTATTTCTGTAATCATGATTCCCTGGCTGGTAATTCCCCCTTGGATTACCCTGATAGTTGCCTCTGGAATTTCCTTGGTAATTCCCTCTTGAATTACCTCTCCCTTCTATGCCATTGTTATAACCACCAGGCCTACCATAGTGGTCCTGATCATTGTTTCTTCTTGGCTGGGGCTCCACTTGATGCACCCTTACTTGCCTAGGTTCTCTAGCAGCTGTCCTTCTGTTGTAGTAACAATTCTCAGTAGAATGGTTATCCATCGTACAGATGGTACATTGTTTCTCCTTCATGTGGCATTCAGTGGTGGTATGGCCTTCATTCTGGCACTTTGCACACCAAACACCCTTCCTCCAATGTGTTGCAGCCTCTGTGGCATACTTCTTCAAGATTTCTTCTAATCTTTTCTCATAGTTATCCCTCTTCAACTTCTCTTTCCTCTTACTCTTCCTTTTCAGCTCTTGCTCTTCTTCCTCATCTGACTCATCCTTAGAGTCCTCATCATCCCTTTTCTCTCTCCTGAGCATTCCCAATTGCTCAATTCTGTTTGCTGTTTCAAATGCCTCCTCCACTGTATTATGGGGTAACATATCCACTTTCTTTTGCAACTCTGGTCTTAGTCCACTCACAAACCAAGTTTTCTGTAACCCTGGTGCTGGTACAGCAGCCAGCTTTTTCATCATCAATTCCATCTTTTCCATATACTCCTCAACAGTTTCATGCTTCTTTTGCTTTAACTGTTGTAAACTTCCATATACTTCATCCTCAGTTTTACTTGTCTTGAACCTGTTTCGGAATGTTGTATTCAAGCCATTCCAGGTTAGGAAATGATTATCGGGGAATCTTGCATACCATTCACTTGCTTTCTTGATAAGTGAACAAGGAAACAATCTCATCTTGGCATCATCGCCATGTTCACTATACACATGTGCTCAAATTGGCTAATGTGTACATCGGGATCCATTTTTCCTGAATATATTGGAAAAGGTGGTTTTGCCCGTGTTGGTTGTAATGCCATCTGTGGCCCTACCTTCTGCCCACTGACAGATGCTGGCACCCTTGCTGGTGCTGGTCCTTGAGGACCTGTTGTAGTTGTGGTGGATCTTCCACCCAGTGGTGGCCCCTGAGCACTCCCTGTTACTGGCCCCACGATATTCACAGTATTCCTAGCTCCAGTTGCACTACTTCCCACACTCCATGTCCCCCCAGAGCCAGATCCAGGCAGCCCGCCTGATCCCCCTGAGCCGACACCTTTGTTGGCCTGTGATCCAAGTGCTCCACTTGATCCGGGTCCAACGGGTTGGGATGTCCTGGTTGTAGTCTCAACCTCAGCTGTTGGGTCTACTTCTTCATACTCTTCCTCTTCCAATTTCTTCTCTCTATTTTCATCCTCCAAGTTCTGCCCTTGGGTTTCTTCTTCACTCATGTAACTCAACTGCAATGGTGTTGGAGAGTCTGAACTCTCCGTTGGCTCTGCCACATCCCCTTCTCCTTCTTCACCTTCCGTTTCAGAAACTGGAGTTCCTGCTTTTGGTGTTCCATGCCAACTCTTATCAAAGATTTCTGTCAAATCTTTTATCCAGGGATGTACCTCATATCTTTCACCTCGTGGTTGATCTTCTTCCCGTACCAATTCCCTTAATCTTTCTTGCAAAGAAAATGAAGGAGTGGCATCCAACTCTAGTTCTTCCGGTATGGGTGATGTACTCTCTGATCTTAATGGTGTGAGAGGTCCAGATGATTCCCTTATGTCTATTCCTCTCTCCCAAAGATATGGATAATTAGCTTTCAGATAACTTTATCTTTTTGCTGAATATCTCTGGAGTCTAGCTTATCTTTCATCACTCATGTCCCATGTCTTTCATTTCTTTAATGTGGCAGTAACCAAAACTCTCTTTTGTAGTATCTCTCGTATATGCCTGGGTTTCTTTCAAGCTTCAATGCACCCTTGGCTATACTAGAAGTCTCCGTTACCATATAACCATATGGTAAACAAGTCTGGAAAGCTGTTCTTGGTGTGAGTTTGATCCACAGAATATCCTTTGGAATCCAATTCTTTACCAGTACAAGCTCTTCATGCATATGAGTATAAACATTCAACTTCCTTTCCTCCCAGCCTTCAAACTCTACTCGCTTAATGGATAGCAATGCTATCACATAAACCAGTGTTGGTAACCAACGTGCTCTTCCTCTACATGCCACCTGATAAATCTTTATCACTCCTTTCTCCAGACCCCACTCAGGGTCAGCATCATGCACTCTCTTAAGAATGTTTTCTTTACAACCGTCTAGCAATTCCAAAAACCTCTGAAAGAATCGTTTGGACAATCTTTCCTTCTCAGTTTCACAGGGAATTTGATTCACATCAAATTCTTTAATTCTCCAACCACCATGATCCCACCAGATGCCTGTCACATCTGGTTGTTCCAGACTTAGTCCCCCAGTATGGTCGCCAAATGTCGAGCGGCTTTTACTCACCCATCCCTTCGCTATCCGAGGTGGGAACTCCAAGATAGAAGAGTTGGAAATCTCTAAGCACTCAGCCCGCTCAGAACAATCAGTCATGACCTACAGCTAGTGTATCATGGGGGTGTTTCCTATTTGTACTCCTTCCCGCATTCATGTTAGCGAGTTACCTTACTGTCTACAATTAAGTATCAGATTGCTTCAGAAATCTATCAGGTTCCATCCATTCATTCCACAGCTTCACTCAGGTCTCTCTACACAGTGTGAGTATGAAGTATGTATCAGATTAATATCTATCAAGTATCAGGCTGAAGCCATGGTGTCTCTAATCTACTCTACATTACAATCCTACACGCTCTTCGCTTTTTCTACCTATAAGCTGTTCTAACCGCTTTCCTAACTAACCGTCATCCCTGTAGTACACGTTCTTTTTTTAGATGTCGTTCCCCCACCATCGTTCCCTGCCAATGATAACTGTCCCCCAGCTGTGCCGAGCTGTGATTGGCTGTATCAGGATGTGGCGGGCTGTGACTGGCTGCGTCGGGCTGTGTAGGGCTGTGCGAAACTGTGGCGGCTGTATCGGGCTGTGACTGGCTGTGTTGGGCTGTGTTGGCTGTGTTGGCTGTGACTGGTTGTGTTGGACTGTGACGGGCTGTGTTGGCTGTGCGAAGCTGTGACGACTGTGGTGACTGTGTCGGCTGTGTTGGACTGTGATGGACTGTGTCGGGCTGTGTATCTCCCCCCCTAAAGCCTGTTGTTGTCACCCCTAATGCTCTGTTGGTCTCAGTCTGTGTAAAAATTAAGGGTACCCCACAGATCCCGTAAAAGTGTCTAAGTCCCACGCAGCCCTCTAACACACCTACATGAGAAGAGTCTTCCTCGTCACTGCAACCTCTTGCCCCTCCTGCATTGGAACCTCCTGCATCTTTAGGATGGGCACCCTTCACAAATGCAAGCCCCATTACTCTCGTCAAATCTGTGATAGCTCTAACCATGTTGTTTTGAGTGCGGTTTACTTTTTGTCTTTCATTTTGAAGTAGTCAAACTGCGTGTATAGAAGAAACTCTCGTGCCTTCGTGCGTTTCTCTTCAATGACCAAACTCGTCTGGTGTATGCGATCAACAGATTCTGCTAGCAGTTTATTGTCTTTCTCCCCACCTCCATCTGCACCAAGCAAGAGGCCTGGAAACACAGGTGTAAAACAAAAATCATCATCTATGCACAGGGACATGGCCTGTCAGTGGTATGAATTGGAGATGTTGCCCGAGATTGACGAGGCACATCAGTCGTGCATCTATGAGGGATGAACGCATGTTCGGTTATGGGGGTCACAAACGGTGGTACAGATGTAGGAATGGAGGGAGGAAAGATGGCGAGTACTTGCCAATTACCTTGCAATCCCTGGTCTATGTCAGAATTAGGATTCATCGTATCCATCCTTGGTGGAGAATTCAGATCCTGGGTCGTTTGTTCTGTTGAAAGTGCATCGTCAGAATGACCGATAAGATTGTAAATTGTATCGCCGTCGAGCATGTAATCTCGTGCATGTGGGGGACTGAAAATTGGTCTAGCGCCCATAAATGCATCAATAAGCTCGTACATCTCTTTGTTGAAATGTCTGGGTAGGCTCAACACAATCTTGTCATGTGGACTCATATCCCAGTACTCCTCGTTTGAGCCTGTGCCATTCATGTAGTCCAAGATCCGTTTGAAGTCACCATAGATGGCTCCCCATTTATCTTTGCATGCAGGCCCATTCCTTGTGTAGGTAGAGTTGCCCTCGTCCATGACAACTGCATCAATTTTCTTCCACTTGGTGACAGCTGATTCAAATTGATCTCTCGGATCCGCCCTTTCAATGGATGCCATATGTTCATTCATTTTGGCTTTGATCAGAGACATCACTTCGGTGTGTTCCCAATTGGGTTGGCGAGGCCCTCTTGGTTCTCACTTCCAAAGTTGAATATGATGATACAACAACTTGTTTGCTTTTCTTGCCTCTTCCCCCAGGCCGTGGTGCTCTGCCACCTCTAGAAGGCCCAAATGCTTGTTTCACTTCTTTGTCTTGAGTCGACTCTTCACCTTGACGCACCGCACCCTCATTCACACCATACAAGGTGTCATTGATCTTAGCACCAAAGACTGACATGGTGACTGTACAAAGCACTGAGAAAAAAGAGAACTAGAAGGACTTGAGAAACCAATCTGCTTAGGATCTGTTCTGCGTTGGGAGTCGTGTGAAATGGGAGCGTTGTGAACTGAGAGCTTTGTCTCTGAAGTATGAGAGATCGATGATGCAGATGCAACTGATATCTTCATTTGAATATTGAAGCGGGGAATATGGATCGGGGGCGGGGTCATGTTTCAAAATGGTGCTAACGTAACATCGAGTTATGTGATCGGTTTTTCCAGCGTTTAGCTACCATCAAGCTTTCCATTGAAAACTGTGGTCGTGGTATCTTCTGGGTGGTAACTACCACAAGAACAAATATCACGATAACACTGGCAGCCACGTCGGATGCCAGGTCAGATCAAATGTTGCATAACATTTTATATGTGAACATGTAGGTTTTCTACCATCGCTTACCACCATCGTAACTCTGAGATGCCACCAGGTCTGCAGGGACCTTCATATACTTAGTGCTGATACAGGCCAATGATCGGATCAGGTCTCTTAAAGGGTCTGCAACTGTTGGAAATTGGCCTCGCAGACTAGACCAGTGTTGCGCGGAGATTTGATTTCACCTCAGACCCCTAGAGGGTCCCAACTTCGATATATATACATGTGGATCTGCTAGAGGTCAAAAATTAAATATCCACCTCCATTAGGAACCGCGGGATATGAAGAGATGGGATAACCGGATCCGGTTGAGAACCGGAACCTTGCCTTTTTTTTGGTATTTGTTTTGATTCGGAACTAGTGGCCCAAAAGATGCACGTTATGAACCTGTTACTTTTAGATCCGACATTTAGAACCAGAGGTTATAATCCGGTTAATAGTTTATTATCATAATCCAGATAACAACCTATAATAACCTTTACTATAACTTTAACACATTATAATTTTAAATTTGGATTATTTTTAATTTAATTAAAATATACGTGTACTTGTTTGATAACCGGATACTGAAGCGTCGCAGGCCATCGACATTTAAACTCCATTTGTCCATAACCGCATAGCTTTATTTGTTGTCAACCAGCACGATATTAAAAACGAAAAAGCTCCAAAACCCCTAAACCGGAGGATGTGAATACAAAGTTGAAGTTAAACATCCGGCGTAACCAGCTGATATCAGAAAATTCAAGTAACCATGCAATACTGGACGAGACACGAGACTCATTAGCAGGTTCAGGAGCATAGCTTTGGATTCGGGATGAAGCAATCTTGTCCAACGAGGGTTGGACGCCAACCTACCTTCTGCATCCAATGCAAATACAAAAACAGGAAACCACGGTTGGACTCCGAGATTATAAAGTTTGATCTTGGGCCAATGGTGAAATCTCTCTCAAATGTTGTATGGCAAAATAAACCATGCAAATGTTTTCCAATGAAGTCAGGTCCTCCACCTGAGTCTGCAGGCCATCTACATCTTCCTGTAGCTCTGCTATCCTACTTAAAACATTGTCTATAGTAGTTGTGGCAATGTTCTGCACCTGCAGTCTGAGCTCATTCATCTCGCCTTGGGTGAGCTTTCGTGGTGCTTTGCCTTCCACCGATCCTTGTGCTAACCAGACTTGCATAAGGTGGTTATCCACAAAATTGCGTGTGGCACCCCTGAGAGTTTGCTCCTCTGTGAACCTGTACACATCTATCTGCTGCTGTAAAGCCTCCATGCGCTTCGCATGAGGTTCAACCAAACTCGCATAGGCAGCAGCCAGATTATTGGCTTCCTTCCGAGCCTTGTTAGCGACAGAGAGTTCATTTCTATTGGCCATGACCGTTTGTTGCAATTCCAGGATGTACCTCTCTTGGTCAGCTTCAACCTGCCTGTATTGCTTGAAAGTATTCTCGTTGCGACAGATTGTATTCTTCATATCAATAATGAGTTTCGCCTGCTCGAGATTATCGACCTGTGCCTTCACACATCTTTCCGCTTGGTTGTTAACTTCTAATGTAATTTGCTCAAGCGTAGTTGTGAGTGTAGCACATTGTATGGCCATCTTCTTATGTACTGTTTGCAACTCCGTATGTAATGCATTGACTTCTTGCAAGTTGCTCTCATGTTTCACCTGCATTTGGTATAGCTGTTGCTTATGTGCTTCGTGCAACTTGTCTTGCGCGAGGCCTGCTTCAATCAAATGTTCCTTGGCCAATTGCAAAGCAGCTTTTGTACTTTCTAACTCTTGCTGTATCTTGAGAGTGACCTCCTCATCGACCTTGTTTGCACACTCAGTGGCAAGTCGAGCCTCAAACTCAATTGGGCAGTTCTCCGGGCGGGGGGCGGGGGGTGTCGGGGCCGAAAAATAAAAATAAAAATAAAATTGCCCCCCCCCCCCCCCCCCGAGAACTGAGTGCGTCAACGCCTTCATGATCATGATTTCAGGATGATAATCGACGACATTGATGACAATGTTGTGCGGCTCCGGATTTTGACCCCGGGTACCCGGCGGGTTAGGGTCAGCGTTTTTTTTATTGGCAATTTTTCGCCATTTGGCCGCCTGAAAATCCCCTTGGCGAATGAAACAAAAAGAAAAACAGGTCCGAATAAGGCAATTTTCGCCAAAAACTAGGGGTCTCAAAAATGTCCTCACCTGTGGACCCATCTGACGGGCCAGGTGAGGAGTGGGTTTAGGATTGTGGGGCCTCCCCCGCTTCCCTAGGAGATGCTCGTCGTCGGTCTTGCGAGAACTATACACCTCATTTGTACCAATTAGCCTATGGTTTTTCACATATAAAAAGTTTAATTCGTCCTATGGCTTTCAACTATTTCTGTACTTCACCTTCTATTGCTCATCAACATCCATTTGATTCACAAAAAATTGCAAAGGTGGAAATACACGTAGCCTACCAATTCGAGGAAAATTACCTAGAGTGGGCCACTTGCACTACCCTACACCCAATATATATAGCCACTCCTACCCCTTTTCAAAATCCCTAAAAAAAACCTTGGTTAGGGTCCGGGTTACCTATCCGGATCCAGACCCGTGCCATCACCAAAAACTCGGACCCTGACCCAGGTTCATTTTTAGAATGAACCTGGAACCGGACCCAGACCCGCCAGCTAGGTCTAGAACCCGTTAAACCTGCTACTCGCTGGCCGGAGTTGATATAGCCATCTTCCCTAGTTCACTAGTTGACTTTCTAGAGAGTTCTATTTTCTAAATAGTTCTACTATTGTTGGTGGGTTGAAAAGCAACTCACTAGTGGGTGTGGCTGCTGCAGGAGTATACTTATAGGAACAATGACCAGAGAAGGTTGGGACTTGGTGAGAGTGGGGCCAGGTGGGATCGCGGCTTGGAGCTCGTCTTCAAGGTAGAGCGCTTGGGGCTGGTGGAGGGTGGGACCAGCGTGAAGTGCTTGGGGTTGACGAAGTAGGGCTGGGGGAATTGGGTCGATCGTTGTGCTTATAAAGGGGACTCAATATTGCCGTGTTTGCCGTATATTGCCATGTTTGCCGTGTTTGGAAGTTTTGCTATGTTCACCTCTTCTTCCAAAATATACGTTTCCACGGTAATAGGACCCCCTCTAAACCCTGTCCTTGGTTATAGGACTTGCTTCTCCCTCCTCTAAACCCTGGGCTCACGCTTAGAGGGCAAAGCGTGAGCCGAGCTCCTGGGCTCACGCGCCTAGGCTCACGCTGTAGCTACGTCCTAATCCAATGCATGCACTATGATTTGCTGACAACATCCCCAACCTTAGAGGTACCTACCATGTTGTTGTTGTATAATATATAGATGCAACCTCCTCACTTGACAACGATACTCCCCCATTTTTACAATGAATCTCACAATCCTTATATGGGATGCGGTGAATTCCCAAAATTGGCCCAAAATCCAACACAACCATGATATTATTAATATCCAAATGCATGTAATTTTCCAACATGGAACCATATGCCAGTGGGACTTACAAAACATCATGTGCAACTCGAACAGTGGTTCCTGACTCTATTGTCGGCATGTCATGGTGCACTCTCAAAACTATTGGATGGGATATATTTCAGCTGTTGCAAGTTGTCATGGTCACATACAAGCTCAGTCGTGGGAATATCCACATCCCAGAAGACGATGGATTTTTATTGTCAGTTTGAGGGGGAATATCTTTCAATAACCAATGATGTACAAACTTGCATTTGTCCTTGGCTATTTATTATGCCTTGGACCTAATGTGAGGGAGAATGAATTCTGTTATTTTCAACTACTCCTTCTTGTTTACATCTTTATTCAAATCAAGAGTTTGAGAAGGAGTTTGTCTCCTCCCCCAAGATCGTTGGCTGCCTCATAGGTGTTGTTATTGGCCGATCGTAAGTTGAGTTTCAGAACAGAACAACCTGCTGAAGCATAGTGGTTCTGGTTCATGGTGGACCGACTTTCCTCTTGACTCGGAATTCCATACTGCACTAGGGACTGAATCGTGGGTTGAAACTAAAGCAACCATTTCCTTAGAGCTTTTTGATTTGTTCTCTACTTTGCAGCTTGTTTGATGATTCCCTTTGGACCTCATGATTCAGCCAAATTTTCTCTCTAAGTAAACAGTTCAATGCAACAAAAAAGCCATCAAACTCTCCTTCACATTTTCACTCTTCTCACTGAAGTATACTAACACATTGTCTTCTAAACAAATATCTGAAGTTGTAGGATTTTGGGTTGGCATGCTATAGCTTAAACTTACACTTGGGTTTTGGCAAAAACAACAAATGCTTGGTATTCAAGCAAGTCTTGGCACACCTTAGTGTTTGATCTTTAATAGCCCCGATCCCAATAGCCCAAGCCATTACAATTGTGTGATCCCTTGAGGGAATTTTACGGCCTCCAAGTTCTTTGCTTTCAAATCCAAAATGAAAGCAATCTGCCTCACTAGCTCTACTCCACTTATACTACTTCAAAAACTTAAAGGCTAGGAGTGAGATACAAATGCAAAACCTAAATACAGTAGCTAGATGATGCAAGTTACAGCCAAGTGTAACTATAGAAATGCAATCCACATGCAATTAGAAAACAATGTACTAAAATTGGTAATGCTCATTATAAGAAATGTAAATGACTCACAACACTAAGATAATGTAGGTCACATAAACCCTTAAAATCCTTGAACCAAAATCAAACAAAGGAAGGAAAACCTAAAGCTAGAGAGTTAGAGAGACAAAAACACATGCAACGGAATAAATACCTCAAGTGTGAAGCAATGGAGTTAGAAGAGGCGTGGGAAGGTGGTGGGGCTCGAGGCCTAAGTGAGTGGAAAGAAGACACTGCACATGTATGTGAAGGCTTCATGAGCACATGCATAGCTTGGAGGCGCAATATCGAGCAGTTGATGTTGATGTTGATGTTGATGGAATCAGGCCCAGTCCTCAACCGGGAGATGATAAATAGACGATACAGTGAAATGCTCCAATAAACTTTATAAAATCTGGGAAATGACAATAAATTCATTTTTAAAATATTTGTTAACCCTTAAGTTCCCAAGCCTTTTTTTGACAATTTAACAATTTTGGGTACCCAGCTGCAGTAAATTGCCCCTAGAAACCTACCGAAAATCATCCAGAGATTCTAGCCTTATAGCAATGGGCCCAGCTCATTTATGCATGACATACCAAAAAAGGAGCCAAGTCCACCGTGGAAATTGTGAGATTATAGCGTTGGCCCGGACCTCAAATATCAGGTCCCAAAGAAAAAGTGAGAAAGAAATTGGTTTGACCAAATCAAAGCCTATCTTTATCCAATTTTGCTTGCCCCAAGACCCACCATTTCCAAATCGAAAGTGGAGTGGATATGACCCCACTAAATTGCAGGTCCAACTGATTTTTTCACCTATGCTTGCTATTCATGCAATTACATGGGGGTTGAAATCTCAAAATTGACAAGAGAAAATGTGCCTCCAAATGAAGTACTTTTTTTTTCTACAATTTTTTTAAAAGCCAATGGTGGATGTGTGTATGTAATGCTCACACACCACAAGGTGAAGTGTTTTTTCCAAAATTGCTAATTTTATGCCAAAAATGGCCTTTGGAGTGCAATCTGTTTTGGGCTTGTTTACCTGTCACGTCAGCGGTCAACAAGCCCTTTTCAGGCCCCAAAACGTAAATGAGAGATCTAAGATATTTTTTTGTAGGTCGAAGCTTTTGTTTTTTTTTAATTTTGTTTTTTGCATCATACTCGAGACAAATCCCTTGTCATTAAAGCTTCAGGAGTGGGCCCCATTAGATTAGATCTGCAAAAATTAGGTCAAACTGCAAATTCAAAGTGACCCGATTCAGGTCGCTTGGGAACTTAAGGGTTAAGTTCAGCTTTGATGAAAGATTTTTTAAAAAAAAATTAAAAGGGAAATACCCGGGAGCGACTGCTCACAAATCAGGCCCCTTAATTATAGTGAGAGGAAAAAATAACCTCTTTCATCTCGCCATGAGGCGTTAGGGACACCGCCCAAGGGAAGGGGGAGAAGATTACACCACATCCACCAAACGCCTTACTAGTTTTGTGAATTTGGAAATTCCTTTCTATGTGAAGTGGTGAACTCAATTGTTCTCTTGGACAACAGTACAAATTGCAAGATATAAACTGTCAAAGCATCATAATCGCTTCTTAGATGGGCATTCTAGATATTATTGTTGACAGTGAGAATCAGGCAAGCTTTTGGAGCTGCCATAATGGCATTTCCCACCTATAGATACGAGAGCAAACCTTCAATCTGCAGCTTCAACTCACTCTCAACTCTAGCTTCCACCGTTGGCGTCTGGGCCTACACCGCCCCCACCTCCCCAGTACATCCGGGAAGTAATCGGGTTGGATATGTTTTCTACCTCCTTCAATCTGTCTCCGAGTTCATCCACCTCAGCAAGTTGGTTGTAACTAGTGTTGGACTGGTGTTGAGGGTCTACCCGGTTATTAACCCGGGTAACAACCTGGATATAAGCTAACCTAGCTACCAGAAGGTTCTTGACAATTACATGCAGAACAGGCCCGGCGGTTAGGGCTTGCGAGAGTGATCGGCAAGAACCTTACCCGCCTCAGCTTCCGGCGAGAGGACCCGTGTTGTTACCCGTGTTTATGGTTATGTTGCAGCTTCTGATATGAGCTTCTTGGTATCAATATGGGAGGGGATATTGTAGCAGCTACGACATATATGGTAGGATTAGCATTGCTCCGTACTGTGGACTTGAAGCTAGGCATTGAAGATAGGCAACAACATGCTGAGCTTCCTGGTGATCTGCAGATTGGCTCTTCAAGTAATTTACAAAAGTGACAAGTTTCTGCGCTTCAAGTTTTTTTTTTTTTTTCTAAGTTTTAAAAGTCAAAGTATTGATAACCGTTGTTGATATTTTGCAAGAATATTTTCGAGGACCTTTGTTGATATCAGACCTTCGTTTTTTCATGAAGTGCAATTGTTGATACCAGCCTGGTACCAGAATTTAAAAAATAAACATTATTTAACGACCTACCAGAACACAAAAACAAAATTTCTTCCTACCAAGAACCTACTGGTATAAGCAAAACCTGATACCAATCCAACACTGGTTGTAATGTTGTGACTCGAGAGTGAGATGCTTAGGAACTTGGAGATAACCCAGCCTAGAACACAAGCAGCCGATTTGTAGGATGACACAACTTTGTGTAGGGTCTAGAAGAGCTGACCACACAGAAAAGCTTGCATGCAGTAATGCTACAACTATGAATCGGATAATAATCCTTCAGAGCCACCTAACCAAGCAAGCAAAGGACGAATGTTAGCTGGAAGGGAACAGAGAGAAATCCATTCAGGAGGGATTTCGGATGCGACAGTATCCCAGGATAAAGCTCTGTGAGCATAAAGAGAAGAAGTCGCCTCAGAGGGAGAAACAAACCTTCCAGACTTACAGAGATGAGAGAAATGAGAGATACCACCTTGTTCGCAGAAGGCCCACTTCCTATGACATATCAAAAGCGCATCTGAGTCTGAGTTGTAGTTCGCAAAAAGGGTCACATTTCATACAAGAAAGATGTTGCATTTCGCTGCTTTTTTGAGGAATAAATATGACCAAATGCAGGATCCTCCAAAATATTTATGAACTTTTTGTATGTGGACAAAGTAATGATTGGGTGTCTTCCTAATGTATTGTATTCATATTGATGTAGTTTAATTTCTTACTATATTACCATATATCACCACGTTATGAAGAGTGCCCCAATTTGTCCATCGGGAGCAAACAAAGTACATTATACAGAAAATAAGACAACCAGCATGTAGCCCAGTGGGCATACCACGTTGGATGTGGTTGTGGGTTCGTAGCTCAGGAAATAACATTCCCCCTTGGTTAGTCTTGTTTGGTTTTAGCTTCTTAGTGTTGAAGAGTAATAGTAATATTTTTTCTAGCTCTTACTAAATGCCTTAACTTGTACGATCATTTGCAAGGATCCAGTATTTAGAAGCTTGAGGCTTAGAGTTTGCTAGATGTTTTAGCAAAGCTTGGAGGCTTTCTAGTTTTATTTGAACCTTGAAAAGGACTAGAGTGAGAGGTGGGCCCTTAGCTTAAGAGCTGAATTGTACTTTGACAATATTGTGCCATTTCATTGTTAATATAAGCTATTTCCCAGCAAGGAGGTTGCGTACCTAGTCTTGCAAACTTGTCGAGTGTAGTAGCTGAATTTTAGGAAGATAAAGATAAAGATAAAGTTTCTTTAACGTCCAGTGTATTTACAGAGCCTACAGCTCAACACACAACCCATTGAGGGGCCAACGGACGGTTTAAGGCACATGTTGAAGGATTGAACCAAAAATCACCCAGGTTATGCACAGGCAAGGCACAAATATCCAACCACAGGGTCAGCAAACCGTATAGGAGAGGCTAGGTGAATAGCTCGACTAACAGCTTACTAAGTGTTGGTTTCTCTTTGTCAAAATGGGAGGATGCATTTCATGTGGTATGCTTGTTTCGACTTCCAAGAGCTAACGGCAAACATGTGGATAATCGTCGGCTGATGCATTCATGCCGACTGCGATTTCATACTAGAATGAGCAAAAACGCATAGTCTTCATATCAAGTTCTTTGCAAAAAACGCCTTTGGAAAATGTTGTGCTCATGATATTTTGAAACTCCCACTCTGTCTAGGTACCAGCCCGTTTTTAATATACCCATAGCAAATTTCAAAATTCGGCATAGAGATGAAGAGATAGACTCCTCATAGTGATAATTGGATGTGAGCGATGGGTGGATGGCTTTGAAATTGAGTTCTCGGAAGATTTGTGATAATATATTTAACTGTGCAGTATATTTATTAAATCTGATCTAATTTTTCTAGTCATCCAACCTATTTATGGGAGTCTTCAGTACTTTTTCATCTGTTGTCAATATATATATATATATGTCAAATTCTAGTAATAATATCATTTTTTCAACAAAATAATTTGCATATTTTTAGAAAGCTAAAAGAATCCACAAGAATATGGATTCCCGGAAGGGCTTGTGGGTATGGACATCCATACAGTTTCAACTTAGATGCTATGTGCGGAAACATAAACACAAAAATAGGAGGGAAAATTGTGGATTTAGATGTATACAGATCTAGGGATCCCAACAAGATGATATGGGATGTTACCTCTACTACAAGATTATAGCAAAGTCGTTTTTTACAGGAGAATATTTGGAGCTGCCCACCAATAATACAAGTTGAATGGGGAATTTTTTTTTAAGGAATGTGATCCATACAGCTCTTATGATTTGAGGATGGATCAATTTTTGTTTCTTTTTGTGTTTAAAACTGTGCAATAAAATTCATCAGTATTTGGTGGTCCATATGTTGTTTGAGAGGCATAGAACTTGGCGGTAAGTCAGTAATGAGCTTCTTAGCTTGGCTCATTGGAAAGTGGCCATCTTCTCCCTCACTTCAGACCCTGGGTATCTTACTTATCAACATACAAGGGACGTGATTCTCAAGCAAGATTGGGAATATTGGCAAGTGCTTTGGAAATTGCTGCCCACTTAGGACTTGATAAATGTCATTTTGTGAATCCTTGGAGCAGGGTTGGGCAATCACGTTGCCCCAGTTAGAGCCCCAGTTAGAGCCGTTAGCAGTGTCCACCTTAAATGATCATCCCAAAGTCACATAACACAGCCCATTTGTGGCTGTCACATGCATCAAGGACACTTACCCAAAAAGAAACATAAAGAATCTTACCTAGAATCATAAAGAAGAGCGGGTGCGAAGCATTTTGTCATTGCATTTACGGACCACATGGAAATACTGTGTGGGTTTAAGCCCTAAAACAAGTGGCTCAATGCTTTTTTCAGTTAGCAACTTAAAAGCACTTTCACAATGTGCTTATAATCAAATGCACATATAAATAAAGCTGAAGGCTTTCCTGCCCCCTAGAATATCATAACAATACCATCATGGATTCGGGACTTTTGGTTCTGGGCTACACATTCTGAAATCCACATCAAGTTCCTGGTCTCCTGTTCCCGTAGTCTGACGTAGGCAAAGAACACTGCATAGTGAAACTGCATATGCCCACCAGAAGGAAAAGGATTAGCTCCAGTTATCTCAGTTATGTATGAAGACTAACATGGCTGTCAGCTTAGAAACAAGTGAGAAGGGCTCTCCTCTGCATTGCAAAGATGTCCACGTGTGTTTGCACAAGTGTGAGAGAGGACGGAGAGGATCGGCAATGGGTGAGGTGGGCCAACGTGATGGCCTGCTTTAAGAGGGATGTGCACAGATTTCCCCAATGATAACCAAAACGAATTGCAAATATTATTGAAAGAAGAGGCACACCTGCTGTTCAAACGCTTGAGCCAGTCTTTTAACCTCCTCCTCATAGAAGGCCTTGTCCAGCATCTGGCTTTCCCCAAATGATAGCTTTGCAAAAATTGCTTGATAAGGAGGATATTTCTCCATCGCTCCACGCACCTGTTCACCCAATATTTAAACCAGATAGAAGGATCTATCAAAAGGATCTATCAAAACTAGCTCAGCTCACCAGCTGTATCTGGACAAACGTTCACAGGAAAGCCGAGCTCCTGAACTGCAGTGGACAATCATTCCTCCAATTCACACAGCCAATGAATAGTCCTGGGGTTTTTATTTATCCTGTGCTTGTGTTCCATAAACTTTTGAGGGTTTTTCATGTACATTACAAGAGCACACATTCCCGTCTCATACATGCACTAGGTGTTGGTAGAAAGTTGATGGCTGGCTAAAGAAATCTCTGCAGAAGACTGGAATGCTAGAGGCAGCCGTACATACAAAGGCAGGTCCCACTTCAGGCAAGAGCCTTCTGGAAGGGTAGCCACCATACCTACTAAACTTCCTAGGGACTACATCATTTGTATGCAAGCAACAAACTCTCCTCTTTTTGCCTCCTTTTTCCTTCCATCAAAGAGGGAACAATGGTGTTTAACTGAAAGTACATAACAACCACAACCTGATATCTTGCAGCAGATATATTATATATTAGAGTGCAAAAGCAAAGACATGCTTAGTAGGCACCGGAATTTTACCTGATCAGAGTCATCACAAACTGCCAACTCTTCATGGCCATAAGGATACCTGTTGAGAAATCAGCTCCGTCAAACGACAACGTACACCCCTTCCCATTTTTACAGAAACAAAACCAGGAGATAGACAAGTGCAAGTGCAGGGTACAATTTGTAATAACAGGAACCCTGACGAAACCAGTCCGACCGAGAAGAGCAGGAACTCACAAGAGACCAAAACTGGAGTACAACTTTCGTCGATCATCCCGGGTCAATTCTGTACCGATGCTGTGGAGATCCGAAGAGCTGAGCAGTTAGTGCAAGTTGTGAAAACAGTTTCTAAGGCAACAGAACCTTGTGTCAAACATTTTGGTGCCCAAGACTGAACTCTGCCTGCTGAACAAACAACCCAAACCTCTGGTAAAACATGACAAAATATCCATTCATACCGATTGTGTTGCACATGCTGTTATATTCAAATGGCTGCAACTGCTACAAATTCATCGCAGACAGAAGAGTACAGCTGGACAGGGTCAACAGAGAGAGAAGACTCTGGCCGAGCCAGCATATATAAGGGCCATTTCCCCTTGTTGGTACTGCCCCCTGGGGAGGTGGGTTCTATCACTGTCAACACAGGAGCCCTCTGGTAGCAAGGGTACAAATGTCTGCAAGTCATTACCTATTGATTGTGATATTGACAGCCCTACGGTCTGCCTCAAAGGCAAGCAAATCACACATAATTGTGGCAGTTGCACCCCCAAGTTTCTGTGACGAGAAAACACCAGTAACTGTTAATATGAATCTTGTCTGTGGACTGTCAACTTTTTGACAGTCAGATGTAAGGTGATAGGATGTATGCAGAGATTTAGGAAAGGACAAACATAACTGAAACCTAGCTGTAACAATATCATAACAATGCTGATCCATAGGGAGGTCCACAATAAGGGGAACACACAGCAGACTTTATGGTTGCCACCACGACATTGTGCCCACAGGTTATCACAGGTTATATATAATTTGATTCCTTAATACCTCAGCTTTAAGACCTTCATTTCCACAAAGTCATATACACACGTCTTTCGATCCCATGTCATACACTCTTTCTGGGGAGCACTTGAATGTGGGTGGGAAATTGTGCGACATACCTGACAAAACTTGTAAAAATCCTCTAGGTAGGCTTTGTATAGGGTGTTTCGCATAATCTCTATGTTCATGTCATCCAGGTCCTACAAACACCACTCCACAAGTTGCTATCAGCATCCACTCGCATCTCCGTACAGCATATAATTGTAATTGACACAATCTCCTCACCCGCTCCTTACAGCACAAGTCCATTGAGAGCTCCATTTTCCATTAGACTCCAAACCAAAGTGCTGGCTAACATAATCTGAGATTGGTTCAAAGAGCAGTCAACATTGAAGAGCGCCACAAATGAGCACCTCTTGTCTGAACAAAGACAATACATACTTCAGAAGTGATGCACTCTGAGAAATAGGGGGCCAGGGGTGTGTCCACAAGCACCAGCCTATACAACTCCCGCATATTATGGGCAACCGCAAGTGTTGCAATACTGCATCATGCACCAACCTTTATTGGTTATACCAAGAAATGTACCATACTGAAAGTTTCCCTTCATCCTCCAGTTTCAATGAATCTTTGATGGTTTGCAACCCTGCAGAGATTATGCAGCCTACACCTACACGTCCTCTCAAAACCCTCTATCCAAGTTACCTCAATTTTCACTGAAAAATCAGGACAAACTATTTTCCCTGCGGTTAGCACTTAACAGTCGTAATCAAGACTTGTCCATATTGCCTAGAAAATGTAAGAATTGTTCAAATATGAACCCTAGCATGGGATCACCACCCAACTCGGTTTAGAGGTTGTGTGTGTGTTAGGGCTGCTAGCTCAAGGCCTATGAAGTCAGTCAGAGAAATGCATCGAAAAGAGCTGGGATTCCTTTATTTTCCCCACAATAGCAAGATTTAAACATTGTAGAACTTGCAGCTGCAAATGCAAGAAAATACCTGTCAAACATTCCAAGAGGATGACATTTCTCAAGGAGCTCATGCACATCTCTTTCATGCAGAGTGCCTGTGACGATGAGCACCACATTGTCTATCATGTGCCCATACCTGCCATGACAACGAGCTGTAGAGTCATTGCAACCACATGTACTCTGCTTGCAGTTGATTTTTGATAGTCTTGTGTACTGATTACATTTAACTGGGATCTACAGCTGCAGTTTCAATGCAAAACCTAGAAATCACATTCTAAACACGCAAATGGGTGAACACCTGCAACCTATGTGTATGTCTTGTCTGGCATCAAAACGACATCTACTGTCTAGCAAGTGGGATGGGGCCAGAATGTGATGTGGGGCATCTTGCCCTCTTCTGTGGCAATCCAGAAAGGACATTGGTGAAGGAAGAAAGCAAAAATCACGAAGGGTGAGTTTCTAGAAAATGAATAGGGGCATAAGAGGGCAAGATGTAGACGCTAATTCTGTCTAGTCAAGAGTACCCACCGAGCGACTGCAGTAAGAGAAAGGGAAGGAAGAAACACATACGTGATGTATTCAAGAAAAGTTGACAAAGGCTCAGTGGCCTGACTTAGCATATGGTAGTACTCATCCACCAACTTCTGAGTGCACTTCTCCACAATTGTTGTTGTGTGTAATGGTGATGGTTCTGCATATATACATATCAAACATCTCAACTACTTCAAATTGTGTGAGAGCTCGAAACATACTTCTGAAGTGGCCTCAAGAACTGGGGTCTAGAAAGCCCCATGATGTCCACAGATATGGCTGGCAGGTTAGTACCCGACACATTATGTTCTGGTAACTACCAAGCACAGTTAGTACCTAAACTGCACCTTTAGGTCCATCATATAGTACTCTTTTGTAACATGTGTACAAAAATTCATAAAGTGCTTGATTGGGAAGCATCCAGTGCAGTATCAATCCAGGTGGGTTAACATTGACGTCCATGTGAAGCAAAAGCAAGTACAACAACAGCACAGGCACCAGATCTCTATGATACATTACAAGTGAGGCGTAAAATTCCATACTGGATAAACTACAAACACAAACACTTAGAGCTTGACAAACCCCATTTATCCGTTCCAGATAATCCTTTAATGCCAAGCTTAAATCTGATTAAAAGTGAATCAGGGCGACATACTTCAATAGACATCAGGAGCGAGTAGCTTTTCACTTAAACAGAAATGCTTCATTCATGATACGCATCAATTATGACCCAATGTTAACTTTACCTCCATTCGGAGGTGCTGCATGCCACAAACATAGCATGAAAATGACGTTTGTAGTGCAATCGATGTCATACAGGAACTCCTCCAGACATTACGTCCTCCGTTTCAGAGTAACTAATATTTTGTATATGAATTGAATAATTAACAGGAAATGTAAAGGTACCGTTTGCCAAGTACGGGCCGTAGTCAGTGGCTGAGAGATGCATCTTGATGTCATCCAAGGTTTCACACTGGCACAGATTGTTGTAGTCCGCGGCAGTAAGCAGACCCGATCTGTAGCCACGCACTATGGCCTCCAAGTAACCGCCCTCGACATTAAAAGTAAGCGCTTCAAAGCCGTACATGGACATATCTAGAAACTCCAAATTTCAGGTATGCCCTCCGAAATTCAAATCCGGTGAACCTCAAACTATGGAGGCTGAGTATACGCTCAGTCTCCTTTTCACCTTTTTCTCAATCTCCCTGCCTTTATCTCTCTACCTACATTGACCAGTACAGGAAACCACTCTAATCGCAACTTATATCAGCCTTGGCAGGGAGATCCGTCTTCTCTTTTACACTTTTTCCTCTGTAGCTTCGTCAAGAGATGAACATTAAGCTCCACCTATACAAGATCTTGTCTACCACACTCTTGTCTGCAGATTGATCTGACAGACAAACAGCACCGTGAGGAAGAGCGATAGGTCACTTCCGAGTTCCTCTGCCTGTACTTACTGGTAACTTACTAAAGCCTGGCGAGTGGGTTACCCGTTTTCGTTAGAAACTAGTAAGTATCATCCTACCAGTTACTAGTAACTTAGTTTACCTACGTAAAAGCTAGTGTTGTGCACGTGGCCTGGTGGGACACATGGCATCCGCACAGGAGTCCAGCTCAAAGCCCTGTAAAGTTTATCACAATAGCACTTGTTTGTTTTTTACACAGAATATTCTGTTTAGAAAGAGTATTCTATTTTTTTCTTTTTCTTTTTTTAATGAAAGGGGACGGAGGCTAAATTTCATCTAATTGCTGTGTGTTTGTACTTTAATGATCTATTCACCTCACCAACTTCCAGAAACCGTAACGAAGTCAGTTATAGCGCATCCAACTCAAGCAAAGGAGGTGTCAATAAAGACATACTTTTGTGCAAAAAAATATATGAGTCAATCAAAAAGCCTTCTCCAATTGCATGATATAGTACCTATTTTTAATAAAATTCAAAGGGCTGCCTACAATCCCCCTTTTATTTAAGAAAAAGTAAAAAATAAATATAGAGATAGCAGCGTGATCAACCATCCTCACCAAAGCAAGACCGTCCTACTTGCTCCTCATGTTGTTAATCCATCCACTGAGCATTTCGTCCTCTATGCTTAGATATATATATATATATATATCTCTATTGGTGTTTTTTTTGCTTACGTCTAATTCGTAATGGCTCCACCTTAAGCAGAAAACTGGAAGGCTAGCTAGCGTTCCCGGTCCTCATTTTATTGAAATACTAAAAATATTTAAAATATAAAATTGAAACCATCAGCACTGACAGTAATCCCTGAAAATAACTAAAAATTACTCAAACTTCCTCTTTACAAGCAAGGACTACTCAATGCTTGGAAGGAGGCATGATCGAACGCACAGAACCCGTCGGAGAAATTCCTCTCTAAGTTGAAAGCAGTCAACATTGTGAGCCAACGCTTCAGCCAAGCCTGGCAGAAATCAGAAAGAGAAAGGTTAAAGCCCTCACCAAATGTCTGATGGTCTGCCAAAGGAGATTGGAATCCACACGTTGTGATGAACATACCTTCCGTACCTATGTGGAAGCTAGGTACAATTTGGATGTGCGCCACAAGATGCAAGAACGCAAATGGAAGCTCCAAACAGGGATCAACTGGTCGGCGAAGGGAGAGACGATGTCAAAATACTTTTTTGACAAAACCAAGTTGAGATCTTCCAAATGTATTACAGAACTGATTGACCAAAACACTCCTCAATCGGCTTCTGCTCCCAAAGCCATGGCTTCTCTTTTTGCGGCCCACTTCCAGGCATTGTTTCACTCAGACCTTCCCAATCTTTCGCCTTCGGCCCTTCAACAAGACTAACAAGACTCTCTGAAACACACCCCAAGGGTTCTCACCCACCAGAAGGCGAAGACCCTGGAAGAAGAATTTACGGATCATATGGAGTTGGGAGATGCACTCTCCAACCTGCAAAATATAAGTCTCCAGGAATGGATGGGATTTCTGTAGAATTCTATAAGGCTCTATGGCCTGACATTTCCGCTGAATTCACAGCCATGGCCAACGATCTATACATTTATGGAGTTATGCCTCCTTCTATGTCCCAAGGAGTGATTACCTTACTCTACAAAAAATGCGACAGAACCAACATTTCTAATTACCGCCCTATAACCCTTATCAAAGTGGCTTACAAGATTGTCGCCAAGGCTTTGGCTCTCAGATTGCAACCCCTTCTTCTAGGTCTTATTCGCCCCAATCACACTGGGTTTATCAAAGGAAGGTATATTTTAGACAATCTGCTTATGGCTCGGGAACTTCCGCACTTTGCTCACAGCACAAATCAAGCTATTGCCCTACTGCTTCTAGACTTTGAGAATGCTTTCGATAGAGTTGAATGGAGCTACCTTGTCAAGTAAAATTTACTAGTAGTGTGAAACTAGCGAATAAATAGTTTTTATATATGACACTTGGGCTTGATCCAAGTGTCAACCCAGGGATCAAGATATTTGTTGGCCCCTGGGCGTGGCTTATCTTCACGGCGAACGCGCGGTGAGGCTTATCTCTTTCGAGTTGAGCCTCCCGCGTCGGCTATGGCGCGCATAGTGCAGATTCCCCATAGCTTTTTGGTGTGCTTGGCTTGACTCGTAATGTATGAGTGATGGTGTTTAGTTTATTATTATCACTCGAGAGAGATGTTATCTGGTCTTATAGTGCTAGACTAGATAGACTATGTGTTGTTAGCATTGTGTTGTTGAGGATTGAATTATGGAAAGCATAACTCATAAGGAGAAAGAGTGGTTTATAGTGATAAGATAGTGGTTGCTGGTTTCGAAGTTACAATATTTGCACAATGGTATGTACGGACTAATACCGTACAGGTATAATCTGATTTTGATTCCGAAGAGCAGGTTGCCTCAACACAAGCATGCAAAGCCATTTGTTTGAAAGCTTGCAGAGCTGAGAAGAGAAACAAAAGCATGTGTTTGTAGCTAGCTTTGGTGGCGAATCATGCGACTGGTCCTTTGAATACTCTGTGAATATGAGCTTTCTTTGGCTTTCCTAAAGTGGACGTCGTAGCTATGCTCAGACTATGAAAGCAAAGGTACTATGGCAAGCAGGGTGTGGATTCAAATTGAAGACAACGTCCCTAAGAAGGTCATCTCTGACGGAGCATGGATGGACTGTTGTGAATGTAATGCCTAACTATAATACAAGTTTGTCTTGCAGGAGTTATGTGGGTCTGAAAATGGTTCCCTGTTGTGATTTACGGAAGAAGACCAGGCATTTTTGACACAGTAGAAGAGGCCGCAAGGGCCTATGCTTCGGCCGCAGGTGCCTTGAGAGGAGCTAAGGTGAAGACCAATTTTCGTCTTCTTATGACGATCTGAGTATTAGTCAGAGTTCTACCGTTGAGTCTTGGAGCAGCCCCACCCATCAGATTCTACTGATCAGGGTTTTCAGACTCATCTATAAAATTAAGCCGTTTTCTTCAAGTTCTTCTAACGCTTGTCACCATGGTCCATATCTGCAAAAATGCATGAATATTAGTAGGGGCTCTTCTTTGTTGAAGAGAGCACAAGTGATACCAGGTAATACCTTTCAGTAGGGACATGGTGGCAGTTGTCCAGAGCTTTAATGGTTGATGTGTGCCGTACATTAAAACTCGGATTGCGGAAGGCTGGCGGAACTGTGCTTACTTGAGTTAACACACATGAATATGAGGTGATTTCAGGGCAGGTCGTGGTGAAACTTGCGCCTAGTGGCTTGGTCACAGAGGTGGCTCCCATTTCATATCCCTGTCTTTATTTTTTTTTGTGTTTATGGACTGGTCTGTGATCAACTACACGTCATGGCAGCTCTTTGCAGCTTTTGGTGAATTAAGTGGTCAAGCTAAGACCAGCAAGAAGCCATCAAGTTGTGCGGTGTAGCTAGCAAAATCAGAGTTATCTGGAAGGGCTACAGCTCTGGAGCGAGAGGTTTCTTGCCGCCGAGCTAGCCAACGGTTGCATGGGGCTGGAACATTTGCAATGTGAGGGCAATGCTGGCCGCAGACATGGTTGGTGGCATCAGGCACCTTGACCATTATCAGGGCTTCAGGGTTATAAGGACGAAACAAGAGAGCCTATCATACCCGTGGAGTTGGATTGTTGGAGTGTGCGTGAGGGCAACGAACTGTCTGGCAAAAACGGGATAGTAAAATTGCAGGTCGTTAGGAGTAAGTGGACAGGGAGAAGTTAGTCTGCACGCCTTGATCATGAGCCATTGTTGTCAGCCTGCAGGTCAGTCGAGCTTGGGGACTAATTTGACATCATATACTGAAGATCTAAGTCATTGTTCATGGTGGATCAGAAGCTCATGAAAAGCAGCATGTGTGCTAGTGAACTAGTGAAGATTATCATGCCGTTAGCTGCATACGTCTTTGATCATGAGCTAGCGTTGTGACAAATTGAACTAGATCATGGAATAGATCGACAGAAGGTTGCCATTGCTCGTGGTTGACGAGTAGCTTGATACGGCCTGTGTATATTCAAGGCAATGGTCACTGGAGACGATTGAACAATTAGATTAAAATTGTCATCGGTTCTAGTGTGGTAGTCGTGAACTCTGAAATCGTAGAGAACACGGGGAGTTGCGAACTGGTGACTTGGAGTTGCAAAATATCATGAGCACAACATTTTCCAAAGGCGTTTTTTGCAAAGAACTTGATATGAGGACTATGCTTTCTTGCTCATTCCAGTATGAAATCGCAGTCGGCATGAATGCATCAGCCGACGATTATCCACATGTTTGCCATTAGCTCTTGGAAGTCGAAACAAGCATACCACATGAAATGCATCCTCCCATTTTGACAAAGAGAAACCAACACTTAGTAAGCTGTTCAGCGTCCGAGAAATAATTTCAGTTGAACCAGTCAATGACCCCTCATTCTGAAAACCAACCGGCTAAGTGGGTTGGCAGTTGCTTCCACTTAATGGTAACTGCAATAGTCAATTTCCTATGTGAACATACTCGGTAAATTTCCGAAGGTTTCAATTTTCACTCGGAAATCCTCAAAATCAGTCGGCTAGCATGTAATTGGTTGCCGGTTCTCCCCGTTGGTTGAAGCTGTTAGTAGAGCTATTCACCTAGCCTCCTATATTGCTTACCCTGTGGTTGGATATTTGTGCCTTGCATGTGCATAACCTGGGTGATGTTGGGTTCAATCCTTCAACATGTGCCTTAAACCGTCCATAGGCCCCTCAATGGGTTGTGTGTTGAGCTATAGGCTCTGTCAATTCACTGGACGTTAAAGAAACTTTATCTTTATCTTTATCTTCCTAAAATTCAGCTACTACACTCGACCAAGTTTGCAAGACTAGGTATGCACACCTCCTTGCTAGGAAATAGCTTATAGTAACAATGAAATGGCACAATATTGTCAAAGTACAATTCAGCTCTTAAGCTAAGGGCCACCTCTCACTCTAGTCCTTTTCAAGGTTCAAATAAAACTAGAAAGCCTCCAAGCTTTGCTAAAACATCTAGCAAGCTCTAAGCCTCAAGCTTCTAAATACTGGATCCTTGCAAATGATCGTACAAGTTAAGGCATTTAGTAAGAGCTAGAAAAAATATTACTATTACTCTTCAACACTAAGAAGCTAAAACCAAACAAGACTAACCAAGGGGGAATGTTATTTCCTGAGCCACGAGTGAGAAAAAAGACCGGAAAATGAAACATGAGCGACAATGTACCAAATTCATTTGTATCCACTGAAATAGAACAATGTCCCAGTGGAAACATGGTCATGCCCAACCGCTGTAAAATTATAAGCATGTCACGGATATTGGTCTGGTTGCATGGAATATTTGTAGATTATTTTTTGTAAAAAAAATATAGACGCCAAAGGGCTACTGCCTTCCAGCTGAAAGGTGGACGCTTTCATGACACACCAGACTGTGGTTTGAACCCACAACCACATCCAACGTGGTATGCCCACTAGGCTACATGCTGGTTGTCTTATTTTATGTATAATGTACTCTGTTTGCTCCCCATGGACAAATTGGGGCACTCTGCATAACGTGGTGATATATGTAATATAATAAGAAATTAAACTACATCAATATGAATACAATACATTAGGAAGACACCCAATTACTTTGTCCACATACGTAGGAAAAGTTCATATATATTTTGGAGGATCCTGCATTTGGTCGTATTTATTCCTCAAAAAAGCAGCGAAATGCAACATTTTTCTTATATGAAATGTGACACCAACAGTTAGTAGCTCAGTTGGTTAAGTGCACTGAGTGCCACCCAGATGATTCTGGGGTCAAATCTTGCTACTGACGGGTGTGGTATGGTTCCTGGGCGGTGTCCCACTCATTCGCCTCCATGGCGCATAAATGAAAGAGGTTATTTTCTCCTCTCGCTACAAAGGGGCCTGATTTGTGAGCTGTCGCTCCTAGGTGTTTTTTAAAAAAAAAACAATGTGACCTTTTTTGCGAACTACAATTCAGACTCGGATGCGCTTTTGATATGTCATAGGAAGTGGGCCTTCTGGGAACAAGGTGGTATCTCTCATTTCTCTCATCTCTGTAACTCTGGAGGGTTTGTTTCTCCGAGGCGACTTCTTCTCTTTATGCTCATAGAGCTTTATCCTGGGATACTGTCACATCCGAAATCCCTCCTGAATGGATTTCTCTCTGTTCCCCTCCAGCTAACATTCGTCCTTTGCAAGCTTGTTAGGTGGCTCTGATGGTTAATTTGGATTGTATGCTCTCTATGCCATCTCTAGATCTAACCAAGTTGTTGAGGGTTGGAGATTCGTGGTGGACAGTGTGGGAACTTTACTTTCACCTACCCCCTTCTCTGCTCATAAACATCAGGGTGTTTTCCTTGGAGACTGGAGACATCAGCTCTACTCCCCCTCATGTTATCTTCTATTATGCTGCCAATTTTCGCTGGTTCCTTTCTGCCCCCTTGCAGATGCTTCAGTTCGACCCAACCGAGTGGAAATGGATGTCTAAAAAACATTTGGTTATATTGTTAAGTTGGGTTACTCCTTTAATCCCCCTATTTTTTCCAGCTCTAAGTGGAAAGATAAGCGGCAACAATTGTCTGATATCCCTGCTGATTGGAAGCCTATTTGGAAAGACATTTGGAGAAAGGATAAAACGGCCAAGGTAAGTGGCTTCTTGTGGAAGTTGGTCACTTTATTCTTCTCGTTTTTAGCTTTATCTTTGACTCTCCCCCTCCTTGCTCCATCTGCTCATCTCAGAGCTGCGTGACGATTGAACATTGCTTGGTTAACTGCCCCTTCTCCACTTCTATACGGTCTGCTGCTAGCAGATACTATGCCCTATGAAGACCCGACTTTTCTTCGAATCCTTCTGTTATACTCTTGAATTACCTTAACCAATAAAATCTCAGTTACATAAGCAGACTATGAATGAATCCCAGTTTGATGATGAACCACCCATAATACATTCAGAATGGCAATGTGTGGTCCCCATGTCTTGTGTGAGCAACCTTGCGTGCGCATGTCTTGTGGAATATTTTTGGAATAGCAGATGCTCTTGGGTCTATTCAGGTGCCCAACCTTATGTTAGAACAGTGTTGTATACGGTTCACTCAGACATTATGTTTGAGACCCGCAAGGCTTGGTGTACTTTGTGTGCAGAGAAGTTCCGAGAGAAAGAGAAGGCAGTTACTCGCTGATTTTGACAGCACCTAGGGAAAAAGGGGATGTCTCGGCTCCAGAACTTCGGATTCAAAGGTTCTCTGGAACGACAGTTTCCCTCCATGCTGGGAGCTTGGCTAGTGCTCAACATTTTCCCTTGGACGGCGAAGAGTCCGACATCAATTGGAGACATAAGAGAGGCCTTAGAGGAGGAAAATCTAAAGCTCAAATGTCCTATGATTCTTCTAAATGTAAAAGGGGTTCTGCTTAGTTCTTCTTGCGTGCTGCTCCTGTTCTCCTTCTCTCTGCTTTCTGCTGTTCATGATCTTTGGTGAAACTTGAGCCTTAGGACACGTTCTTCCGGCTCGTTTCTTCTTGATTTTCTCTAAGCTTAATAGGGATAGTGCTTAGTCCTTCTCGTTGCTCTGGGATTCCACTCCTCTTTGCAGCTCTTTTAGAATTTGGTCACGGGCCGGCGCCCCCTTTTTCATCCTTTATGGTTGTAATCGAGGTTATTTGTTCCTCACCCCTATGTAATACAATTCTGGCCCTTCCATCGGCCTTCTCCTTAAAAAAAAATTAAAAATAAAAAAATGAAAGAGAGAGGTGCCACAAACAGCCCAAACTACCGTCATAGTTTTACTATGTCGCCATTGGACCTTCCTCGCCCTAGAATTCCAAGGCTAACCACACACAACCACAAACAACGTGACCAGGTTTGGTTGAATGATGGTTTTCAAACTGACATATGATACGATTTCACGTGTGGTATCCCTTGGTATGCTTCACGACTTTATCGAGGTTATTTTTTCCTCTGTCCCTCCCTTTTTTTAATGCATTGGGCAACCATCAATGGTTATACAGAGAGTTTCCCCCAGTTAGAGTTTCCCCCAGTTAGCCTTGAGGTCTCCCAGGTGGTTATTTTTTCCACCTTTTTATGAACGTTTATTTAAATTAATTTGATTAAAAGGGCCTCTGTCCCCTTTCCTTAAAGAAAAACAAACAAATTGCAATTGGGGTTTCAACGAACGAAAGCTGGACCGTATCTCGTTCGTCTTTTGATCGACAGCGTCCACTCAGAAACCAAAAGAATTGATTTTTTAGCTGGAGTTCCACATTTTTCGTGCCGTCCACGGACGAGAAACAGAAACGGCGAGTATTGTGCCACGTCGGGGAAGAAGTGGAGGAGCCAAACGTCTCGTCTCTGTTTTGGCGGCACAGCCACCACGGCCCTTCAGTTCATGTTTGCTCTCGGGACGGTGTCGCCTGAAGCTTGGTTGCACAATTCCATGCCGCAATCTTAGGTTGCTGCCTGCATCTCCTCTCTCTTCTCGTAGGTAGGTTTAGAGAGTCAGCAAGATTTCTTATAACTTGGTTGTGCTGTTCTTTATCTTTGTGTTGTTCTATGCAGGCCGTGTCCTTGCGTCCTGAAGTCCAGACTTTAGCAGTTGGAATTTGACCTTGATTTTTTTCATTGGCAGTCTGAAGCGTGGTATTTCAGCTCAAATTGGACCGTGCTTTAGAATTGAAACTGTGCACCTGATTCTGTTGAGTAGGTTGCGTGTTCTGGTGCAGTTTCTATCTTTGCGGTTCGTTACGTGTAACATGGAGAAATGTTTTGTTTCTTCTTACAGGAATGCATTGAGCTAATTATCAATTGTTTTTGGCACGGGCTTGTGTCGCAGTTTTGCACCAAGCTAGCAGGTCTGACTCAGATTTTTCGGTCTTCTCCAGAAGTGTGCCATTGACACTTCTTCTTGGTGAGACATCTTTGCGATACGTAACACTTGACCTTCAGCTGAGTAAAATGGCAAACAGGCCACGGAGGGAGGTTAGGAAAGTGATAGTTGAGAGGGATAGCGACTCTGAGGAAAGCTCTTCAGAAGAAGATGAAGACCAAGTGTCGGAAGAAGAAGCTAAAGAAGAACAAACCATTATGAAGGACGATACGGAGGAGGAGGGTCACGAGGAAGAGGAAGAAGAGGAGGAAGAAGACACGTCGGCCAAAAAGAGGAAGCGCATTACTATTAGTCTCAAAGGGGCCAAGCTTTGTAAGGTTTGAGTCACTGGCTGTGCATGAAATCCGTGTACACTTTCTCTAAATTCCGCCTCCTTCCATGTTTTTCCATCTTACACTAGTGTTCCACTTAAACAGGTTTATGAGTTGTGATGTAAGGGATGTCAATTGATGCATGAAGCTGTGTTTGATGGAGCAAAGATTCTGCTCCTACAGTTCCGTCATGTGTAAAATTTCCAGCTTAGTGATAATTTGACAACTATAAAGTTGTGGAACAATTCTACTAAGAAGTAGAAACTTCGGTGTATTTTGCTAGCGTTTCACTGCAATGCATTCAACTCACGGAAACGGATTGTCGATAACCTTCCATGCTGGAAAATTTGGAAATGTACACTACTAACCTTTCAGAATGGGGGGTTTCTTACAAGTGTTTACTCTAATTGAAGTTTTTGTGGAGAGTATAAGAAGCTTAACATGGTTCCCATTTTTGGAAGCCATGCGTGGGCCTTGCAGTTTCCTGTTTGATTCAGTCAACACTTAGAATCTAGTTCAGGGGATTCTTTGTGGGAAAAGTCACACATTGATGCCATGAATGTAAATGTACCTCTATGACTGTCTTCATGTGCAACTAGTCAACAATTGTGCTGGTGCTGTACTTCCACCTTCTTTCAGCTTGGAGATAAAAACTGGAGGGCACCATGACCTTATCTCAACAATCTCTGTTTTTATTTACTAAGAGATTCAGGGATTGGACAGGTGTGCAAGGCCAAGGACCATCAGGCTGGTTTTGTGGGTTCGGTCTACATGGATTGTCCTAACAAACCCTGTTTTCTCTGCAAGAAGCCTGGTGAGTATCCTGAACTCCCACCTGTATCTTCTTTTTTCTTCCTCACTTCCTCCCTCCCCACTCCTCTCGGTGCACACAAATCAGTAAATAGGCAACACACATGGGCTGAGCAGGTACGGAGGTAGCAATCTAGGTTGTAGGTGGTAATGACAGGGTGCAATCTGCAAGACAACATGCATTGAGCATTCAGTTATGGCAGGTCATACAACTGCCACGTGTCCTCACAGAGCAGCAACAGAGCATGGGGTGGCCCCGGCTCCACGGAGGCATTCGCTGGGGCTTGTTGATTTTGTACATGAGCGTCAGCTTCACAGCCACCTACCTACTGTATGCTTCCTGTCCCCTTTTGAGACGCTTGTGTGGACTGATGTAAATGTAGTAGTAGTTTGTCTCATAAAGAGAGCTATCTCATGTGTTTCTTGATTTCCCTATGGGGTGGGTTTGTGTGTTTGGCCATTACAGGGAGTTCTTAACATTAATTCTGGTTCTTCTGGGTGGAGTGTTTCTATGTCTGTGTGCATGGAGAGATTTAGGAGAGCTGTGTGGTGACATGCATTGTATTCACAGTATAGGCACATCAAGAATGTGCATTCAGTCAAAGTTGTGTGCTCGCATGTAAAGCATAATATTTGAATTAAACACCTGTGAGATTCTGAAGTGGGTGTGAAAATTTGGTTTGGGATTTCCATCATTCTGAACCAAAGAAGATTTTGTTGGTGGCATGGCAACACTTTTCAGGTGAAACCTGCACCATTGATTCCAAATGTTGTGGACAGTGCCATAATCCGGCTGCATAGTCGGCGGGTGACATACATGGAGTTTCACCCCACAAAAGATAACCTACTCATCTCGGGTGACAAGGTGCTTATGAGCAGAGGGAGGGAAGGGTCCATGCAATTCTTTTCTCATGCTGAGTTGTCGAAATAGTTGAGGTGACAGAAGGTGTTACTCAGGGTTAAAACTAATAATTGTATTAACAATTGGTACCTCTTTCTACTGTGGTGGACAGAAAGGGCAGATTGGAATCTGGGATTTTGAAAAGGTGTTCGACAAGACAGTCTATGACACGGTGCATAGCTGCCTGGTCAATAGCATCAAGTGAGTTACTTCCATAGCACACTGACGTAATCAAGTACGTGCTTTCTTTATATGTGCTTATTGTATTCATTTGGTATATCTCAATTTCTGATGGTTTACTTTGGGTGCTCTATGGACCTAGTCAGAAACTGCATGCATGCACACATCAGCACATTTATCAGTCTTTTACCAGGTGTTTATCATAGTAATGCTTAACCTGTTTGGAAGATGGTGGGGAAAAAGGCAGAGTGCACTACCTGCTGATCTTCAGGAAGATACTGATGGTGTGCCTTTGCTGCCTCCTCCTAATGTACAGATTTCATCCCGGGAATGATGGCATGATCTACACAGCATCGTCAGATGGCAAAGTGTGTTACACGGACTTGGAGACGGGGATGCCTCAGGGTCTTGTTGATCTCAACCCTGATGGTTGGGCGGTAGGTCTCTTAACTGTTTGCTATTTGTATGAAGATAGTTCTTTAGACTCCTGTTTCAAGTTCAGTTTGCTTACCACAATTTTCCCTCTGACTTTTGCTGTAAGATATATAGTGTGTACATGTGCTCATCACGTGTAGGACCCCACAACTTTCTCAAAATATTGTTTTTTTCTCTTTTTCTTCGTCCATTTCATTTCTACTGTGGGGGACAGATGCTCCTCAGATGAAACCTTCTCTCTCTTCCTCCCTCTTGTTGTCTTGCTCTGCACATGTAGGCGGATTGGCGATGCAGATTGAAGTATAGCCTGTGTTCGTAGAGGGAAATGGTTTGGACAAATTCACTCTAATCTCTCTCTTCCCTCATGCAACGTTTTTAAGAGAAGAGGATTGTGTGTTGAGCCGCCAGGGTCCAGCAACATGGAGGATGATGTATGCTATGGATGTCAACACCCAGCGCAACGTGACCCTGGCTGCCGACAACTTTGGCTTTCTTCACCAGTATGTGCATCCCCTGGCCCTTTTTGCATTACTGAATTACATGGATTACTTCCTTATACATTGTCTTTGGTGTATTTTTATAACATGGGCTTGTATAGGGTCCACGTATATCAACATCATGAAGAACATGTGAAAGTCATGGGGTTATTGAGTGTTTTTGCAGGGTTGACATGCGCTCGAACAAGGTTATAGGGAAGCCCATGGGAGTTCACAAGAAGGGCACAAAGGTTGTAGGCTTGCACTGCCACCCTATAGACCCAGACCTATTTCTCACCTGCGGAAATGACCACACGGTAGACTACATACCAAACTTTTCTTTTTTGCCAAGACCTTTCTACTGGCCGTCACACATGTACACAGTAGACTTTCATTTCAGGGCCTCGTGGCAGTAAATTTCAGAGTCCTAAAACTTAAGTCTCTGAGTTATTACTCGTATTAACATAGTATGGAATCCAAACAAAATGTGCTGTATTTGCTGATGTCATTATGACTTTGTCTCTCCCATAACTCTGGAAGTATGCTCAAGTAATTGTGTGGTATCTGCATGTACGAAGGAGCTTCATGATCTTAAAGTTCACCTCGGGAAGGACGTGTCTGTGCAGGCCAAAATGTGGGACATGAGAATGCTGGACTCTTCCAGCCATCTTGTGGTGCTTCCTCATCCCAGGGTGGTCAACTCTGCCTATTTTTCCCCAGTTACAGGGAACAAAGTTTTGACTACGTGTCAAGACAACAGAATACGAATCTGGGACTATATTTTTGGCGATCTATCCGAGCCGAGCAGGGAAATTGTGCATAGCCATGATTTTAACCGCTACCTCACTAACTTCCGTTGTGAATGGGACCCAAAGGTTGACTCTTTGACTCTATTTCTGAACCCACCCAAGTTATTAGACCTGCCTTGGAGTACGGATCTGCTATATGGGTTGATAACTCCAACCAGGCTAAGTCTCTAGAATCCATTCAAGTGGGGGTGCTTAAGGAGTGTATGTCAGCATGCTCCAAAACAGCCAATGTGGCTGTTCGGGGTGAGTTTGGCATTCCGTCCTTAAGCTCCCGACGAGATGAATTCAGGTCAGATGGTGGGGTCAGCTGCAACATATGCCCAACACCAGATATCCTAAGTTAATCGACTCTATATCTTGGAAACAGGACCGCCCTGTCAAACAGGCTAAGTCCTGGCAGAAGAGAGTAGAAGCGATCCTCGAGGACCTGGACCTGGATCCGCAAGTCTTGACCCTGCTGGATAAATCTGACTTAGAGGCTGTAGTGTCCTCAGCCATGTCTGTTGCCATGAGATTGTCTGATGAAAATGAAGTTAGGCAGAAAACTTCCCTGAACTTGTTTCCAGTCTGTGACATGGGGGAGGACATCTTGGATGACCTCAAGGGTCTACCCACTCTCGGCACGAGACTGAAATTTAAACTCAGGGCAGGAAGCCTACCTTTGAACAGCAAACAGAAGCAGAGAGGAAAGGGAGAGTGCAATTGCCCATTGTGTGGGCAATCTGAAGACAGTATTCATTTTCTGATACACTGTCCGGGGTTCTCTCACCAAAAAAATGCTCTCTTCAAATCTATTAAGGGAATTGTGCCTGTACCCCTGTTTACCAACTTTGAAAGTCTCGAGGCTGAGCCAAAAGCCCAGGCCCTCCTGAGGCCTAGTTTTTGGGCAAATCACACACAGCAGATTGATGCTTGTGTGAAGGGATTTCTAGAGGATATCTGGAAAACCCGGATTAATTCTTTATATGGAGGTAAGTCTTACTACCAACGTCAGCCCCTGACAGAGGTAGGTTCTGTCCCTTTTGTTCCCGCTCAAACTGGGCGCGGGGTCAATGGCCACAAGGCTACAGCAAACAACGTCTTATGAGTACAATCTGAACCCACCCAAGTCAGATAGATATAGAGCAATCAATACTTTCCGGTTGGAGATATCCAAGTCTTGTAAATTTTTTGCTAAGAGTCTCAAAAAGTTGTTGGGAAGGTGCATGATCTTTGGTTTTCTGTGGCTCCAATGTTTTTGTCTGTCAAAGACTGGAAGAAGGAACCATGTGAAGGTGAATCCAGGATATTGCTCAGGCATGCATACCTGGTCTGCTTCACATGTATTTTTATCATTCCGCCCAGTTTGTGGATATATCCGACTGATGAACATGATGGAGTCTTTAGTTGGCACTGAGATTCCTTGTTCCTATAGTCACATGCAAGTTCTGCTTCCAACCAAAAATTCTTGAAATGTTGTCGAGTGCCCATCTTTAGTGTCCTTAGCACTGACACAGTAGAAAGGGCAGTGGATTGAACACAGGAGCAACTTATGCAAGCGTTTGCTGCTATGTATGAATTTACACATATGCTTCATTTTACTGAGACACTGGTACAATTTGGCACAGGACCCCTCGGAGTGCTTGGCAGTCATAGGACGCTACATCAGTGACGATTTCAATGGAGTTGCATTACATCCTATTGACTTCATCGATGTGAGCACAGGACAACTAGTAGCTGAAGCAGTTGATCATAACATTACGACCATCAGCCCTGTCAATAAGTTACACCCTCGGCTTGATGTCTTGGCTACCGGCAGCTCCAGGTTTGCATCTGCCATTTAGCGAAAGAGTGAGACATGTAGAATAGAGAAAGAAGGAGCATTTCTCCTGAGTTTTGTGTGATGTGTTCATTACAGTCTATGGAGACATAAGAGGTGTAGTGGCATGGCTGGGTGTGTGGGCATGCGCGTGATTGGACTGGATTATTTGGTATGGGTTAAATGACCTGATACAGGAAAGAGAAGTTATTTTAATGTCCAGCAGATTAACATCCAGCAAAGTTTGAGAAAATACAAAAGAAGAAACCCGCAGCCTGTCACCATTGATGGTGGCGGGCTCCAGGACAGCGTCTAGGCCCCATGGGACAAATTAGAATGACAAGAAGCCAATTAAAAAACGATGCCTGCAGAGAGAATAAGGGTACAAGCGCAAAGAAGAGAGACAGAACCAACGAACTAAATGGAATGAAATGAAATGTACTTCACAACGTCCACGGAAAGCTCAAAGAGCTTATGGGACAAAAGGGAGAAACCAGAAAGAAGAGACAAAACCACAGCCAAAAGCAGCCCAGAAGCAACTGCTGCTGAAGGGTTTGCCTAAGGGCCAAGGCCTCATGCAGATAAGCTGCCAAGCATTTATGATCCTTATAATGGAAGACGTCAGTGAGAGATGGGGTTCCACGGAATAGAAACTTGTTAGTGTGCACAAGGGTCCCCTGGGAGAGGAAGAAGAAAGAAATGAAGAGACTTTATAACAAAAGAGCCTTGTGAAGATATGTGGTCAAGCATCGTAATGAAAGACATCAGCAAGGGATTGGGTGTTCTGGAATAGGCAATGGTATCGACCTTGGATCTCATGATAGAGAAGAAACAAGTAAAAATTCAGTCAGTATCTCTCAATCTCTCCCAATCACTCAGTCAGTATCAATCACTGTCAATCTCCCTCCTGTCACCTCTCATGCAAGCCAGGCACAAGCAGTCAGTGTGCTCTAGATTGTCCCATCTACCACTCTCTATCCGCAGGCTGTGTGAGCCCACCCCAAACCTTCCCAATGCCCTCTAGAAGTGAGGGAATAAAGTTGCAGACAAATAATTGGGCTGTGAGGTTCTATTGTAGCCAAGGACCAATGTGTGATGCAGCTTTGTTGTAAGATTCTCAGGTTTCCAGGTCTATTGAGCTCCACGGTTCCTGTCCAATTACGTTGTTGCAGTCATGTTTGGAAGAAAATTCCAGACCTTCTGCATTTTGTGGCAGTAGGGATGCAACTGATAAGCCATGTGGAGACCAACAGGTTTTTAAACCAGCTGCTTTGAGTAGCAGGTGACCACCTGCATGTATACATGGGCCTTGGATACTGACAAAGATATCTGGTTGCAGATCTCTATTTATCTGGAGACCCAAAGAGGAACATGACTTGGAAGAGACTGAGGCTGAAATTGAGGATTTGAAGTCAAACAAGGTTCAAATTTACCAGGTTGATGATGGTAAAATAGGGAAACGTAAAGGTAAGTTTGATGACCATGATGATGACGACTTTTGCAAGAAAAAAGGAGGTGGTACGTCCAATCTTGCTGGGCCCTCAAAAGTGGTGTGTCCTCCCTCCAAAAAAGTGTCGAGGTCACAACGAAAGTAAACAGAAAAAATGGCTAGGGAGGCAGTGCCCCACATCTCTTTCTGGTCAAGATGTAGTGGCATATGTGGCAAGTGGAATGATGCAAATGAAGAATTTGTCAGCATGGAGCTTTGCAGTGGTTACAGTTAAATCAGCCTTTGTCCAATCAAATCAAAGGGTCTTCGGGTGTAAAACCCCTCGCGCAACTCCAGTAAGAGCTACGCACTCCTAGAAAGCCCTGGATGCAATCTGGTAGCAGTTTTAAAAGAAGCGGCTAACTTATTTTGGAAAGTCGTTCTAGTGAGATGAAATTGAACGTTGCCTCTAAAAGTCTCCAGGGGCTAGAAGCTTAGGGCGCAAAGCATTTATCCAACTATTTCATCAGGAACTCTACTTGGAAGTGAACCTCACAGCAACGAGGCATACCAGGTGTTTTCTTGTTGGATGTTTCAATTTTGACAAGCTGTAGAGGTACTCCTGTGGGCCTGTCAGTGATGTACAGTTTTGACTTGTTTAAGTGGAGGATTAAGCAAGGAAGAATGCTGCTAGGTGACAGGAAAAATTCGGGAAGCTTAAACCTTGTTTGAGTTGATTGAATTATGTAAGGTTGTTAGAGCCATTCTCGGTACGCAGATTGATGTGACTGAGAGTTTGGAATTCCGAGGCCCATAACAGCTAAACCACAAACTTAGATCCAGAATGTATCCTCTTGTCTTCAGAAACTTTCCGTGGGCTAATTTTGCATGGAAGTTTTATAGGCAAACTTTCCGATAGCCGAATACTAACACTCTGACATGCCAACCTCTGTAAATTTTGAATGTGTTGCAGTACCATTCAATAATGTATATTGTTACCTGCATGGCTTGGAACACATGCAAAAGCACCCCAATCTGAACAGCTGTGCCAGCATACACATCAATGACTGAAAGATAATTGATTGGTGCTATAGCTCTGGGCCTGAAAAAGGACTCATCCTCACCATGAGGTAGACTAGTTACAATAAAAGCTACCCCACAGACCACTTTTGATGGAGGATTATTTTGTGTCTCCAACTGGTGGTATACTGCATAATAGTATCCAGGGATATGGCCTTCTCACAGATTGAAACTAATGATCAAAACCTTTCTTTCACAATTGACTGGTACACTTAGTTGATGGAAAGATGTCGAGGAGGACAAGAAAAGCGCTATGGCAGCACCAATCTCTAGGGGTTCTGACAATATTGTTAACATAAATCACCTACCTCTTAGCAGCAATCAACCTGTCTGAGGATACTTCAATACCACCCCAACACGGCAATGAAACTATATCCTAGCAGCTAACTATCAATCTCCCTATGCAGGAACATTGTATGTTGGCAAGTCCTTGCTGTTGAACAGAATGAATTGCAGGAGATTATGTTTGATGGAGCTGGTAGCCTCCTGCACTAAGGCAGTCTCTGCATCTGTGAGTTCACCTTTCCGATAATTACTGAGAAATGCTATCAAGCTTTTCACTTGGTATTTATCAACTGCAGTTGTTACCAACTGACATAAAAGGTCAGTCAAGGGCTCAAACTTGTCGTGGAAAATGAGTTCAAACAATGGGTCGAACAGAAACTTCGAAAGGTCCTCAATCTCTCCCTTCGTGTATCTGAAACATGGCCAACTAATTCAGAAGGCAAGAGACTGACAGAGGCTCAAGAAAGCCACAAATAGAGATCAATGGGTTGGCTTTAAACTGGACATAAGATGTTACGTAGAGTCCCCAATATGTTTAAAGATCTTTGATGCCATCACTCTATAAACATTAAATGCATCCAAATGAATACAGTAAGAAGATAAGCCTGATGGTGAGGTAGCCGGGGCAGATTGTGAAGTAAAACAGGAGTCTTGCCACTCTCCCTCAAGAGGCAAAGAAAGAGATAAGATGTACCTTCTGACAAGGTCATTGAGCGCTGACTCCTGAAGCCCACATAGTTGTGACAATTTCCAGCCTTCAATTCTGTCATTTCCACAATAAACAATGCGACCCACGACACCTGACGGCAACACATCCACTCTGCAGTACCTGTTCTCAAACAAGGTTGAATAGCTCTTAATTTTGTTTTCAGCCTTCATCCACCAGCCTGGTGAAGTTACAGATATAAACTGCAAGTTGCCAGGTAGAAGTCCACCAGTGCATTTCGGTCGGGTAATTGGAGGAAGGAAGGGCCTTGGCCATGAATGCTCTGTAACAGGCTCCTCAGAAGGGGCAATGGAGCTTGGGCAGAGAACCCTTCCATCAGGGAGAAGAGGACGGGTAGCCAGCCTCATAATCGTTTCTGCAAGGGCCTTACCTGCTTCTTTTGAGCAGAATTTATCTAGCTTCGGCACTTTCTTACCACAGCGTACACAGGCTTCCCGTGGAAAAGATGGCACTGTCACTGGTTTGAAAATATCCGTCCACAATCACTCTGCCATCATAAATAATGCCCACCTGACAAAACCAACAGTGTATTCTATGGATGAAACGCGTACGATTGGTGTCATCAATACGATTTAACCATTATAGACACTTCTGGATAGGACATCCATCACTAAACTAATACCTTATTAGATATCAGTCAAAAAAACCTTTCAAGTTCAAGACAGCAGGGGAGGGGAATTTAAGTGCAATGTTGACAACCTTGTTTATGGCATGAAAAAGATCTAGGTCAACATGTCTTTCACCGCATGTGACGAGCAATGAGCATTGTTGCTTCAGTTTCCGTGGGACATCCTCTTGTTCATCTGCAATGCAGCGCTATAATCATGAATGGACAGTAGTATTGGTCAGAAATGCACCATGGAAAATCATCTATCCCCTGCCTTCCCCTCTGTCTACTCTTTTTCTTTCTGTGGTTCACCTGTGCCCCTCGGAGGGTATCTATGTACCTAGTAATTTTCTTCTCTATTTATATGGACATATTCGACCCTTGCCATCATCTACTGAGTGGAGGATTAAGGCTTTTGAGTGCCTCTACTACAGATTGTTTAATGATAAGCAAAATGGCTGTGAAATGCACCTGCACTCTCCTCGGTTGATGCTTCCTCTGGATCTTCATCTGGCAGTGGTTCTTCACACTCGTCCGCAAATCTCACGCTCCCTATTTCCAATCCCCTAGTATTCAGAATATCGGTTTCTTGCTGCAGTGTAATTCCAAAATAATCCCAGCCACAAACAGTCCTCTCTCCTTTGGAGATCTCGTTTGGAAGCTTTACATTGCTCCCATGGACCATTTCAGGCCTGCATGGATGTAAAAACTTCCTCTTCCTTAGCTTCCAGTGGACATAATAAATATTTTGGTTTTTCCCTCTGTGTCACACTCTTAGGTTTTCAACACTTGGGCCCTTGTAAAGAATCAACATGCAAAAGGAAAATTCACTCATGAGGGGCAAGATTCAAATTAAATGTCATAAGGCATGCGCAGCAGGACAACTGCCGCTACCTCAATATCTCCATCCAGCATCAATTCTTTTGCACAGGTTCTTGCATGTCAGGCTCTCAATTTAGTTCACACAGTTTGCCAATCTGTGACATCTATGATGCAGCGCCATTCACAACACAGGCAGATTTGGCAGATTCTCTCTCAGGCATTCTGCCTTCCTGCCATGGTTGAGTCCTTGGTTCTGTGGTTGTACAGATCCTTGCTGTTCTAAGTGCCCATCGGGCCTCCTGTGGGCATAATAAATGTCTTTCTGTCCTTCTTTGTTTCCTTCTGTGTCTTTTGGGCCTCCTGTGGACATACTAAATCTTGGTATGCTCGGGTGTCCAACTTTTTTGAGTGCAATGGACTCTCCAGTGTTTTCCTACTGCCACAAAACATGGGGCGGTGGATATTTTCGTCCAATTGGACTGCAATAGATACATCAGAAGAGAACTTATGGAACTGCATATCAGGTGGACATGGAAACCAGCCACTCTGACAACTCCGCAAGTGTATCGGGAGATATTCTTGGTTCTCCGTGCCGATAGGATCTTGCAGCCTAATTACCTGTCTGCAGCCCTTTCTCCCTCTCATCTAGGGCATTGGGGAGGTTCAGAATGGGCTCCACAGTCTGCGGATAGAGACTGGTAGGTGGGAAAACCTGCAACATGACAGACTAAGCCCCACTTGTGCTGGGCACTACAGGGAAAGTGAAGAACATTTCGTCTTTCACTCCCCTTTACACTATGAAATATGTGGGAGATTCCTGTCAATTCCGGGATGACCAATCTCTTGCGGTATTCTTCCATTATGAGGATCAGAAATGCTTGGCAGCTTACCTGTATGAAGTGCTGACTGTTAAACAGGATTGAGCTTTAGCTGCATTTGGCCTGTTTGTGGCCCCTCTCTCTTTGTGGTTTCTTTCTTCCTCTTATTACGACATTGAATTTCTTTTTCTTCATCTTCATCTCTGGAACTTTTGGTAGATCAGCAGGCGCTCTTGAAGAGTTTCAGGATCCAAGTAACATCTCTCTCAATGAAGAATGACAAACTGCATTCAATTGTAGATAAACAAGGATATTCACCTTTGTTCTCCCTGGTTGTCGCTTCCTTGAGACCTTCATCCAGTTGTGTCTCCATCTCTGTCCACAGTTACTCAAATGTCAGGCCTCAACATTCCAGGATGTGATTGCCACTACTTTTCACAGTGAATTTCATATCCCAAAACAAACAGACAAAAACACTGTGAATTTGAAGGCAACTAACCTTTTGTTCCTCATCTCCCTTGAATCCACTCATAAGCTATAAAGAAAGCACTCTTAGAGCTGTTCTTGTATCCTGCTTCCTTCGTCCCATAAGCTCTTTGAGCTTCCCATGGACATTATGAAGTTACTTTCTTTTGCTCTTTGAACTTCCCGTGGACGTTAGAAAGTACCATTTCATTGCATGAGGTATACTGTCAACTTGAGTAATTCTTTGGTTTTGTTTTGTCATGTGCTCCTTGGTTGATCTACTTCTGTCCCTTTACCCCATTGGACCTACCCTGGACTGTATTCTGTTCTGTCTCTCTCTTCTTTGGAAGTCATAAAGTACCATTTCATTTCATTTCATTTCATATTCTCTCTTCTGAGGGAATTGGGGCGATTCAGGGTGGGCTCCCACAATATACGGATATAAGCAGGTACATGGGAAACCTTGCAATGTGAAGACCGCCTATGCCCATCATGCACTGGGCCCAACTGTTGTATCGAAACTGAAGAACACTTCTTCTTTACTGCCCTCTTTACTACGTGATCCGTGGGAGATTCCACTTTCTGCGGACATTATAAATTACCATTTCATTTCATTTCTCTCTGCCAGCCTTCAGCATACGTCATAAAATTACTTGTCTCATTTCTTGAGCAGTCAATTTCAAAACCCAAAAAAGGGTTGTTTCTAGATACACGTTGTATCATGTAGTCTTGTCCTACCCTCATTAACAATAACAAAGAAATATCTTCTGTTGCTCTCACTTACTGCCTATTCCTGCTCCATCTTCTTTCAAAACAGGTCATCAGTTGTCAACTTCCCTTTAGCTTCAGTGATGGATGCTACTTCTGAACAGTGTGTGTGAGTATGTCAACTGAAGTGGATGCAAGTTTTTCAAGGGCTAGCTTCTAAATGGATTTTGACAGGATTCATTCTTATCCCTGTCAAAGAAGCAGCAGACAGCAATTGAATGTACCTTTGCTACCCTTTGCGGCTCCATCCTTTGGAGGTTCATCAGCATCTCCACCTGTGGAGACTTTGTCTGAGGTAGCATCCTCAACAACTTTATCCTTCGGAGGTTCATCAGTGGCTGCACCCTTGGTCACTTCATCTGAGGCAGCATCCTCACAAGGTTTATCCAAGGCTTCATCTTCATCAGTGGCTACACTCTCAGAGACTTTATCTAAGGCAGCATCGTCGAGAGATTTATCCAAGGCTGTCTCCATGGAAAGTTGAGCTGAGGAATCAACTTTGGATGATTCATCTGAGGATATTTCCTCACAGAGGTCATCAAATGTCAGGCTCTCAATCCATGTGCGTAATTTGTTCATGTGAATGGAAACCAACTTCTTACCACGTACTACTTTCACGCCTCTGCATTTCAGCTCGTTTAGCACGAGGTTTGCAACAGTGAGGTCTTTGAAGCAAACAGCCTCAAGCTGCTCCAACGGATGCAACTCTGGGTAGATTAACATCAAATCAGACCCCTCCCACCCTTCGGAGAGAAGCATATGTAGTGCCATAAAAGCTTCCAAGGTGGAACCATAAACCACCACTGGAGTCATGACAGCCGCTACAACATGTGCAGCAATACCTGCCACACAATTTTGCTACAGGTGAATAGTATTCATACATAAAGGTCCAGAGACTGAAATACTGTGAGACCAGAAAAGAAATGTCATAATACACTGCAATCTAGCATGAGTTGCTGTACCCATCCTCAGCATAAATGGGCTATCCATTTGTTGTCTCTTTAGAGTGTTGTGTAGTAACAGATCTCTTGAAAGTATTTTTCTACCAAGTTCTCTTTTTTGGACACCTTCCATCCTTGGGGACCTTATAAAGTTCCTTTCAAGACCACCTTTGCCCCACTTGCGGTGGAAACTACAGGGAAATCGAAAGTGAAGAACATTTCTTCTTCTTCTTTCACTGCCATTTACACTTCGCGGACATTATAAAGGACCATTCATTTCATGTCATTTCCTTGCCATGGCTCCCTCTTCAAACATGTTATGGAAGCTTGCTTATGGGCAGAAATTGCACTCTGATTCAATAAAAAATCCTCAGTGGGACCTTGATTTGGTTCAACAGAAGAGCAAGATGGTCCAAGAGAAGAACCAAAAACATATATTTCCACAATCTGATGTACTAATAAGTTCATGCCTAAAACTTCCCTGAGACAGAATGCCTCATATCAAACAGATGCAACAACACAGTATATCAAGTAATATATAGCTGAACTTTGGTCATTGTGTCCATAAAGACTGTGGGACAAAAATTGGCAGACAGCATAAAACTGAAATGCACAACAAAGCCCAAGTCCCTGCCAGGCAGTGCCTCTCCAGTAGATGCACAACAATGTACATCACGAAAAATGCTTATGGATTTTGAAGAGTCCAGTAAGAGCTGGAATGGGAGCCTATTAACCAAAACAGCAGATAGCCAAAACTCAAACTATTTATACAGCAACAATGAAGCCTGAGTCCCTAAAAGGGAGTGTAATTACAGGAAATACCAAACACTGCACTCAGTATACAGGGTGATATATCTGAACTTTTGCACTAATCAAGGCCTCCAGAAAGAGCCTGACAAATTATGGACCAAAAGAGGCAGATAGTACAAAACCGAAACCACTCATACTCCACAATGGAGCAGTGAGGATTCAAAATGAAAATTGGGGAAGCTGACAAAATGTTAAAACATAGATGAGCTGATACACTTACATGTCAGGGGGAAAGGACTTTCATAACATTCTAGCATGAGAGAATAAAGCCTACTTGGAAGACTCGTGAGGCCACCAACCTGCAGAAATCTCAAGCTTGTGCGCAGCAAACTCGTCAGGTTTGACCACTCCAGTCATTTTACCACATCGCCTATATTTTCTAAGCTTGTGTCTGGTTTGATCTTGCAGGCCGGTAGCTAGAACCAACCAATCGAATGGTATCTCTTTGCCATCTAATAGAACAACTTTGTGCCCTTCGCGATCAATGCCCACAACATTTCCCACAACAAGATTCACTTGACAATCCAGCCCTAGCTTGGGAAAGGAATCAGCCGGGCCTGGGTCAATATCCAGTGGTGAGGAGGAAGCAGAGCGAAGACCATGATACCCAGTGGAAGAGATCAATGTGAGATTAATGAACTGCATTTTGGAGCTCAGAATTAGTGTATGAAGAAAAGAGGCCCCTGCTCGAGAGGCCCCCACTACGACAATCCTGGAATTGACTACTGCCCGAGGATGGCAGACAAGTCTGTGACTAGTCAGGAAGAGTGCACATTCAAAACCATGATATTCACCCCTTGAAAAATGCTCCAAGCTGTTATCCGCCAAAGGATCCCTGACAGTGCTCTCAACAACATTTTCATCGCCAGCTTGGACACTTTCTTGAATGGTTGGCATCCCACTGGCTGGCTGCTGGCTGGATAGAACTGGGTTGATTGGGGTCAATGGGCGAGTGCCCACACTCTGAGGTTTCCCGGTTGTGCTTTCCACTGGGGTGCTTTCTGCAATACTTACAAGCTCAATTTTGCCATGGACCATGCTTGCCTGCTTAGCCTCTAGAGTGGGGTTTCCCTCAACACTTTCCAGATTAGGATCCGGAAGAATGATGCCCTCAATGCTCCCTGGTTTAAGTCCATCAGGGTAGGTTCCATCAGTGCTTCCCAACTTAGGGTCTTGAAGGGTGCTTTCCTCCACACTTGTGGGATTAGTATCCCCAGGAGGGTTTCTCTCAAGGCTTGCCAATAGAGGTTCTGCAGGGGTGCTTCCCTCATTGTTCATTGGCTTAGATTCAACAGGGGTGCTACCTGAACCGCTTGTTTGATTACTTTCTGGTGTGCTTACTTCCTTGGGTTCCACCAGAGCAGTCACCTCAACACTTTCTGGTTTTGGTTCCACAGCAGTGACTCCCTCAATGGTTGCTGGTTTGGATTCTGCAGGGGTGCTTCCATCAATGCTTGTTGGCTTAGGTTCACCAGCAGTGCTTGCCAACATGCCTTCATTTGCAGCATCCGAGCTAGACCTTTTTTCGCTGATGACGGCTTTTCCCCACATGCGTGCAGGTGCAACATGGGACTGCTGCCGGCCGGCAACAAGCATCAAGTCCTCCACAACTTCTGGCAACTCCTGGTTTGGGAAAACTGGACAGTACAACACTGTTTTCCCCATCTCTCGCATAATTTCTCTCAGAAAGAACCGGCTATGACCCCTGTAAATGGGGTTCAACACATAAAGGATGATTACAGCGTGATTTTCACCTGGATGGTGCTTCATATGCAAGAGGGAGTCAAGGTCAAAGTGGCTTCCCAAATGCTCCAAGGGAACCCTCTCTACAACCATCGCAAACCCCACAATCTGGATCCCCAGAACGGCAACTAGGGTCACACCTGCAGGTTCCTCAAGCCTATAAGAGTCGAGGCAAAAGTTTCTCTCATTTGGAAATTAGGTGTGGTGGTAAACAGTAATAAGGCAGGCTTCAAACACAGCTGCGATTTTGAGCCCACTGATACCCAACCAGAAACAAGTCACGCTGGACTGAATGCTCACACCATTTATGCTGGGAGTTTGATTCTACAGTTAAGGGGAGATGACTTCATTTGACCTTTCTTATCTCTCAGAGAAAACCCTGGAAACCAAGTCCACAAAGATTGCTCGCTGCCTATGAGATAAAAACAAAAATGATAAAAACTGTGGTCCTTCGCGTAAAGCTCCAATTGCCAGTTTAGCAAAAGAGATACCCTCTAGGAATAAAGCTCCTAGATTGTCAGGCACAACGGACTTACAATTTGGAAATGGTCTCTTTATTAGTTCCACAATCATTGTTTGGTCAGGAAAAGCTTCCAGCAGCTCCGCCAGTCCATCTGCATCGAGTGACTTTGAAGGCCGGACCTCAAAGCCCTGAACACCAGATTGAACCGTTAAAGCAAGTTAGGGAGCCCTTTTCTAACTTCTTCCCCCTTTCTATGCTACTTCATGCACAAATAAATTTGGACATATGCTCTCCACCTCCTGGTTTTCCTACCCAGCTTGCCCAGTCTCACCAAAAGCATTTATCTAGAAAATTCACCTTGTCAACTGCAGCTTCGAATAGTTTGTTCACATAACAAGATGGCATACCAATAAGGCTGTGCATGGACATGCATAAGTGGCTTCATATCATGCAAGCTTCCTCAATCTGCAGGTTCTGTTCCACGGTGTGTAGAGAATCTTACTCAAAGAAAAAGTGCTCAAAAGCTACAATAAACATAGGAACTCTTAGGGCGCATATATTTCTTTTGAGAGCAAAACAACATTGCAACCCACTTAAGACAAGGGATGCGCGGCCAACGGCTCTAAAGCAAGAAAAGATGGCAGACCATATCACAGCAGATTGCCCACTTTTGCCAAAGGATCAAAACTAAGCAACAGTACTCGGACCATAGACAATAAGCTTCCGAAAGTTTTGGGGACAGCCTGTCATTACTCAACTGATTGCTACGCACCAGAGAGAGAGAATTTCGATGAAGCAGGTACATTGAAGTCATGTCTGAAAACAGTGGCTCATCGGATTTGACGTCAGGTGCAGGCCTGGATAGAATTCGTGTGAACAAGTGGAGCACGGGAAGGAACTGGGATGCATAAGGAAAAGCCACCATGCAGTAGTCTTTGTCCTCAAATTTCTGTACTTGGTAACCATGGTGTTGAGTTCAGTGGTTGACTGTGGAAAAGAGCTTCAGTTCTTAAAACTTTGCACTCATTAAAGTTACCTAGAGTTTGCTTGCAACTCAGTGTCAGTGAAGGTACTCTATCCACACACTAATCATTTCATATCTAGCACAAATGTATCCAAATCTTAATGCAGAAGCTTTGTTTCTATGTCTAGGCATCTAGGTTGTTGATAAACCTTAGTATTCCAGTTATTCCTCAGTAGAGACACTTAGACCTCTTTGGTCTTTCAAGTTGAAGCATGGAAGGTGATTAGCCTGGACTAGGTTCAATCAGGGAATGGTCACCTTGAAAGCACCAATTAAAAGGTCAATGGCCCTGCTTTCATATTCCTCCTCTAGGCACAACATTCTGATGCAAAACAGGTTTGTTGCTTTCAATGACAATATCTCAGGCTCTTCCCGCTCCTCTTCTACCACAAACTCTGGCTCTAGCACTGTTGGGCCTGTAACATACAAGCTGGTAAGATTTTTATACATTCATACTCTGGAGTTACTAAGATGACCTAATGACAAATGTTTTGTTTGCAATTAGATTACAATGGCTGAGATTTTAGAGAGCTTGAATGACCCCTCTGGAGCCTTGATACTGTCTAGTAAATACACATCCAAGCAGTTGAGAAACACCCAAATCCCAGAGGTGCTGGTTCAGCAGCTGGAACCTCAGCTAGATTCACACCTGCTGGACTGGCACTTGGCGAGTCCTCTGATTCCTCTGCTGCTACATGTGCTTTGACTGAAGACTTCCTTTTGCTTTTCTTCTTGAGTTCCTGTAGCATAACAATGACATTTGACAAAAGCCTTGTGTGAGCTTGTGAGAAGAGACAAACTGAGAGGGTAGTTTTAAGAGCATCATTGACTGTCTTCTCCCGCATCCAAGTATTGCAGTATTATCAGCAACCAAGGAGAATACATGTTTCTGAGAAATTTATACCATCGGCACCAAGTTGTCAAAGAGATCCAGGTCGAATTTCCCATTTAGAACAGCAATGTCCACATCAGCAGTGACAGATATCAAACCCACCAGCTTTCCCTCCGCCTGCAGTCCACGGTCTGAAGTCTGAACTTTCTTTTTTCGACGAGTCTCAGGGAACATCCATTACAATCAATCACATCTGATTAACCAATAAGAAATCAGCTGCAACTTGGGTGTAATTTTGTAACTCAGATCAGTTTCTAGAGAATTTTTTCAGACTTCGACTGGATTTAGTCAGCAGCGGAATATATGGTGCATTCAGGGTACTTTGGTAAGAGATTAGCATAGAGAGCCTACCCACCCCTTGGTTGCGTTATGGTGAACAATTGTAGGGTGATTGAAAAATCAGATGTGTGCCCGAACAAGAGCTGTCACCATAAGGTGTGGTAATAAGAGCCAATGTCTACAACATCACACATGTCTCTGCATTGAAAGCAAATCATGAACATTCCAAAAACTAAGACGATTGCATGAATGAATGGTAGAGGATTTCTCTAAGCATCCTCCGATGAAGGCCATGGTTTGGACTGCAACAAAAGGAAAAATCTGTTAAGTAGATCCACTAACCTCCGCAACAAAGACTCTATTTTCGTGATCTTGGGCAGCAATCAAACGAGCTACTGAATACGTGTATGTTGGGAAGGCCAATGATGGCACTTGTGTTAGTGGACGGCCCCTTTTCTGCGCCCGTTTTATCATGGGACTTAGGTCGTCATAATTTTCTACCAATGCCGTCCTCACTTTCAAAGTTGGATGCACTGCGCTGTTTGCATTCAACCAAAATTCTTCAGAAAGAGCTTGGCAAAAGGCAGAAGAGAATGAAGGAAAAGTAAGAAGGGAAGTTATAACATTCAGAGGCAGGTGGGATAAGGACCCATAACAAACAAGGAAACAACTAGTAAACCAGTTCTAGATTGATGCTCAAAGACACAAGGGAAAACGAAAGGCTCTGACATGCACCGTACGTTCTGCCTAACAATGCTTGAAGGGGTTGCCTTGTGCTTATCTGGTCTTCATTACTGAAGACCTCTGGCAAGGCTCACCAGCCACTGAAAAGACAGAAGTATCTACCCTACTCTTGGAGTACACTGGGCAGGAGCAAACAGTCAAGACAAAGGTGTTCCACCTCAAAGTGTTCGGCCTCATGTAGACTCCATGAGATAGAGTTAAGGAAATTTGAGAACCCACTAGACCCTCAAAGGGCCAAAGAGAGAGACACACCTGCGTTCACAAGCACATAGGGATACCCCCAGTTCCTCAGAGGAAGACATGTGCTTCAATAATTCTGGTAACACTTTCGGCTCCAAATCACCTGAGATAATACACAATCAACTAAGTGTCAGCACAGTTCACTTTCCTTCATGAATCAGGCTCCTCTTATCCTAACCTAATTCTTCTGTAGTTGCCAGCTAAATAGTTTCACCTAAGAAGTTGGTTACTTTGACAAGTAGAAGGCACTCAGCCAGTACCTTTTATGTATGAGGATGAATGGCCATGCATAGTACAGGCTCTCCTTGTGAATGATGGAAAGATACTAAAAAGGCAATTATGTGGTCACACATGCTTGGACTATTTTTCTCAATCAACACCAGGAAAAGACCAAGGCTGAGAAAAAGAATAGCAATCAAATCTAATGAGGGGCAGAATCGCAGTGTATTTACTTGTATGGAGGATCACTTGAGTGCTAGGGGAGAGAGAGAGAAGTTTGTGCAGCAATGCTATCAAATGAGCTTCTCTCTCTTCTGGCTTCTTATGCAGGGCTGCACACAACTTCAACCAGAGGAGGCTGTCATTCTGTCCTCCCATCCCCAATATCACATGATAATTAACTGACAGAGCCTCTTGGAAAATAAGAGAAACAACATAAACAAGACAGGTCAGTCATAATGTTTTCTGCACCAAATGGTTTTCTACCTTGACACAAGTGAACGTGATGACTCAAGAACATAGCAAGTGTTACTAAGAATCAAATAACCAAGATGGATTACCGAATAACCTAAGTCTGAAGCTGCCTGGGTGGCCCATGCAAGAGCTTCGGCTTTCCTTGACGCAACGACTGTCTTAGGCAGAAAGGGCACATCATCAAACACAGCAAACGCTACCACTTTTTTCTCCAAATCCAGTTCAACCAGGGAGTAGAGTGACAATTCGCTGCATCAATAAGAGGGCCACATCATCCATGTAACTTGGGCTGGCCACTACAATAGTGCATACAATGTGGTAGCCAAGAACCCAGAAGTGATCAAGGCTCTTCCCTATTTTCAAGCAATGACCAGGTGAAGACGTATGGTTGTAGCATTTTTGGAGCATTTTCATTGAAATCCTCTAAGCACCTCAGTATAATACCAATGAGCCATCTCCATAGATCTGCTCATGATTAATTCAACTGATTCTCCATCTCGGAAAATTTTGTCATGAGAACAAAGGAAACAATTTATGTAAGCCATAGCAAAAACACCCAATACATAATGTTGATCACATTGGAAGTTTCAAGATTGACAGCTACCATAATATATGACTTGTTTACGAAGCCCTGGTGAGTGGGTAGGAGCAGATGTCTCCGGCAAGATATTACTCTGGTTATTGAATGAGCCTCCAGTGTGGCCTGTTGTACTACCCCCATGATCTGGAAAAGACCAACAGGCTGATATCCTGCAGCTCCTTCAACTAATGAAGAAATATCATGGACATGGATGGTGGTATTCCACTGCATCAACGAGAAAGAATAATTTCTGCTCCTAGTCCCTAGTTCAGTTGTAGGCTGTGTGCAATTCAAGGACCAAGAGGCTGGAAGCAGGTTCTTTTCTGAGCTCCTCTCGGGCATCTACATAGAGGACTTTCCTGCAAGAGAGGGGATTTAAGCTACATGCAGGATGAGCTACATGTCCTAGTAGATACCTGTCGCAAATAATAGCGTTGCAGAATCTACACAAAACAACAAAATAGTGTGCAGATCCGTGGTTGTTTCGTCACTCTCTACTACAGTGACAATCGTCATCGGACCTATGCTGACAACCTTGAATTGACGTAAAGAAGACACAATCGATCACCCTCAAACACCCCTGCATATGATTGACCTCAGCAAGGAAGCCAAAGTCTAAGATAAGCGATCTCAACTCTTGATTTACCCCTCACAAATTCTAGAGGAAAGAACCTCTGTACACGAGGCATCGAGTGTTCATGTCATAATGCCTCCCACCCGAGCAAGTGAAGGTACTAATGGCGTCTCAAAATTACGTGCTTCCAGCATGAGACAGTCTCGGGGGACCAGCTCCATTTCATGTCGACTAGAACAATCGATAACACTCTACATTTATTGGATCCCCATAACAATTAATCAGCTTGAGAAGTGTTTCATGTACATTGCCTCAAGGGCGTGCTAGGACTAGGTTAATGGAAACGAATAAACTCCTTCGAATCATTAGCTTCATGTCCCTGTTTTCCCCAACTTAAGCTGATGTCAAGGGGATTACAAGAGCACGTCGACTTCAAATACACCGAACACCAAGCTGAGGTTTTGGAGCTCCTTGGGCCCCCAAGCCTTGACCACTTCGGCTGCATCATTATCCTCTGCCAACCTTATCGAGACAGCCTCAGGTGCCATTCCTATAGAGAACAAGAAACGAAAGAGAAGACAGCGGACATTTAGTACAGAATCACGGCATTTTGACTGCTTCTGAGCGATGCGAACTAGATTGAATCCTGCACTAGTTGACGTTGGAGGTGCATTAGATTGTGTATTGATGACTGCATTACCGAGAGAATCAGAGCTTGCAGAAGGTCGGAGTAGGTTAGGTGGAGACTGTCGCTTTAGCCCAAGGCTAGGGATGTTGGAAATCGATAGACGAAAACGTAGACGAACGAACAAACTCCGCCACGAGAAACCAGTTATCAACTCCAATCTTCAACCGTCAAAACAATGGCATCGTGTGCATCCTTCCCCCAAGAAACTTATTTCTCTCCAACGAAAGAATCAGTAGGAAAGGAGCTGAATCAGCGCCCGAGCATTAGCGACGGCCGGCTGGAGATACTCATCGTAGGACATTGTTTGCCTTGTGGCCACATACCCCTTGCCCAGAACAAGAGGTAAGAGACACTATCTTTGTGAGGAGCACACTCCAGTAGCAGCAGACCTGTGGCCTCCTTATGCCATAGGTCTAATCCCTCTTTCTCCTTCTTGCTCGCCAACAGGTATGTAGGAGGGACTACCCGATTGTGAATGAACTGTTCCGATTTCCTCAAGAATGATTATGAGCGCCAAATGCAAATGGAGTTACTGATGTCGGCCTATTCTGTCAAGTGTTTCGGATTACAAGAACTGAGGAGCATTGTCGTTGGTGATCGCACCGGGCGTATGGAGCGACAAGTCCTTGGTAAGTTCTTTCGGGGCCAACTTACTAAGTAGGTACTATCTACATGGAGGTATGCTCTGGTCTTTGTAGCAGCATACGAAAGCCTACAAAGTATCCAACCGCCCGACTTTCTTGACAGACATTCGACGACAGATGTGGTGAGTTTTGAAGTTGAGTCCTAGAAAGAGGTTGGTTGCTGTGTTCCGGCCTTGCACCATGGCTGACAGTAACTCTTCTACGTTGGGATCAAGGCCAAAAGAGGCTGGAATGTTGAAGAGTCGTTAATATCTCATGTAATTAAAGAAGTTACAGTGAGGCCTCTCATGGATCAAATAGAGTCTTAAATACACATGCTTGACGCTTACAGAAAAAGGGGCACCCAACCAGGGCTTTTTTTTTCATTTTGGCTTAGAAGCGCAGATTGCTACAAAATTTGAAGGCTGGCTGGCAAAGGTGGCGATGACATAGATGCTTAGCTAAAAATCAACTGGCTACAGGCTATTTCATTTGCATGCAATATGGCGATTTGAGTATTTTGTGTATGCATTGGATAGGCGATACAAATAAAAATTGAGGCATAAAGTAGTGGTTACAAGAGGCCACATATAGTTACAATGTGGCTACAATGCCATAGTCGAAGTGCATTTGCTGGCACTAGAGCCTAATCTTAAGTAGCAAAGTGGCACCATTGCCTAATGTCAAGAAGCAATGTAGGCATAACAGTCTATTTAAAATCTGAAATCTGAAATTTATTGATCGAGTCTTAAACTGGGCAGCAAGCATCATGGCCTCAATATCAAATAACAAAATGACACCATAGTCCAATTTGAAGGAGCAAACTCGTACCAATGTAGGCATGCCAGCCCACTCACAATCTGAAATCTAAAATAATTAATCAAAGAAGTCCAAAGATGGCCAGCAAAAACCATAGCCTCAATTCCAAGTAGCAAGATGGCACCATTGAGGATGGTGAAGGAACAAATTGATACCAAGTGAGGCAGGACAGCCCACTCACAATCTGAAATCTGAAACTAATTAATCAAAGAAGCCCTACAATGGGCCAGTAAACATCACGAACTCAATTTCAAATTACAAGGTAGCACCATAGCCCAATGTGAAAGAGCAATATGGTACCAAAAAAAAAACTACAGTATAAAGATCTTAGACGAAATTTTGAAAGCAAGCTGCGAGGAGAGATGGTAATGGTGAAGCTCCGTAAGGCTGCGCGCAGTGGCGACGGCATGCCCTTGCTGCGGCCAAAACCCTGGCGATCCAACGATCTAGGTCGTGCTGCATGGCGAGATCTCTACCGTTGATCGCGCGATGGGGCGACAGCTGCTAGATGTGGGGCTGTGGGGATCATGTATTTATGGCGCAACTTGCATGTTCCCTTGGAGCTTTCTGGCACCAGCCCGTGCGCGTGCCCTTATTTTTTGGCGCATTTTTTGTTGGCTCCTCCCTCAAGATCAGTGCTGAAAAGAGTGTCGATACTCTTGTGCTTGAAATCTGATCTCTTGGATGAATCTGGACCCACACTCTATCCCTGCTCCGAGCTAACGAGCTAACTGACAAAATTCAATATGCATCTCAGGGCCGAGTCTGATGAGAGGGCAAAACAGGCTGATATAGGTCTAAGAAGAAGGTGCTCTCACCACATTGTCCTTGAATAGAGATGCATGACAACTCTGCCTCTAGCAAGCATTGCTGAATCTCGAACACTTCAAGCACACCACCTGTCACGCGACGTCGTTCAGGCATATTATTGAACACTCCCTCCGCATCCTCAATGCTCCCACATTTGGCATATGTGTCCACGAGGGTATGGTTCAGTACGTACAATTCCAGCTTTGGCGATGCAACCATGCACCTCTTTGCCCTTTTCCAGCACACGCACTGCAAACACATACAAACGTGATGTGGTCGGGCTTCACCTCTTCCCCCATCATTTGCTCATAGGTCTCCAAAGCCTCCATCCCGCACCCCTACAACCTATGTCAAACTTGACTTCAAACCAACTCTGAAATGAAGGCCATTGCATCAGAGTCAAACAGTTCTGTTCAAATTTCAACTTTTCTTTTCTCACTTCAATGTGAGTTCTATCCACAAGACCTCAACTTCAGTAAATACCTTCTCCATGACATATCCCCTCCACTACACTTCTCCATAGCGTTCACCATCCAGTTGTTTTATGTTTCCGTATCACTCAAATTCTTGAACTTTACAACCTTCACTGGCTCACCCAATGTCGAAAGCCATATTAAGACATTTCTATGTTTGATCCTTCATCTGCCAAGACAATCTACCTCAGCATGGATTTCCTCAATTCGTTGAGAGCTTGCAGCTTGCAAGGTGAACGATGGCAGAAAACGCAGAGCTCCTACAGTTCAAGAAGATCAAGATCCGGGCATTGTGGGCAGTTCCGAAAAAGTTGGCGCAGTGATTTCTATTGGCATATTTCGGACGGGCAGTCCGGGCAGATTCCAAAGAAATTGACGATGACGTGTCTACGATGATGTGGCACTATGGCACCCTATTCCTGCTCTACACTAAACTAGCTTCCGACCTTCGGTCGTCGCTAGAATTATAACTTTTGTTCCACTAGTTTTAATTTCTGTTTTGCTCTTTGGTACACATACTTGGACTTTTTTCCCTTGCCCATTAGTTGCTACCTTCTTCATTTTAAGTTAACTTTTCCATCAAAGGCACTTTGCACATCAATTGCTCATATGTCTCCAATGCCTCCATTCCGCGCCCTTGCTGTGCATATTCTGCAATCATCGCCCTCCACGACACCACATCTCCTTCAGCCATACTGTCGAAAACTCCCGTTGCATCCTCGATGCACTCACATTTGACGTACATGTCTAGCAGGGCAGTGTTCGGAGTGACATTGGGTACAATTCCAGATGTGACGATGTCACCATGGACCACTTTGCACCTTTCCAGAGCTGCCAGGCTGGCATACGCATTGCAAATGCAAACAAACGTTATGCGGTCGGGCTTCACCCCTTCCCCCATCATTTGCTCATAGGTCTCCGAAGCCTCCATCCCACCCCTTGCTGTGCATATCCTGCAATCATCGCCCTCCACGACACCACATTTCTTTCAGCCATACTGTCGAAAACTCCCTTTGCATCCTTGATGCACTCACATTTGACATACATGTCCAGCAGGGCTATGTTCAGGATGACATCTGGTACAAATCAGCTTTGACGATGTTACCATGGACCTCATTGCACCTTTCTAGGGCTGCCAGGCTTGCACACGCATTGCAAATGCAAACAAACGTCAACAAGCTTCTCATCATCTATGTTATCTGTTTTTGGATACTTTCCTGCTGCCACATCGGCAGTAACTTGTCAAAGTCACTCCTAACCACCACAGATACACCCAACGAGCTAACTTACAGAATTCAATATGCATCTCAGAGCCGAGTCTGATGAGAGGAAAACAGGCAGATTCAGCCATATTGTTGAACATTCCCTCCACATTTGGCATACATATCCACAAGGGTATTGTTCATAATTACATTTGGTACATTTCCAGCTTTGACGATGCAACCATGGACCTCTTTGCCCTTTTCCAGGGCTGCCAGGCTTGCACACGCACACAAATGTTATGTGGTCAGGCTTCATCCCTTCCCCCCTCATTTGCTCATAGGTCTCCAAAGCCTCCATCCCGCGCCCCGGCTGTACACAGCCTGCAAGCATCGCATTTCACGACATCACATCTCATTCAGCCATAATGTTGAACACTCCCTCCGCATCCTCAATGCTCCCACATTTGGCATACATGGTCCACGAGTATTGTTCATAATCACATCTGGTACAATTCCAGCTTCGGTGATGCAACCATGCACATCTTTGCCCTTTTCCAGGGCTGTCACCAGTAAATGGGCTCAGAAAAGTATTCATTCCACAGCTTCTCCTCATCTCTGTCACCTGTTTTTGGCTGTTTTCCTGTTGTGAGGGAAAAACTGGGTAAAATGTGTTGAAGAAGATGTCTTGATTAGCAATGCCTGATTTTATCAATTGTGCTGTTGCTTCTGCAGCTTCCAGTTGACCATCTACCCATGCAGGTTTCTTGTAGCTATCGATCCACATGGAATCACACCTTCAGGTGGTGTTTGAGCGCTTGAGAGCGCACGGATTGATTAAATTACATCCGGGGAAGTGCAAGTTTCCACAAGTAGATTGAGTATCTGGGCCACATGAAATATCCTGGAGGATTGGGGGTGCAGCAGACTAAGGTAGAGGCCATCGCATAGATTCCACGCCCCACGGATGTGAGCCGAGTTTGAGCTTTCATGGGGTTGGCAAACTACTATAGACGGTTTGTCAAGGGATTTAGTGCTATTGCAAAGGCTCTAACCAAGCTGACCAAGGTAGACCAGGAGTGGCAGTGGGTAGATGAGCAAGAGCGAGCTTTTCAGGAGCTCAAGGCGAGGTTGACCTCGGCGCCCATCTTGAGACGACCTATCAGGGGGCGTCTCTTTCAGCTGCATACAGATTGGAGCATGTTGGGGCTTGGAGCGGTGCTCACACAGGTGGATGATGAGGAAAGAGAGTTCGTAGTGGCTTATGCTAGCCGCTCAAACAACGCTGCAAAGTCTAAGTATAGCTCATATGAGGGGAAATGCTTAGCTGCAGTGTGGGCCGTGGCACACTTCAGGTGCTATTTATACGACAATCTCTTCACCCTTGTCACGGATCACCAGCCACTCAAGTGGTTGATGGAGTCAGACAAACTTACGGGGAAGCTTGCACGGTGGGCACTTATACTCCAAGAGTATGACTTTCAGGTTATGCATCGCCCGAGTTTGGTCAATAGGGATGTGGATGGATTGAATCGCAATACATGCACGCCAGCAGGATGACACTGGAGCTCGGTGGCATGGTGGGACGGACAAGGAGATGGTGCCGGGATGGCATACATCTGTCTTTTTGTGTATCTTGGCATCCGGAGGTCAGGTTGGACCTACAACAGGGATGATTGTAGACGGAGTGTCTGAGGACCCTGAGGCTAGTGATGAGCCAGGTGGTGCTAGAGATATACATGAGGATTCGGTTGTGTTAGACTACCTCCACACTGGAGACACGGCAGCTAGTGTGACTGCCAAGGAGAGGGATCGGATCCTACAATGAGCCAAGAGGTTCAAGTGGGAGAGGATACACCTTCTTTGAGTGTAGGAGGATGGTCAGGTGAGGATCGTGCCTCACCCAACACAGCGTGCACGGTTAGTGCGGCATGTCCATGAGGAGTTGGGGCATTTTGGAGTGCGACGCACTCATAGTCTACTGTAGTGGCAGTATTGACACTATAGGAAAAGGGGGGCCTTTGCGACGCCCGCGCCACGCCGCAGCGTCGGGAAAACGCCCTTTCCGGGCACACGGGAGGCGCAAAATTTGCGACGCCCGGCCGTCGCCCTGCAGTCGCAAGGGTGTCGCCAAAATGACGTCGCAAAAATGCGACGTATGGGGGTCGCAAGCCCCCACCCCAACTCCCGCGACTGCCGGACATCGGTTTTTTCAGGCCGTCCGCGCCGATGGCAGGAGCCTCTTCGAGCGACGTCGCGCCGTCGCAGCCCTCCAGCCAACGGCATTGGTGGGGGCGTCGGCGCGGCGTCGCATCCCATTTTTTTTTCTAACCTGCCCGGGAGTCAGCCGGGTGGTACGCCAAGCGACTATTGGGCATGGCACAAAACAGCAGGAGTCGGTCTCCGCCACGCCCGGGCGTGGGTTGTTGTGACCAGCCGGCGTCGCTTTTGTTTTAAATTTAATCAAAAAAAAAAAACGTGGCGCAGGCAGGGTGGCGGTCTCCACGACGCCAGGGCGTCGCGGCTTGCGACCCCCGGACTAAAAAACATGTCGCAGGGGGTGTCGGGTGTTGCTGCCCGCAAATGGGGTTTGCGACGCCCGACCGTCGCTGCGTGCGACCCCCCCCCCCCAAAAAAAAACACGTCGCCATTGGCGACGTGCTGCAGTCGCGAGGGCAGCCTGGGGGGAGGGGTTAGGGGTTCATTTTGGGGGTGAATTGGGGGTGGTTTTCTGTTTTTTTCCTGGTTTTGTATTTGGGGATGAGAGAACTTACAGTTCCATTTCTCTGAATTAGCAGGTACACAATTGAGTAAGCATGAATCGAGGATGAGGACGGCGCGACACATGAATAAGATGGAAGATGGAAAGATGGAAATATATTTACAAGAAATGAGCTGAAAAGCTCACAAGGGTTCAGTAGACTGACTCTGGGACCTACATGGACTAGGACTAGTCATCCTCATCCTCATCCTCAGTGGAGGACTCAGAGCTATCCGATGAGCCTGATGACTCCGCGCCCTTGGCCAAAGCACGTAAATGAGGCGGCGTTCCCCTAAGTCCCACAGAGCTCTCATCCAATCCCTGGGCATGACCCTCGACCTCATCCATACTAGTGCCCTGTAGTGCACTCATCCCCTCTGTGTTGGCCATGTTCTTCATGAGGGATTGCCAACCATGCTCCTTAGCGTAGTTGTACTCTAACGGAGATGGCTTCCTCTCAAACGCGCGTTGCTACACATGCCACAAATTAAAGTCAGTTCTTCGCGATGATGGAGCCAAAAAGAAGACATAACAAAATCCATAGGGAAGTACGACTTATAAATCGCAAGATAAAACCCTTGGATCCGCCGGTGCCCCACTGTGTGTGTGGATTCGTGCTTGTCAAGGCGGACTGTTGTTGCTTCGCGTGCCCGGTCAAATTTGGCCTTGTTTGCGGCATCAGTCTCTCCGGCAATGAGTGCATCCCACGATACATATGCAACCCCCCCCCCCAACAATTAGTGAATTACACACATACGTTGCATCGAATCCACCTCATTAATGCACATGCGACAAATGGAAGGTGACATGATTCAGGATTTGCCAACCTGTGTAATTCCATAAGGTGGTTTGGGTATGGCCCCCTTTTCCATTGCCCTCTGAATGATGTGTCTGGCACGGTACCTCCTGTCCTTCAAGTTTCACCCCACCATCTCTATCACCCTTGTGTCACTCCAATTGCCCGGAAACCGGCGGTCTAACTCACGGGCATACGCCCGCTTTGCGCCAAAGTGCTGATCAGCCCACTCGATGTGCAAAGGGAACCACCTCAATGCGAGTTCGAAGGCTGACTTCTTAATAGCCTCCCACACTAGAAGCATTCGTGTCTTTTCCGATTCGACTGCATGTCCGCGACCACTCTGGGAACCACTTGGTAGTAAACGGGCTGGTCTATTTGGATCAGGCCTTAGCCACAGATGTGACCGTATCCCTTCAATCTCCATGTCCTTTCGTACGTTTATCGTATCCGTCTCCCCAAAGATAGTCTTCAGAATGTTCTCGCAGAAGTTCTTCTCACAATGCATGGGATCCAGGAGGTACCGCTGCAAGAGGTTCTGAAATGCCAAATGTCCTCCCATGAGACCAAGTTCTATGGGCAAAAAAAGTAGAATATGTGGCAGAAGTTGTCCATGTTACTACATTCTGCTTTCAACAACTCCACGATCATCTCCACAGTGAGGTGTACGACTTCAACATCTACTGCATAGTAGTTACACTGACTTAGGAGTTGGTGGAAGGACTCCTGACAGTAAAGGTAATTCCAGGAAGCACAATGTGAAAGAAAGTGAGTGAATGGGGGGGGGGGGATTCATGCACCTTCCAGTATGGCAAATCCCAAAGGATTGTCCGGCGCTTCACCCTGTGCTCCATGGCTGGATCCGCACTACTTCCGTCTCCCTCCAATCTCCATGAACGCCTCTTTCTCCTTTGCAAATTGCAATGTCTCCTCCGGTGTCACAGCATTTGGTGCCATTCTCTTTTCAACACATCCATTGAAGTGCCTTCCTGCTCGTCGGTAGGGGTGGTTTCTTGCAAGGTGACGTCGATGCCCCATGTATATTGTCTTCCCTAGTGGCTTTGAGTGCCGTGAATCCACATAGGGCCCACAAATGGGGCACCCTTTGTAGCCCTTCGTCTTGCAACCCGCAACAAGGCCATATGCGGGGAAATCATGGATTGACCACATGAGTATGGCACGGAGGGTGAAACTCCGTTGCCCTACTGGTTTCAAAATGTCATAAGCTTCAACTCCAATCCATAGTTCCTGTAGCTCTTCAATCAATGGTTGCAAATACACATCTATGTTTGCATTTGTCACGGACTCCTTGCCTGGAATCAAGAGAGACAACATGACAAAGAATTTCTTTGTTGTCAACCATGGTGGCAGGTTGTATGCCACCAACTGCACGGGCCATGTGGACCATGTGCAACTCTTTGATCCGTATGGGTTTACTCCATCCGTAGATACAGCCAATCGCACATTGCGTGGGTCCTCGGCAAAATCGGGCCAAGTTGCATCTATATGCTTCCATGCAAGGGAATCTGGGACATGCCTTACCAAACCATCGTTTGAGGCATTCCTGGAATGCCAAGTCATGAGCTCACTAATGGTCTTGCATTTGTACATTCGTAATAGACGGGGGATAAGGGGAAAGTGCCTCAACACCTTGGCTGGCTGTTGTAACCTGCCCACATCATGGTATCGGGCTGCACCGCATTTGGGGCACTCCATAGCATCCTTGTACTCTCTTCTGAAAAGTACATGTCCTTTTGGACATGCATGTATTTTCACGTAGTTGAGGCCGAGCTTCCCAATCATTTGGTTGGCCATGTGACAGCTTTTTGGCATTTCATTTGGTTGTGGAAGCAAGTTCAGCCGAAGCAAAGAGAACAACTCGTCCACAAAATGGTCTGAGACACCGTGGGTTGTGCATAGGTTCATCAACAGCATGGTGGCAGCAAGCTTTGTGGATTTGCATCCCTCGTACAGTGGCACACATGCTTCTTCTAGTGTCATGTGTGCAGAATTCAATTCTCCATCTCCACCTCCTTCCACGCCTTCCCCCACGTGAATGCCTTCATTTCCTGCGTCATCACCATCCCCAGTTGTCGCAGCGCCGTCCCCCTCTTCAGCATCGTCCATGATGTGGAATGCATCCTGCAACATTCGAGTAATCTCCACCCCTCCGTCCATGCCTGGTTCATGTCCTGCGCCCATGACATAGTCCTCGTCTAGCCTGTCTGTATGGCTCCCTCGGGGGTGTGCATTATCCAATTGTGCCCACTCCTCATCGTCTTCGTCTGCAGGTCCATCTCCAATCCACACCCGAAATGCTTCATGTCTTTTGTGGTGAAGGAGATGTGTGCGCACACCGTCCTCAGATCTACTTGTAGTGCCCAAACAACGTTCACATGGGCATGGCATCCTTGAAAGCCCAAGGGCTCGGGCACGTGCCACTTCTCTTTCCCACAACCTGTCATCTCGGGTGTTCTGTCTACAGGGGTGATTAATTGGAAGTCCTCCGCATGGACGAGGGGAACTCATTTTTGTTGGGGAGCCTCTTCAATGCTGTTTGTGCATGCCGTTGCAGGGGGCCGGATTCTCCTTTGCAGAGATTCCTCAATTTGGCTCTGCCACTCCCATTTCACTACCGTCAATTCCCTCCTCCTGCAATCTCAATTTGAAAGGTTCAGCCGCACGTCCTTTGGCAGAGAAGACAGTTGACATTTTATACCAACCGGTAGATTCCACAACATGATGAAAAGTTACACTCAACAGCAAACCATTTAAAAGCCATCACGATGTTTCCCATCATAACTAGAATCTTTTCAACAAGACACTGAGAGAAATGACCAAAATCGACTCAAACAACGACATCCTGGAAAACGACCTGTCTCTACAGTTCGTGTGTGTGTAAGGAATCAGAGGACGTACGTGGAATTCCAATTTTCACGATTGACGACGTTGTGATCTTGGGCATATGGTTGAATGTGTATGAAATGTGTGCATTGAAGTGTGAACAACCTGACTACAAGGCCAAAACCTGCGCCACTTGTCTTAGGCCATCTCCAAATCACGTTTCGGCGGACAATCCCGTTCCGTTGCCGTGAAATTGCACCGTGGCGGGAAGGGAGTCCATTTGTGTGGCTCTATCACCATGGCGGGAAGGGGAGCATGTTAAAAATGGAGCATTGCCCTGCCTTTTCACTCATTTGATGTTTGTAGCTTCTTCCACCATCTTTCTTACTTAATTCTGATTCTTGCAATGCTGCCCTTGAGACGGCAACTGCAAGTGACCGGATCCTTTGATCGTCGCATTCAAAGACACTTACGTGTAGCAGATCGTAGACCCCCAAATGCCTGGAGAGAAAGCCAGAGGGCAGTCAATGCATGCACGGTTGTTTTGCACTGGTTGGGACGGAGTGGGGTGCAGAGGATGCGTGCTGTGCCCGAGTTCGCATGCCTAGCATCCTGCAGCCGGCGGCTTTTGCACGTTGGGCAGCAGTACCCTCTGTTGTATGATTACCATTTGTGGTATAGACTCACCGGCCTCCCCTGTCCACTTGGGTCTTGGGACAGCGACTTATGGAGTATGTAGACAGAGTTGCATGTCGCGCAGGTACACCAAAATCTCCCATGTAACATAAACCCATTTCTCATTCATGCTTGCATGTGATCCACGGGGTAATTTCCATGTTCTCCCAGCTGATGTGGGTTCACAAATTCTCGGTGTGTAGGTGTGTGTGTGAGGACCTGGTGCGATGGGTGTCGAATGGACCCTTCTCTGCGATGGGAGAACCACTACAGTTGAGTTTGTTTTTGCTGAATCATTTGGTAGAGCACTGTGTTCACTTCTCACACATCATGCGCATTTTCTCCAAGAATGCATGTAAAGCAGAGCCATACACGGCATCATTGCAGTGTGTTTCCTTCGCTTAATTTTGAACGAAAAAAGTTAACGGATCCATGTCAGTTGTGTGAATCACTACATCTAGTTGTCTGGAGGATTGTAAGTGGTTTAGGGTTTAACGTCTCAAAGTCGAAAAGGCCATAGTGTCGGATGCACGACACGTGTTCATATTTGAAATCAACAATGGCCGGATCTTCACTACAGATCGGGGGGGTGTGTGATCACACTCCCCTCCTTGTCCTTCTTTCCTCCTTTGCGTGTCTTGGTCTTCCTCGCTCGTCTTTGTCTTGGTCATGGTCTATGTCCTCACTCGTCTTCATCTTTGTCATGGTCTATGTCCACGCCTAGTAAGAAGCGCTCGACCGCCGAGGCAGCATCACCTCCTCCCACTTCTGCACATTCCAGCCCCGCGGTGCGAAGGAGCCCCCGCCTGGCTCGACTGAATCCGGTACAGATGGCGTCGGTGCGAGAGGGAAGGCAGAGCGGTGGGCGGTCTTCGAGTTCGGATTTTGACACAAGCGAGTATAGCATGGGCGACGACGATGAGGTGGAGGACAGTTCGGAGGAAATTGCACCTCCATCTGCAGAGTCTCTCCAAAAGGTGCGCAAACGGCACAAAACTGCTGCGCATGAGGTGAGTTCTACCCCTACTTGTGTTCTTGTTTTCTGGGCGTTGAGTTCTCCTGAAACTGAAACTGGGATGCACATATCCATAAAGTTGTTCAAACGGATGTCGTAGTATACAGGGCAGTAGAAGAAGAAGTGTTCCTCAGTTTCAATTTCCTTGTTGCGCCCTATGCAAGCTGGACATAGGCGGTCCTCCCGTTGCAGGTTTTCCCATCTGCCAGTCTCTATCCGTAGGTTGTGGGAACCCACCCTGAACCGCCCCAATGCCCTCAAGAGGGAAGGAGGTAAGGGTGCTGAAAGGTAATTTGATCTGAAGATTCTATCATCGCGGAGCACCAAGAATGTCTCTCGATAGAAGTGGAGCTTTGTTGTGAGATTGGGTAGCATCCAAGTTCTCTTGACATGTAATTCCATAAGCTCTCTCCGAATGAGTCTGTTGCGGTCATGTCTGGATGTGATGTCCACCTCATGTGGGTTTATTGGTAATTGGAAAGCAGTAGAAAGTCCGTTACGTTTCAATAAATTGTCCACTCCAGCATACCAGGAGTTCCCGAAACCTGCAGCTTTGGGGGCTGCTATTTCATGAGCCATGAGCCATGAGCGGCATGAGCCATGAGCAGAGTCGTAAGCGTGGAAAAAAACATGAGCAGCACTATTTTCCGGAAATGAGTGTCCGCGGGCATAGGGTTTAGGGTGCCACGGTCATAGGGGGAGAAGGACCTCCCGATGAAGGAGGTTCGGCAATGTTATTTAGAATTATATATTGAAAGGCAATGTTTCGCGAATGGTAGGGTGGTACGGCTCTGTACAATGGGGGCCCATTTCAGCCTACCAGCCACTTGCAAAATCCACCCACACTCCCAATCCCAAACGAAATGAGCAATGACGCATTCTAGGAACGATGGACACAGAATAGAATAAAAAGAGGGCACAATGAGGTTTTTATTGATCCACATGAATTGCATTTGAAGCACGTCTGCTGTGCTGATTGTGCAATCAAATCTTTAGCCCTGTGCCTACTGAATACAAGTCACGTTGTCAATGGGACTTCGACTACTCTCAGAACTAGCTCATGGGTCATGGGGCTCCTCCATGTAAAGTCGATTGCAGCCGTTGTACCGCCCCTAGTGATGTTCACCACAATGTCCTGCCCTTCAATCATACCACCATCGAAAATGGAAATCTTCACGTTTTCGTCGTCCACACCAATGCGAATGTCCCCATACAATGGAGAAGAGGAGCGCACTCCTTGAGGAGAATAGGTCTCTCCGATGGAGTCCACCCACGTCCAGTGGCAGCAATTCCACCGCAACAGCATAGCAGTGCGCCTTCTTCTGCATGGTTGACCGTCGTAGCTGGGAAAATCGGAATCGAGGATGCGCAGGAGCCACGGACTCCTCAGACCAAGATCGTCACCCCGCTCGAAGGCGTAGTGGCCTACGATATACTCAAAAGCCACCAATGTTTCCACAATCGAACCAGTATCTTCTGTGTAATCTGTGTACCAGATAACAATGTCTCCCGATGTGGCCGAATACATTGCATAATCGATGCCTCCAAATGGGCAGTCGTCCCGGTTCCGGAAGCACGGCATCCATGCAAAGGAGGACCTGAGGACAACTTGGATGCAGATGACAATGACCTTGCGGACAGCTACGAAGCCCTTAGATTTTGGAAATGATGCGAAGCGGAAGAGCAGTCCGGCCTCCAATAATGGAGCATCTGGGTCCCACGTACCCACCGACGGAGGTGGATGAACCCATACATCTTTCTCATCAAGAAGTTATAGTTTGAGATCTGCCACCGAAGTCCATCCCCCCGGATGGAAATTCGGCGCCGCATTTACATCGAAGAGGGGATGGACTTCGTCGTGTCCAGTGGCTATCGGCCCACCTGGCAGTGAGTGCCCATAGTTTGCATGGCAGGGTAGGAAACTGAAACGGCTACATTCATGAAGCAGCCAATCTTCATCGGTCCAGGATTCTGTAGGGGGGAAATTTAAATGTGCCCTGGAGTGTTTGTGACGAATTGCAGCGTTAGCTTGAACTTTTTCCAGCCACCGCGCTGCTCCTCCTCCATCCGGGAGCTGCTGTCATTGAGCGTACACCGCTACTCTTTTGTGCCGCCGAAATCCAGCCGACTACCCTTATCATGGCCACGATTATGCTATGTTCAAACCAGAATCAGGAGACATCATTGTCTGGCTCTCTGTTTTCACAGACGCTGCTGGAATCAAGCAAGAGTCTTTGCGCGCAATGGAGTATCTGGAGGGCTATTACCGCTTTGAGCGAGGTGAGGGCGAGGGTCAATGCAGTCCGTGGGTCCTGAAAATTGTTGACCTCGATATACCAAGCTGGAAAGGGATGTCGGACAGATCACGCACGGCCTCGCTTTGGCGCTGGAACTGCTGCCAGTGGACCAGGGAGGACGGCACCGGGGAAAACTATATACGTGCAGATCACTCCGCTCTTCCAGTGTATGGAGACATTCGGCTGAGTTGCGAAGACGAATCGCACGGGCACATGAGGCCCACAGTGACCTTGTCAATGTATGATGGTGGTATCATTGATGGACATGACATTGTCGTCGGCTCCAGCAAGGGCAGCAGAACGACCGAATTGCAGTTTACCTCGAGGTGCCGCAGCAGTGATGAGCTTGTTTTGAGGGGTATCGAAGTTCCGTCGACTTGGTGAAGCCCATGTAGAAGGAGGAAGGGCTTAGTTTTGTCTGCAGTTGGTAAATGTGAGACATCGTGTCCGATCAATAAACCCATCGTACCTCACTTCTGTATGATTGTGTTTCATTCTGTTGAATAACTGTCGGAATTGGCCCACTGTTTACAATTTGATGTCTCATTTCTACAATGTGTCTGTCCGGATGAATATAGCAGAGTAACCGGTATGTGAGTCATGTGTCAAGAATATACCAGAGTAACGCCATGTCGGACATTGAATGCGGCACCGCATTTCTATGTCGGCATCGAAATGCGGCACCGCATTTCCATGTGGGACAATGAAATGCGGCACCGCATTTCCATGTGGGACAAGGAAATGCGGTGCATCATTTCCGTCCAGGTACACGAAATACCAACACGGGTCTATAAATTGGACAGACAACGAGGTTGGCATTGCAAATGCGGCGACGCATTTCCAGCTTGGCAATGGAAACTTCTTTTTGGACAGGGAATGCGGTGCCGCATTTCCGTCCAACACTTCGAAAAGTGTGACATTTCCGACCAGCGCGATGGAATGCGTTACCGCATTTCCGTGAGAGGGTCTGCAAATGGACAAATTGCGATGTCCGTTCTGGAAATGCGGCGCCGCATTTCCATGTCCGTCATCGACTTTTTTTTACAATGGAATGCGGTGCCAATTTTTGCTGATGGGCCTGCAGTTCGAACAACGACCATCCCCAATATGGAAATGCGGCACCGCATTTTCAATTCCACCATCTCGACCTCCTTGTTCGACCTCCTTGTTCGACCTCTGTAAGCGTGGTGGCATCCATGCAATGAGCGGGAGAGGCCAAAACTGGCGTGTGGACAAAGGAAATTTTGGAAATGCGGCACCGCATTTCAATCGGCCGATTACTTTTTACTATGCCAACATTGAAATGGAAAATTTAGTCCCTCCCCTGTTTTGGAAATGCGGTGCCGCATTTCCAAAAGAGGTTCTTAGAGTTGCCAAAATTTTGGAAATGCGGTGCCCCATTTCTGATTTTGGGAGCGTCGTGGTTTGAGCGATTGTGTGGCTGGAATGCACACTGGAGAGGGGTCACGAATGTCTGGCAGAATTTCCTTTATATACTCTGGAAGAGAATTTACATTTACAGAGACTTCATTAAAATTCTATTAATCTTGAAAATCATCCGAATCCTCATCCTGTTCTAGACTGTCCTGCTCCGCCTCCACCCCCTCAGTGCCTTTCTCATCTCCAGCGGACTGCTCGTTGGCCAGGCTTTCGAAAATCCCATCTTCCCCTTGCGGAACTGTCCATCTCACCTCCGTTGGGTCGTCTTCCTCCCTGTCTGCGTCGCTCTCATCCGCTGAATCACATATGTACTTTCGTACCCGTCTACCTGTCTGAGCTGCTGCCAACTCTTTCCTTATCCTTCTGTCCTCCCTAGCCCTCTCCAAAATCTGCTCTACTTTACTGGGATTCTCACTTCTTCTAATCGCTGTATTTGCGAGTTTAGCTGCATAACTAGGAAGGGAGTAGTCCCTCACCGGGCTCGTCATGAAGTCGGCCCTCGCAAAGAACGGGACATTCTTCCTGGCAGGAAGTGTAGGCCCTACATGTTTCGACCCGGACCCTGCAATCCTGCACATGACAATCATCAACGAGACGAGAACCACAGTCGGGAAATTCGTTTGACATAAATGACCCAGAAGGCTTTGCAAACTTACAATGTTTGCACTCACTCGTATTCCGGGTTCTCCTCCGCATCAATGTCCACTGTGTCTTCCTCGGACTCCGACGAATCCGAGGAGACTTCCGCTCTGTCGGGAGCCTTAACATTCCGTTGCAGCCCTTCCAGATGGGATCCCCACACGGATGAATCCTCCTCGTAGGCAAAGAGGTGCCGGTCGGAAAACCGCCCAGCCCACATTGAGGCACCTGTTACAATGCCATCCACACATTACCACATGGCGCTTCAGATGTTGCGAACTACATCCTAACGAGAATTTGCAGAACAGCATAGATCAAGATTCTGCATACCTGTCCCACAGATGAGGTCGAGCACTGTGCCCTCCACGTCTGTGCATGTCTCCATAATTGTCTGAATGAAGGCAGGGCTCCGAGTCCGTGAGTACCGCAGGGGTTCCGTTGAAGTGAGGCTATGAGGGAGAAGTTCCTTGGGAACGTTGTTGAACAGAACGTCGTAATCGAGTGGGTCGCAGTTCGGGTCAACCTTTCCTCCCTCCTTCCGGAAAGCAAAGGTGGAGTTCTCCTTCACAAAGCAGTATGCATCGAACTGCTTCGTCTGCATACACAGGGGGAAAACGATTAGAAACCGAATGCGGCACCGCATTTGAAAACACCCAAGCAAATGAATGGACGAGTGCCAGTGTCGTAATCACCTTCTTCCCTTCCGACCGAAGGCCCAGTGTGTTGATGCACGTCCACTTCTTTTTCAGAATCGGGACGGCGCTCTTGCGGGTCCACTTCGCAATTCCTGTCTGAGTGTTTTTTCCTCTGCTCGCCAGGACAACCACACAGCCTCTGTCGTCCAACACCATGCGGGCAAGCCCGAATCCTTTCTTCCAAAAGTCCTCCGAGTACCTGTTCCAAGATGGCAAAGCTTGCAGTCCTTCCACAGGCTCTCCGTCCGGAATATCCAAGATGATCATATCGCAAGACCACTCGGTGGCATTTCCGCCCCTCCTACAATCCTTGTCTGCACACACCCTCTCAAAGAACGAGACCATATTCTGAAATCCTGGGGTGTCGGAAGGCTCTTCGGCAGTCGCCTTCTTCAGTGCTCTGCCCTTCAGACCCTCCATGGTCTTCATGTATGCCAACTTGGCTGCCCGTCCATCCAAAGCCGCCAAGAAACTCTCATTTACACACTGGACTACTGTTTCGGGAGCCACTTTCGGCCTCTTCATTTCCACCGGCTCGAAAGGGTGCCCCCCTGGGGGGTTGAAGAGTGCCTTCTTTGCCGAGCCAGTTCTCGTGCCTCTCGTGACAACGGTGGGCACAGGGGAGGCAGCCTGCGTTTGGGGGGTGGGCTGGTTGCAAAGTCTCCATCGGAGTCCTCTTCCTCACCCTCTTCCTGAACAGGCTGTTTCTGCTTCTTCGTTTTGGCGGGTGTCACAACAGCTGCTCCTTGCTGGCGAGTCCTCTTCTTCGACCCCTTCTGTTGGGCCTGCACAGCTGCATCCACCGTCTTTTGTGCCATCTCAGCTGCCTTTCTGGATTCTTCCAGAGCAGCAGATTCCTTTGCCGACTTTGGCCCAGCAGGGACACGTCTTTCCTTTCTCTTCTCTTCTGCCAAGGCGTGCAGATCTTTCTCAGACTCGTCAACAATACCGCCAGACATGTCCAGGTACCACGGGCATCCAACGAGATGCGCGGGATGCCATTGTTTCTGCATCTCGGGTGTGTAGACACAGCTTGGGCCCGCCACGGTCCAAGCCATGAAGAACGGGGGCTCTTGAGCCAGGGCCCCTGTCTGAAGGAGCACGTATTTCATATACCTGCAAGGCAGTCAGCATGCGTGAGCAAAAGTTGAGACCAACCTACTCGCAGAGTGCCACCGAAAACATAAAATGCGAATGCGGTGCCGCATTTCCGAGACAAACCTCGTAACCAGGCTTCGCATACAAGGGCAGCTGTGCTTCACCTGTAAACAATTCGCATTGCAGCTTTCCCCGCTCCCTCCTGATGTGTAAACTCCACGCTCCTTCTTGCTGTCTGTAGCTCTCTGGCGAAAAGGTTGTCCTTGTACGCACATCTGAAACGTGTCACGTAGTCTTCCAATGTCTGTGTTCCATCCCATTTGACGTACAAGCCGAACGAATTTGTGTGCATTACGACTTGCTCCTTCGCATTCGACATTACCTGCGATTCCCAAATGCATTGTCACGTAGCAGTTCAGGGAATTCATGTCAGAAAAGCAAATCTGGGGAAGTACCTTGAATTACCTGGAACCACCAAGTCATACGGTTGAGCCACACATCCACTGCAGGGTCGGAAACTTCCAGTGGAAAAGACCACATTGTCCTTATGCTCTCGGATGCATTCCAGATCGACAGCCACCGTGTCTGCCATTTCCGATCCAATGTCAGGAGCTGGAAGAGAGTGGCTATTGCTAGGAAGGAACTTCAGTGCATTGAAACCTCACCTTCTCTTTCGCCTCCACACATGCCGTTGAGAGGTGATGCAGTTTCTCCAATTGCATGGTCGGCTGCATGGCCCGAGAATAGTGTTTTGCAATCTCGGGGATGAAGTCCTTTCCAAGTGCCGGATCTGCAATTGCCACCAGCTTCACAAGCTTTGACTTGTATTTGGTTCTGGACTTGACACCGGCTTCCTTCAAGTGCTCAGTCAATGACTGCAACGTTTTGACCTGCCCCTCACTTTCCATGAAGAAGCGTTTGGCATGGGCCAAATCCAGCTTGATGTTTGACTGCCAACAAAAACATGCAGAAGCGTTACATTCGATTCATGTGGAAACATTACTGAAAATTGGGGAAGGATGAGCAGAGGGAAATTGGAGGACGACTTACTTCGTATATCACCTCCACCATTCCATCCATAGTGAGACGATACCATGTCCGGTCTGTTTTTGCAACGGCTTTCTGAATGAGCTCGGGCTCCAGCATTTCCGCAAACATCTGCGGATCAGTGAGACCAGTTTTCCTCACCCTGTACAGCATATGTGCCATGTGGGTATGCACGTACGCATTCTCAGTGACCCTGCAAGGCACACTCTCCAGTTCAGTACACGGAAGCACGGAAACAAACCAGAATGGAAACCGAAATGCGGCACCGCATTTCGAACGTGCTAGGGAGGGTATGAGTATCTTACGAGTTGAGGTCCGCCATGGCATTCTTGAGCAGGGAGGAGTCTGCCGCCTTCACCTTGAGGATGACACACTCCACCATGTAATGCCAGCCAATGTGCTTGGCATGGTTCTGCTTGATGTACTCCCACCAGGCGAGAAGTCGGTGATTCCCGTCCCACACAAAGAACATTTTACCCGACATATGGCCGAAGTCTGGATCACCCTTCAGCGTCGCCTCGAATTCGTCGTTGCGAGTGTGCCAGTGGGTATCCCACGTTGACAATTCATCGGCAGTGGGTCCACGAGTTTCGCCGTCCTCATTCTCAATGGAAACGTAAAACGCTGCCGATCCCAGACGGTACCCTTCTCGAAATGCGAACTTGAGCTTATCCACATCTCCGGGAAGGGCCTGCCTGACGATGGGAAGGGAGACCATGCGACAGAGTGGGATTCGAAGAGTCCGCTGGAATACCCTGCTGCCCAGAACTCTGCCAATGCTACTGTGTGTCTCCTCCAACATTTTATCCGCTGCACTTTTGAAATCCTCCGGAGACATGTCTGTAGGTGCCGGTAGTGGCTGAGCAGCTGGAGCATCCTCAACTGGAGCTGCACTCTGGGGCCTGTGTGCGGGCAATTCTGCCATTGCAGAGGCCTCCTCCGGGCCTGCTTGCTCATCGGTGGTGAGGTCTTGCTGCGAACGTTGAGCGGCAGCACCCTCCTCCGGTACCAAATCGAGATCAACGGTCGATCCCATTGCCTTCGCTGCAGCAGAGTCGGCCCCAACATCTGCAGGCGGGAAATCCTCCAGGAACTGAGCTTCAGCTCGTGGAAGCGGTTTTGCGGGAGATTGTTCGGCCGTCGCCCTGATTGCCTTCTGCTTCCTCATCCTTGCAGGTGAAGGTGTCTGCTGCAATTGAATCTGTCTTTACCCTGCTGCTTCATTCGCGTTGGGGGGGGTGAATCGGCCTGAGCCGGTTCAGAAGCCAGTAGAGGGACGGGCTGCTTCTTCTTCGACTTTGCTGGAGAAGGGCCCGACCCCTGCTGGCGATTCTCCATGACCGAAGAACGCGAGTCGATCTCTGGGGCTTTGAACTTGCCCTTCGAAGCCGCGTCTTTGAATCGCACAGGGCTAGGCCCGGCAGGAATACCCGCGCTCGGGGATCGGGTGGGTGTACGTGCTGCAGCTAGCTCCTCGGACTCTTCCTGCGGCTCTTCGGATTCCTGCGATCCCTCCAGCACGTCCACCTTTCCTGTTAGGCATGCAAACATGTTCTGCATTCAAGTCTCCTAGCATTCAGTCTAAGAATTACAGAAGCAAAATGGGGGGTTCGGTGCTCGATCAGCTGCGCGCAGCCCGATCGCATGGAGCTCTCACTGGTGGCTGGGTTGCCTGAGTGGCCTGCTGCTCGGAGATGGCAATCTCCTCCTGTAGACGCATCTGCTTCCTCCCCTTCGGCATTGGCCTACGTCCGAAGTATAATTTCCGGAGCTTGCGACGAGGTCTCCTGTCTGGTGCACGAAACTCCCCCCTCTCAGGTTCGAGCATAAGAAGAACAGAGAGAGGGAAAAGGGGCAAAGAGTGCAGATGGAAAGGGCGCGAGAGGGGTGACTGAGGAGACACGACAAAAGTAGATGAAACGGCGGTGATGCACCACTTGGGTTCGAAAGGGTTGGACGAAAGTGTCTCCTCGTGGACTTTGCGTCATTACGAAATTCGAATCGTTCAGGGTACGCCTGCCGTCCGAAAAACAAACATCATTATCCAACGGTCAGGCCGCGCCGCCTCATGCCCCTTCAGTCAGATAGAGTGCCGACATGTGCAGCAATTCCGTTGCTCCACGTGTTCACATTTCAAGGCATTTCCGTCCCAGCGTCTGATGAGTTGGAGCGAAAATGCGAATGCGGCGCCGCATTTCCGTTAAGTACCATCACGAAGCTACACATCCGTACTTGTTGGAAGAAAATGCGGCACCGCATTTCCGTTCCACCTTCACATACCTTAGTTGTTGAACGGAAATACGGTGCCGCATTTCCGTCCCACAGCTCCATGTATGAGATTCAAAAGGGAAATGCGGCGCCGCATTTCCGTTCTGGAATGTCGAAAGGTGCGATTCGGACGGGAATGAGGCACAACATTTCAGTTCCCGTGGTTCATGATTTTCAATGTGAACGGAAATGCGGTACCGCATTTCCGTTCCCCCTTCACATACGTTAGTTGATGAATGGAAATGCCGTGCCACATTTCCGTTCGGGAAAGTATAGAGGTCTCACCTGGACAGAAATGCGGTGCCGCATTTCCGGTCTCGAAAGTTTGAAGGTCTCACATGGATGGAAATGCGGCAACACATTTCCGTAGCACAGCTCCAGGCCCCATATAGAAAACGGAAATGCGGCGCCGCATTTCCGTTCTAGAATGTCGGAAGGTGCGACTCGGACGGAAATGCGGTGCCGCATTTCTGTTCCCGTTGCGCACGATTTTCAGTCAGAACGGAAATGCGGTACCGCATTTCCGTTCTGTAGAGTATTAACGTCTGACGCTGGCGGAAATGCTGTGCCGCATTTTCGTTCCACAGCTCCATGCCTCACATACAAAACGGAAATGCGGCGCCGCATTTCCGTTTTGGAATGTCGGAAGGTGCGACTCCGACGGAAATGCGGTACCGCATTTCAGTTCCGATGTTTCAGGATATTTCATCAGAACGGAAATGCGGTGCCGCATTTCCCTTTTGAATCTAATACATTCCGTTCTGGAATGTTGGGAGGTGCGACTCGGATGGAAATGCGTTGCCGCATTTCAGTTCCGATGGTTCACGATTTTCAGTCAGAACGGAAATGCGGTACCGCATTTCCGTTCTGGAATGTTGGTAGGTGCGACTCGGATGGAAATACGCTGCCGCATTTCAGTTCAGATGGTTCACGATTTTCAGTCAGAACGGAAATGCGGTACCGCATTTCCGTTCTGGATAGTATGAATGTCTCAAGCGGTCGGAATTGCGCTGTATGAAGCTGTCGGAATCGCACTCGGCTCCATGCATCAGATACAAAATGGAAATGCGGCGCCGCATTTCCGTTCTGGAATGTCGGAAAGTGCGACTCGGACAGAAATGCGGTGCCGCATTTCTGTTCCCGTTGTTCATAATTCTCAATCAGAACGGAAATGCGGTACCGCATTTCCGTTCCACCTTCACATACCGTGCTTGGTGGATGGAAATGCGGTACCGCATTTCCGTTATGGAGAGTATGAATGTCTTTTAAGGACGGAAATGTGCTGCAGCATTTCTATCCCTCAGCTCCATGCATCAGATACAAAATGGAAATGCGGCGCCGCATTTTCGTTCTGGAATGTCGGAAAAGTGCGACTCGGACGGAAATGCGGTGCCGCATTTCTGTTCCCGTTGTTCATAATTCTCAATCAGAACGGAAATGCGGTACCGCATTTCCGTTCCACCTTCACATACCGTGCTTGCTGGATGGAAATGCGTTACCGCATTTCCGTTCTGGAGAGTATAAAGGTTTCCCCCGGACGGAAACTCGGTGCCGCATTTCCGTCGCTCTGGTGCATGACCAAGATGCAATACGGAAATGCGGCGCCGTATTTCCGTCCACCAGCAATCGAAAGAATCACTCGGGACGGGAAATCTGGAACCTGAATGGGTTGCATTGTTCCGAAACAACACAATTGCGGCCAGTCTTGATGAGCACAACTTGGTTGTCTGACCGTTTTAACTAACAGTACTGGCACTTGTCAGTGCGAACGTTCCTGTCTGCACCGAGAATACTGCTGGATCCACCCTCAGGAGAAACTGTCAGGAGATGTTATTTCGTCGCCGAATCGGCCATCATTGTCATACTTACTGGCTATGGAATCAAACCTCCCAACTTCATGCATGTAGCTTGAAACAATACTTTCCACTTCAATGTGCGACTTCCAATCGTCGATGGACTCCGCAGATCCACTTAGATGGTGCCTGTGAGCCTTGGTCTGTCGCTATACTGAACCTCGCACTTGCCAACTCCGTGCGGTGTTCGATGGCTCCGAATTCCTACGCTATAGTTTGCTGTCCTCCGCAACTTGGGAGAGCCTGGATCCCAAACGAGGGAGGACTTTGCAGAGTGACTGAAACTTACCTTTGTTCCAAATTCAAGCTCAAACCGGGCACAGTTTATTTGGAAGAAGAAAGGAAGGATGTTCCTGGACAGGTTGACGAGACCATTGTCGTGCTAGGTAACGACGGAGGTTGCGGAATCGAATGGCACGTTCCCCCGTCAGACACCATCCTGTACCGAGCTGTGGGAATGCCCATTCCCTTTCCGAATCAGTCGCTGCCCACACCATCCACAAAGGAGTCCGGAAACCGAGAGGCGGCCACTGCCAACAGAGAGGTATGCAACGATAATCATTCCCGACCTGGACCGTCAAGACCCTCCATAGCTTCTCGTGTGGACGTATTCGACATTTCCGACGAGGAAGATGATTGCATTGAGGTACCCATGTCCTCCACACGGTCGTTCAAATCCGGCATGGACGTCTCTGTCGGTGCTACGAATGTGCCCTCGAGCATAACTCCAACCCGGTCCATTGTGCAGCTCCTACGACAACATCACCTCGATGGTTCTCGCTCCGAGCTGGCTGCTCTCGACTATGCCAAATTCCCAGTCAGAAAGGTAACGTTTCTGCCTCCCGAAGTCGATGGCAATGTCATCTTCGAGTTTCCACCTGTTTCTTCGTCAAACAAAGCCTCCGGGATGTTAACAGACATGGATCGAAAGCATGACGGACACCCCTGGTGTGTGACGAAGACCAGTAGCACGAAAATTGCTGATGGTGTTCGTGTACGATATGTCCTCTGTGCGGGGAAGCTGAGGTGCCTCAATCCCACCTGCTTCCACTTTCTCTCCAAAGGAGGGCGGAGAAACGAGACGGATTGGACTGGCACAACGCATCATCCATTCATTGTCTCCAGCCAAGCTCCTGCGGGTTCTTTCAAGTGTGCACATTGCAAAGAACCACCGACGTGCATGTCCATGTGCAGAGCCAAGCAATATTACGTAATCCATTTGCTCCCGGACTTGACTAGAGCTTGCATACACGTTGGGGTCCACTGCCACCCCTTGGCGAGAGGCAACATGCGTGAGGCTGTGCAGGAAGCACACGACATCATAAAAGAGGAGGTGAAATTGAGCCCCGGAGCCAGACCAAAGCAGATTCAGCTGAAGGCAGCCCACAAGATTGCTCTTGGCAAAATCATGTCTGAAGATGGTTCCGACCGAGAGCCCTTGACCGAAGACGAGATGCGTGACCTCTTGGAGTCCGTCTCGCACGTTTGTAGTCCGAATGTGCGGAATCACATCGTATCTTGCAAGCAGGAGTTCGGCAGGGGGTCGGACATGTACTCAATCCTGGAGGTGAAACGAATGACTGGATATGACTACATCCAAGGTAGCAGGTTTCCAGGGCAAGGCAGCGAATCCGATCGTTGTTACATTTTCAAAATGTCGACGTGTGGGCCTGGGAGTGGAGTCGACTTGGTCACTCGCATGACAACTGGAAACTTGTCGAATGCTTGGGTGATGTTTGATCACATCAAGCGAATTACAAACCATCAGTGGGTGACTATGGGTGCGCATGTTTATGACTATCACTCCAAGAGGCTCATGACGATTGCAATCTGCGAGATGAAAGGGGAGGACACACAGTCCGAGATGCATCTGTGGGAGGGCATAAACCAGCAGATGGCAAGGGCGGGATTGCCAGAGCCCAATTTCAGGGGATTCATGGCAGACAACGCTCAGGCCAACTGGGCAACGGTGCGGCGTGTGTACGGTGAGGACCCCAATGTTCCAATGGAGGGGAAAGAGAGATCCTGTGGATTCCATTGGATGCAGAGTCTATCCCACTACACTACCAAATTTGTTGCTAGCTCATTCCAGGCTGAACACCGTGTCCTTTGTACGGTGTGGAAGGATGCACCCACATTTGATGACGCGGAGGTTAAGTTTGCTATCATCGAGGCTTGGTGGAACACGTCAGGTGCAGTGGAGACAACCAATCTGGGAGCATTGCACAGCTGGTTGGGGTGGTGGCATTTTCGGTATCGACAGTTCGGACAGTACATGCGGGAGGTAGGCTGCTGTCAATTTCGTTCATTTGTCTTTATGTTACGGACATTTCGATTGGTCCCTCACCATTGTTTGTGTCCTTCTAGGAGCGGTGCTTGGATTCCGACACGGACATGCCGAACACAAATATGGCAGAATCGGTCCACTCCTCCTGGCGAGCGTCTTCTGCCGCACATCTGGTGGACGTAGTGACGGCCACAACGGAGGACATCGACAGAGCAATCATGCAGCAAGCCACGTACTACAAGTTCCTGAGCGGCAAACAATGGGGCTTTGGGCCGGACAAGGAGGAATTGTTGGTACGAACAGCTTCGAGGTCCAAGAATCCAGTGAAATGGGCGACAGCATTGCGAGACAAGATCAAAGGGACGCCTCTGCACCGCAGAGGTGAACACCTAGAGGGGGACGTCCGGACTCGCCCTGTCAGGCGGAGGATTGAAGAGGAACCCGGGTGCGAAGAGGATTCCTGGAGATCCGACAGGAACATTCGGACAGCACCTCGAGGTCCCGTCATGTTGCCGCACAATGTGTCTTCCAGCAGTGGAAGCCCAAGAAATTCCAGATCGCCGTCGCCTTCAACCGGGGATTTCGTGCAAAAAATTCCCACCGCTCCCTTGCCCCACATTCCGCCCGCTGTTATGCAGTATGGCCAAGCCATTGTGGAGACGACTGTGTCTGCATCACAGTGGAGAATTGCTCGCACAAAGCCGTCGTTTCGAGGAAGGTGTTCCGCAATTCATGTGGATACACGGCAACGTTGTTTAGAGATGATAAGGAGGAATCCAGATGGGGCTGTCCCTGCTCCTACTTTTACAGGAAGATTTGTCCATGCAAAGTTTGCGGAGGCGACAACCACCCAGTTCTGGTTCTGCAGGCACGACATTATGACTTGCGTGTATGGAAAGCCCAAGTACGGCATACAAACAATGCCAGAGGCTCCCCCGGTGTGGCCGATGGAACCAGGCTGCGATCTGAGTCAGGTTGAGGCCGACGCCCTTACCGCCGCAGGATTTCGGATGGTGCAGCGCACTGACGTCCCCAGACATCCATTTCCGCTTCCACAGCCTCCACCACCGACCCCTGTGAGAGCAAGAACAATGGGACACGACAGCTCTAAGCATCCTACACACCGTTGGGGGAAACCGAAGAGGCGGCGACCTCCCTCAAAAGTGAACGAGACAAGGATGGGGAATGCACTTCGGATGAACTGTACAATCCAGAGCTCGACAGAAGTGCCCCCACCAGGATTCGGGCGTGTGTATCAGATGGCCACGGCGGGCTCAGCTGTTCGCAATGAGGTGTACACCATCACCATTTCAGAATTACCCACCTGCAATTGCACCGACTTCCAGATCATGGCGAACAAGGGGGCATCATACTGCCCTTGCAAGCATTTGTACTACGTGTACCTAAAGAGACTCCGTTGTAATTCCACAACTAATCACTTCATACATGCACCAGGGTTGAGCCCCCAGGAGGTTCACACTCTTCTGAATATGGATCCAGGGGACCAGTGAGCTTGGCTTGCGGTCCCAATACAATGGTACGCCCATCCTTTTCGGATAGTAGAACTGTACTGCTGCCAGTACCTCAGACTCTGGCCACAGAAAGGTCCGACATATGTCTTGCCTACCAGTAACCTGTTTTGCTCGAACTAAGATATTACTATATCGTTCACTTGCTTCCACGTGCATGTATTTTTGTATGTTGGAGGGTTCATGTTTTTCTGCTTTCCGAAAACTTGCTTTCCTCATTCGACCTCCGACAAGGAAATGCGGCGCCGCATTTCCAAGTATCGTCGTAGGTACTGGCAGAGGCGGCCTTCGCCAACACCAAACCGCTCCGAAATTTCGCACGTGCGAACCCTAATGCGGCACCTTATTTCCCAGTTCAGTTGCAAACCTTTCCCGCCGAATACCCGAAGAAGACAGAATTGTGAAGTACTGCAGACTGTATTGGTGCAGACTCCATTGGTTCAATCGCGGCAAAAGGGTCAGCTTCATTCCAATGTTAAGGCATATAAAACCGCGGAATACTCTATACATGCCAGTATGCGACATCCTTTTGCAGTGGTATACTGGATTTCCCGTTGCACGGTCACTTATTTCCATGAGCGGATCTAAAAAACCATGAGCGGACTTGTTACTGACGACATATCTTCGCCGCATTACATGATCTGGAACGTCCAAAAACGGCAAGGTCAAATAAAAAACTATTATTTTAATACTTGTTTAATCTGCCGCATTTCCAAATTTGGAGGAGTCCGCTCATGAAATCCGCGTATCTTAGACTTCGGCTCACCGCTCATGCGGCTCATGCGGCTCATGGCTCATGGCTCATGGTTTCTGCTCATGAAATAGTAAACCTCGCAGCTTTGAGCCTCATAGATGTTGTGAGGGCCCTTGCCACTTGCCCCTTGGGCGGAAGGGCCTGCAATCTATGGAGAAAGATTGTAAGCCTGAACTGTGCCTCGGATTGCAATGGTACACATGCAAACCTTGCACCTAGGATCTGAGATGGACTTGTGCTCCTGGCGCCAAGCATTGCTTGGAGAAAAGATGACTGTAATGGTTCCAAATTCTTTTCCCACCAGGAGACAGGGACAGTAGGTGCCCAGAACTCGCAACCATTGATGGTAGCAGGGCTGACAACGGTGTCAAACAACCACTTTTTGGTCGGGGGATGCCGCAGATGTATTTGCTTGCATTTGGCGTGAAGGCGAACGGAGGCCGCCTTACCTTTAGTCAATCTGTCGAAGGCAGTGGCTGCAAAGTGAAACTTGGGGGAATGGATAACCAGACCTAGGTACCGGTATGATTTGACAATCTCAATTTCCTGCTGGTTGAAGATGAATCTACGATCAGCCTGGCCATTGAAGACCATGATCTTGGTCTTGCTAAGATTGACTTGCATCCCATAGTCTTTGCAGAACTGTTCCAAAATTTTGATATGGCGTTGCAGAAAGACCGGGGATTGTGCCAAAAGGGCAACATCATCAGCGTAGAGGAGATGTGATTGGGCAGAAAATGAAGTTAGGCAGAAAACATCCCTGAACATGTTTTCAATTTGTGTCATGGGGAGGACATCGTGGAAAAACCTTCAGGTCTACCACTGTGTGCAGAGGGACTAGTTTTTAGGTCAAGGAAATGTTGCTTTGTCACGTCATTGCACCTGCGTTGGAGTACGCATTTGCTATATGCGTTGATAACTCCAACGAGGCTAGGTCTGCAATATCCTTTCAATTGAATTGTGTCTGCACCTGTGTTTACCAACATTGAGAGTCTTTAGGCCTTTTGGGGCTCCGTTGCTGGGCTCCGCCATACAGCCATTTGCTGATTGTGTGAATAGATGTCCAGTGGATATGTGCAAAACCCGGATGGATGTTCTGTTTCCTGGTAAGTTTAATGTGGTAGTGATGTGAACCCGCCCACATTCTGTTTCTTCACCAATGAATGGGCTTACATGTTATGAGGACGTTCTGTCCCTCTCCTTTTCAGTTTTTGGCACTTGCGCTGCAGGGGAGTGGGTTTGAGGTCAGCCAATCCATAGTTGTGGTTGTGGGATGGTTTATGCTCTGGTGACGTTGTGTTCAATAGGACTACAGCTGATGCACCTTGTGTGTGGGATGTTTTTGGCAGCGGAAGGGGAGTGAAGCTGCAGCAAAGCACTCTCAACCACCACACAATGCCAACCAACACCAACCTTGGCACCCACCCCCTGCCGGATGGTCTCCACAACAGAGTGCACCATGGGGAGCACCCCCTGCTTTGGGGTCGTGGCGCTAGCCTCCTGATGTTGCCACGTCACAATGGGGGCCTTCCACATCTCCATACGGCCCTCCCCCCTCCGGCACACATCAGTCACCCCCCACAACATATGACGGCGCTGCTCCAGAGCATGGGGGCAGGAAACGGACATCAGAGCTGAGGAAGGAACGACGTCATGCCATGAAACAATGGGAAGGAGATGGAGAGGGAAGGGTGGCTGCAGGGCTAAAGTGCCACAAGGTGGAGGTGCATGGAAATGGAGTCATCAATGCTGGCTGCGAAGGTAAGGAACACTGGCAGCGTGATTTGCGTGGCCTGGCATTGCGTTACCTTGACTCAAGCGTACAAGACATTGACCAGCAGTCCCAGAGTGCCATGTCAACAGTAATAGAGGGCATAAATGGAATGTACGAGTACACACCTATCCCTGCCAATCGTGATTTTATAGTGAAGCAATGTGGGAAGATAATGAAAGGAGAAAGAGAAAAACTGAAAGATAAATGGGCGAAGACTGGTGTGAGGCCAATGAACACTGAACCGGCCTATTGGGATAAGCTTGTTGCCTACTAGGAGTCCCCTCGTGGACTTGCAAAGGTTGAAGGGATGAAGCAAGCGCGTGCTTGTGTCACGAACCCCTCGCGTTGGGGCCGGGCAGGAGTTGCAGGCCAAGCAGCCCGTTTGGTAATCTCCCTCACCCCCTTTCATTGCTCTTACGTTGTGGCATGTTCTGATGGAAGAGACACCCACGAGTGGGTTTTATTGCTTGTGCAGAATTAGTTGTTATGTGATATGCAGGGCAGTGCTTTGTCCATATGCTCCTGGCATTTTGTACTGACAGTGTGTGGATGGGCAAATACAGAAAAGACGCAAAGCGCGGAGCCCGTCACTGTCCGAGCTCGGGGCGGAGTGCAAGAACGCTGCGACTGGCACCCCATCAGAGTCTGTTTTGAGCCAGGTATGTTTTGAAGTCCGATTTCCATTCATGAATCTGTTGTTGTACTAAGATTTGGTGGGTATGTGGGGCCCCCACGCATGGTACACGAGGGGTGTTATGCCAAACCTAGCCATCTCCGAATGCCTGAAATCCTGCACATTCGGCCTCTTCTTCTGGTTTTTAACAGTACGGGTGGGTGTTTGTATGCGTAGGGAGTGGGGAACTCAATGGCAGCCCGCATCGGGGCCCTGGAGAGGCTTGCGGCTCTCTCTGCGGAGCGGGAGAGGGGAATGGAAGCACAACTGAAGAAGATAGTGGAACTCATGATGGGGCAAAAAGGGGGTGTGACGGGTGGCATTATGGAAGACCCCCCTGCTGCAACCATTGTACCTGACAAGGAGGAAGTAATTGTAGTGGGTAGGGATGTGACAGAGGTCCGTGCTGTTGTTGATGATATTCACAGTGGGGGGCAGGGTCCACTCGTTGAAGAGGGAGAGGTCCAGCAAGTTGGTGGGGATGACATGGACGATGGGGGGGTCATTGCTCATGATGGGGGAAAAGGGGAAGCTGTAGGGGGAGAGGGTGGTAGTTTGCCTGGTCCAGGCTGCAGGGGGACCAAAACTTTGCCCTCCGGGGTGACTGTTGTCTCCCAACCCACTGAGGTGAGACCCCGTGACACCCCTTCAAAAGCTCCTTTCATAGAAAAGTCGAAATTAATTGTTCTAGACCTGAACGGGATCATGTGCCACTCTATTCCTAACTTTCAGCCCAACCCAAGGCGTCATTGGCCATGGGTGTTGACCACCAACAAGTATGTTTTCCCAAGGCCCCAGGTCTGCGAGTTTTTAAACCTTCTCTTCCGGTATTTCTACATTGGGATATGGTCATGTGCTTCCAAGGGGAATGTTGCAGACATCTTCAAAGTGGTCATGCAGGGGGTCAAGGGTTCTCCCCTCTTTGTGTGGTCACAAGAGGAGTGTGACCCCTTGATAGAGCCACACCCCACAAAAGGGCCTGCCGTACAGAGAACTTACAGAAGAGACTGTCGAGGGTGTGGTCGGAACTTTCTGGATTTAACAAATCCAACACCCTCCTAGTGGATGATTCACCACACAAGGGGAGGGGGAACTCCCCTTTGAACATGGTCCATCCACTGTCGTTTGATGTCACTGGCAATGTCAGTGAGGGGCCCGATTCAGACTACCTTTTAGAAACAGTCTGGCCCTACTGCCAAGATTTGTTTTGCTCCAAGGATGTGCGTGTCTTCACAAGCACGCGGAAGCTAACCCCGACTGGCAGCTTGAATGTGGGAGAGGATGGGGTCGTTGGGGGAAGTACTTCTGCGCCCATGAAGGTGAAACTAACCTTACTGTTTGCAACATGACATCGAAGCCAAAGTCCATGTTTGTTTTGTTCCCCCCGAATGCCCTCTCACGCAAGGCTGGCACTATATGTTTTGCAGGGACCACATGTACAGGGAGTGGCAGTGGGGTCGAATGTGAAGAAGGTGGGTCCTGCGCCTACGACCATAGTGCTACGGCGGCAGCATTCCGGATTCCCCCCCCCCCGGCATGAGGAGGCAGCGCCCAAGGTATGGTTGTTCCCAGCCCCTCTCCGCAAACTTACTTGGTTGGTTTCCTTTATGGATACACTTCCTGAAGCGTTGCAATGTGTATTCATTGCAGGTGAGCAAGAGGAGTGGGCTGTCCCCGGCACCATCATCGCAGCAGGACGTGGTTCCCCAGGCATGCATTCATGGCTCCTTGCTTTGCCTGGCTGGTTTTTAGTAGGGTTATTTTTGCCAGGAAGTTGTAGTGCTAGGGTCTGAGCAGGGTGTTTGTTAGCTTGCTCCGTGGAGGTGTGTTTATACCATTGCAACCACCAGAGTTCATGTTATTCTTATCCGTCTGACTAAACCTCTTTTTGCTGCTGCAGTTGAAGACACGTGGGCAGCTTTCCTCAGTTGCCACCCTCAGCGACGAGCTTCGCTTCAAGGTACGTTGGTACACCGTGAATTGGCTGCTGATTCAGTATTGTGGCAACCAAGATCGTTTCCATGCCCAGCTGCACTTGACTTTCACCCTGTCATTGCTATGTTTGTTACTGAGTGGACCCTGTTGGTGTCTGCAGATATCAGATCTTGTGTTTCTCCTGAACCCCCATGACAAGCGGTCAAAGACAGCCGCCGCCAAGGCGGAAGTGGTGGGAATAGCCGGGGTTGACAAGTTCCACTGCAAGGACATTCGATCCGGGTGGTACAAGGTGAAAGTCCACGAGATCATGCTTCCAAGTGTTACATTGCCTTGCCCAAATGTGGACGATGCCCCCCCCCAGACCACACTAGCGCACGTGAAAGGCACGGTGACTCTGTGGCCAGAGAAGAGTATGAGGAAAGGTGAAAGTATCAAGTGACATTTCATGCTTGTAGTCCCTGTTGGGTGTGTAATGATACTCATAGAAGTGTGTATGATACTCACGTTACCAATTTTGAACATTTGGGCCATGACAGTTTAAGTGATGTCCGGCAACCATGTATGTTGGCATTTAGTCTTGCTCATATGCAGGTGTGCCGTGACGGTCTCTAATTTGAATGTAATATCACATTTCCTGACTTGTCGTTGTGTCCGTCCACCTTCTATGTGTATGTGTGATGGTCTTTGGTTTCCCTGTTGCCTCGTCTATTTGGTTCATTAGCGTGATGTTGTGCATGCATCGTGGTCTGCGTTCTCAGTCTCGCCCAGTATCATTGCTTCTCAATTCCCCCTGCATATGGGTGAACCACTAAAACCAGTAGAATGCATCAGAACCATATTTTTAGCTTAGAATGCAGGTCAGTTGGAAACTCACACAAACCACTACAACTGCTCATTTTTCGTGCTTTCCTACTGTAGTGCAACCAACTAGCACAGAGGCAGCGGAGTTGGCCAAAGCAGTCCCGAGATGGTACAAGCACTCTGCGTCTTTCCACTAGCAGTCGTACCCATCACTGCCATTGCGTGGGGACGACGCCACGCGTCGACCCACACACTCTCCACGTGGTCCCCGTGGATTCGTCTACCGAAAGTTGTGCAGTTGACTTCGCCAGTGGCTGTTGCGACGTCACATGCAACACTCCAAGTGATGTGGCCGACTGCGATGTGGCGTCTTGGGCCCGTGGCCACGCGGCAGCATTGCCGCTCGTCGCGGCGCCGCCACATTGGCATCCACGTCCGCATCCACGTCCGCGTCCATGTGTCACCGCGCCCCGGGTGAGTCAGTCCACTCATCCGGAGGGAAAAGTCAAAGTCAGCCCAAAAGGTCAAACACACGGGCGGCCCGCCTGGTTACGCCACGTGGTTCTTCAGCATTAATCGCATTAATCGCTGAGCAGTTGTTCGCGCGTCTGCGTCCTTTACCACTTCAATCATTGGATGTCCAACCCAACTACCACGTCTGTTGTAACTAGTCTGTTGTAACTTCCAGTCGATCCCAGTTTTTTGACTTTTACGACTCAAAATGAGTCGTTACCCCAGTGGTAAATGACACGAATGCTTTTAGTGCCAGAACGCACCGCAGGGGTCACCATGGCGATTCACCTCCACCGGTGGCACCACGATCTTTGCCAACTCCACATCCTGTATCGCCAAGGCCATCCCACCCTCTCCCTTCTTTGTAGCCTCCTTCCCCTGCTCCTTTGTTACCCCACTGCCCTCCCCCGCATGCACACTCACCCCTTCCTCTCCATGGGACTTCTTTTTCTTCTTCTTCTTTTCCTTCCCCTTCTCCACGACCATCTCATTCCCCTTCCCCGCTACTTCCTCTCTCTCCTTCTCCTTCTCCCTTCTCTCTCTCTCCTCGGCAGCCCCTTCATTGATGGTAAAAGGGATCTCGGGAGATCGAGGCCTCTTCTTCTTACCTTTGGTATTCGGGTCCTTCATGGACACCACGTGCTCTCGGCCCTCATTGGCAACCCCACTGGACTGCACCAATAAGGCCAGCCATGTTGCTACCTCCTGAAGACAAATAACCCCTCCAAATTCAAAAAAAGAAACAAACAACAAAGAAAATCATGCATGCAAAGGAAAGGATAAGTCATGGAACAAGGTGCGACAGTTGTACCTTTGCAAGCTTGTCCGACTTGCCCCTGGTGTCACCCAATGTGGGAGGAGTCCCCGTTGCCGGATGTGCCCGCTCTATCCCCTCCCGGAGCGCCACTGGAAGTAGACTCTAGATGTGGAGCATAGCCGGCGGCGGCGCCCCGTAGTCCAAGCCCTTCTTTGCTGACCGCTCAGGCTCAGGGGGCGGAGTCGCTGATCGGCTAGGCTGCTCCGAACCGGCCCATACCTCCTCCTCTCCCCCCCCCCCAAATGCGTATCAGGGTAGAAGCCCTCACCCGGCTTGACTTCTTCGAGGCGCTTCGCTATCTTGGCCACTTCATTGGCCCTCCTCGTCTCCTCCTCCCTCATCGACAACAATGGGTTGGCAATGGAGGCTTTTCAAAGGCCCTTGAACCTGATGTTGGGCCTTGGCAAGTGCAGCCTTTGCTGCGGAGGAAGGGGTCGCTATGGGGGTGACATCCAAAAGGTGCCCATACCGGGCCCCCGAACGGGTGATGTGCTTGCCAAGGTACATTTCACCCGTCTTGGTGGCCGGGGGTGTGCTCAACTGAGCATCCGGCTCAGCAACAACCTCCCGAATAGGAGAGCTGGCTGAGCCGCCCCTGGCGCATCCAAGATGTGGACAAGAGGGGGGTACTGGCCTCGGGGGGCAGACGAGCCCTCCGGCTGCGGCTGTCAACGGGGCTGGTTAGCCGTGAGACGCCTTGGCGCGTCACACGTGCCGGCAGAGCAAACGGATTGTCCGCCCCTTTCTTTGGGGCAGGGGACTTCTTCTCTTTCCCCATAAGCTGGCACCTGTCATGCAAACCCACAAGTTGGCCTCATTAGGAACATTCCAGATGAAAAACAAAAAAAACCAAGCATGTCGGGGGCTGAGAGCAGCAAGTGCTTGGGGTCTCAAGAGGGGGCAACAAAGAGAAAAGAAAAAGGTGTGGGGGGGGGAGTGACTGAGCACCACGAGCTCAGTCACTCCCCCCCCCCATTTTTATTTATTTTTTGGTTTCCTGATCTCTCCCTCTCTCTGTCCCTCTTTGTCCCTTTCTCCCTCTCCCTCTCTCTCCCTCTCTCCCTCCCTCTCTTTTTTGCTGTTCACAAAAGTAAACAAACCACAAGGGAGAGAGGGTGCAGAAAAAGTTAAAAGATTGTACTCATAAGACGTTGTTTGCCATAGCCTTGTGGCCATTGACCCCGCGCCCAGTTTGAGCGGAAACAAAAGGGACAGAACCTGCCTCTATCAGGGGCTGACGTTGGTAGTAAGACTTACCTTCATATATAGAATTAATCTGGGTTTTCCAGATATCCTCTAGAAATCCCTTCACACAAGCATCAAACTGTTGTGTGTGATTTGCCCAAACACTAGGCCTCAGGAGGGCCTGGGCTTTTGGCTCAGCCTCGAGACTTTCAAAGTTGGTAAATAGGGGTACAGGCACAATTCCCTTCATAGATTTGAAGAGAGCGTCTCTTTGGTGAGAGAACCCCGGACAGTGTATCAGAAAATGAGTACTGTCTTCAGATTGCCCACACAACGGGCAATTGCACTCTCCCTTTCCTCTCTGCTTCTGTTTGCTGTTCGAAGGTAGGCTTCCTGCCCTGAGTTTAAATTTCAGTCTAGTGCCGAGAGTGGGTAGACCCTTGAGGTCATCCAAGATGTCCTCCCCCATGTCACAGACTGGAAACAAGTTCATGGAAGTTTTCTGCCTAACTTCATTTTCATCAGACAATCTCATGGCAACAGACATGGCTTTGGACACTACAGCCTCTAAGTCAGATTTATCAACCCATATTGCAGATCCGTACTCCAAGGCAGGTCTAATAATGCGACAAAGCATGGTTTTCTTAACCTCAGAGTTGACCCCTCTACAGAAAAAGTTAAAAAGAGAGAGGGAAGATATTCATGTCATGTCAAGACATGGACAACACCAACTAGGGTCATTGCCAGTTAAAGACATAAACAGCCCCATGATAGGGCACCATCTAACATTTCCAGTCTTGTCATAACACACCAAGTGACGCCACCCATTCAATCATGATAAAACAGGGTGGGAGGGCGGGGTATGTTCATAATCAGATTCCTGTCATGTACCCAAGTGACCCTTATGCACAATATAAGTCAGATTGCAGCCTCAAATTACATCATCCATAGTTATCCATAAGATATGCACCATGCAAGATATCATGGGCATATAAGAGTATCTTGCCACAATACAGATCCAAGATATGTATACACAAGTACCTTGAGGTGATCCAAGACAAGCATTATGCAAAGTAGGTAAGAACAGTCTGCCTTGCAACACATTCAGTGAGTGTTCACACCGGTAGCAGGAAGGACCAGCCTGCAATTAATTACACTTCAGGCCTGCCACCAAGTACACTTCTTGGGCAAGGTAAGCCATATTACAGCTTCACATTTGGCCAAATGTAAGCACCCCAAAGCATGCATCATGCAAGGCCTTCTGGGTATGTAAGAATAGCATGAATCATACAATGCAGGTGGCTGTTCATATGGCAAAATAGAGTAAATAATCATTGGCCAGAGTCCTTTAGAGCTTACCGTCACTGTTTCACAAGAGGCTAATGCCATGGTAGCAAATAGAACCTCACTATGCTCCATTCCACAACAAAACCAGGTCTGAAAACGGCTGTCACTGCCTTATCAGGCTGTCTTCTTTAACAAAACTCAGGTCTCATCATCCTTAGAGCCAAACAACCACTTATGACTTGTCCCTTACACCATCAATCCTCTTTTAAGGCCAAAAGAAAGGGGAACCTAGTCTAAAAATCCACAGGCAAAGCTGTCAAAGATTCAAGACAAGGTAGGATTCACATGCAGTGCCGCATGAGACTCGGCTGCCAGGCCAAAGTGGTCCATCAGCAGCAGCAAAAGATAAGTCAAAAGCAAGCACCACCATGTCAAACCGGGAGCAAGCGGGCTGAAATTGGGGCTGCAGGCAGCAGCAGTATGTTCCTTTTGCACACATCCTTATCTGCAAGCTCAAGAGAATTCAAAGTAGGTAGGGATCCTCACCTGGTCCCATCACAAGCCCCCACAAAAACCAATGGGTTAGTGAGGATTGTGGAACCCCAGGTGAATCACAGACCCCTATACTTGTTATCGATGTCAACTAAGAACCCCAAAAACAAGAGAGAAAGATATGAAGTAAAAGGAACCCTAATCGCCAAAAGCACCTTGAGCGATTGGGGAAGGTAACACTGCGCCATCGCCACCAACACGCCACCTCCAGCACAGCTAAGGAGAAACGAAGCATACAAATGCTAGGTCTAAGAAAGGAGAGGGAGCAATATACTTCCCCACCAAAGCGCCGCTGCGAAACATAAAAGCCAAAGGAGGGAAAGGGACGATGCCATCACAGCGGGTTCTCCCGCCTGTGAGAAGAGACAAGACGCCGCCATTGCGCATACCCAGGAGCTCGTCCGGCATGAAGCAGCAGACAGGGTAGTAGCAGAGCTCAAACGCCAGAACTCGCGAGCTCAACAACACGAGCAATGCAGCTGACAGCGGGAGAGACACCCTAGGGAAGAGCCCGATTATTCATCCAGAGGATGAATAATCAATACCCTTTCTCTTAAGAACCCGACGGATGTCATCCGTTAGCTAGGTTTAAACAGTAGATTATAGGGTAGGAGTTCGGGTTTCACTCCTTAATTAGCAATAATTAAGGGTAATTAAAAAAATCTCCATGGCCATCATAAGCTGTTTTTTTCATCTGGTCCAGATGAAAAAATAAATAGGTTCATTTGTTTGGATGAGGTCCATCAGCAGGATGAAAAATTAGTATCCATCATCCAGGGCAGCGGTTTTTCAGCCTAACAGGTAATTCGTAATCCCTTAAGAGAAAGCCTCATCCAGTACGGAAAAATGAAAAACATCAAGGGGGAATAAAACGAATTCAAATCCTGGTATTTTTCATCCGGCATGGATGGAAAATTATAGATAGGATGCCAGTGTCATAACCCTTATGGAAGTAATTCCTCATTCTCTGGTGACTCATTTGATATAGATGAAAGTCAATAAAAGAGGAATGAAAAATTATAGGTCCTTTTTAAAGGTACTTTAGTGTCCACCCAGGTGATTCTTCCGGTATGGATAGAAAACCTTTACAAGTCGGGTGAAAACACCTTTTAGAGTCCATCTGGTACAGATGGAAAATCATGAAAAGAACACTGATGCAACCGGCTAGTTCCGAGGAGGGAGACAGAGGGAGAGAGGGGGCAACAATGAAAAAAAATGGGTTGGGGGGGGGGGAGGTCAGATGGTGGGGTCAGCTGCAGCATATGTCCAACACCAGATATCCTAAGTTAATCGACTCTATATCTTGGAAACAGGACCGCCCACCGACCTGTCAAACAGGCTAAGTCTTGAAAGAAGACAGTAGAAGAGATTCTCAAGGACCTGGACCTGGAACCGCAAGTCTTCACCCTGCTGGATAAATCTGACTTAGAGGCTGTAGTGTCCAACCATGTCTGTTGCCATGAGATTGTCTGATGAAAATGAAGTTAGGCAAAAAACTTCCCTGAACTGTTTCCAGTCTGTGACATGGGGGAGGACATCTTGGATGACCTCAAGGGTCTACCCACTCTCGGCACTAGACTGAAATTTAAACTCAGGGCAAGAAGCCTACCTTTGAACAGCAAACAGAAGCAGAGAGGAAAGGGAGAGTGCAATTGCCCGTTGTGTGGGCAATCTGAAGACAGTACTCATTTTCTGATACACTGTCCGGGGTTCTCTCACCAAAGAGACGCTCTCTTCAAATCTATCAAGGGAATTTTTCATGTACCTCTGTTTACTAACTTTGAAAAAGTCGAGGCTGAGCCAAAAGCCCCGCCCCTTCTGAGGCCTAGTTTTTGGGCAACTCACACACAACAGATTGATGCTTGTGTGAAGGGATTTGTAGAGGATATATGGAAAACCCGAATTAAGGGGGCAACAAAGAAAAACAGAGAATGTGGGGGGGGGAGTGACTGAGCAGCAGCTGCTGCTCAGTCACTCCCCCCCCACCTTCTTTTCTTTTCTTTGTTGCCCCCTGATGTCTCCCTCTCTCTCCCTCTGGACACTGGGCTTATGGAATTGTTGTCCCGGCTTCCATCCTTGAGGAAATTGAAAAAAATTGCAAAATTGGGTTGTTGGGAATTTTGGATGTTCTTTATCCAAAATAAATTTTTAAATTATAGTGAAATATTTCTTCACTTAAAAACCTGTGAGTTGCAAAACTCCCACCAGTTTCTACTTTTTCAATCCAACCTGGATGAAAAAATGACTTCATCTGACAAGACCTAAATACAGGGCAAGACAAGATTTTTTTAAAAAATCCCCCATGTTTTTCATCTAAACCTAGATGAAATACGGACTACATCCGTTGAGTGCAAGACAGGATGAAAGCACGATGTCTTTCATCTTCCACGAATGAGAAACGGAGAACGTCCGTCGGGCGGACAGACTGGCGGATGTTTTTCATCCTGAGCCAGACAGGGGAAATCCCTGCGCAACCCTAATGTCTTTCTTTTTGCGTTGCGAGAGCGCGCGCGATGGCGGCTTTTGAGGAGCGATGGTGCTCGTGCTGCAGATACCCGAGCTGCCAATCCTTGAGTGTTTATGGCTCCTGTGAGCGACGCCTGGGCGGGCTCTTTATGGCGGTGGCTTAGAGATGAGGGAAGATTCCCTGTCTCAGTTGTTTGTTTTTTTGCTGCACAAGGGAACCGCGGCAGTGATGGCGGAGGCACCACCTGCATGCCTATGACGTTCCCTAGGAGCCCTCCTCTGGATCTTTGATGAATGGTGGCACAAGGAAGTCTCTCTCCCTCACTTTATAAACCCTACCTTTTGAGACCAAGTTTTTTTTCTTATGCTTGGCAAGACCTTGCTTTGGTTAAGGTAGTAGTGCTGTGGTGCTGGCGGAGTCCTCCCTGCACGGTTAGGCTTGTGGAGAGATGGTGACTCTTCCCCAAACAGTAAAAAAGGTTCTTTTTTCTGTTGATTTTGCTTCCTTGCTTCCTTTGGCATTCTCTGCGCTTAGATTGAAGTGTATTTGACCTCAATACCAAGTGTGGAAGCCTGCTACTCACCTCGTGCATCCTCACTAACTCACAATGCGTTGTTGTTTTTGGGACGGGCACATGTGAGGGCTTCCACTTAATATTCTGATGTCTAGGTGCTGCTGGATGCCAAGTGGGATTGCAGAGCAGGGGAAGGAATCGTTTGCCAGGGACTCATCCTAAAATGTTGAAAAACTAAACTATTCTATGGTTTTTCTTGATCCTGCCTTTTTCCTTTCTTGATTTTTGAAGAACAAGTGTAATGCTTTCTACGATGGGCTAGTTCGGCCCAGCCAGTGGAAAACCTCTGTTATGTTGTGACAGTCGGGTTTATGATGGCTTGTGTGAGAGACACGCATCTGTTTTCCAGGCCCTAGTTTGCTTTGCTTACCTTATGGTAGTTGGAAACAAATTGAGAGGCTGCAAGGAACTGTTTGCTGCAGCTACTCGGGTAGCTGTCCAGAGGTCCATGGAAAGAGGTCATGGTGACATCGTCAAAGCTTGAATTGTACCAGATGTCATTCTGCAAACTGCTCTGGTGGACATGTATTCCAAATGTGGGTGCATTAAGGATGCAAAGGGAGTTTTCAACACTATGGCTGAATGAGATGTGGATGGACGCGATGCTTGCAGGGTATGCACAACAAGAACGTGGTATGGAGGCTTTGGAGACTTATGAACAAATGATGGGAGAAGGGGTGAAGCCCGACCACATCACGTTTGGGTGCCTTTGCAATGCGTGTGCAAGCCTGGCAGCTCTGGAAAGGGGCAAAGAGGTCCATGGCGACATCTTCAGAGCTGGAATTGTACCAGATTTCATTCTGAACAATACCCTGATGGACATGTTTGCAAAATGTGGGTGCATCTAGGACGCAATGGGAGTGTTCAACACTATGGCTGAACAAGATGTGGCGTCGTGCAAGCCTGGCCGCCCTAGAGAAGGGCAAAGAGGTGCATGGGGATATCGTCAAAGCTGGAATTGTACCAAATGTCATTCTAAACACTGCCCTGGCAGCTCTGGGAAAAGGGAAAGAGGTCCATGGCGACATCTTCAGAGCTATAATTGTTCCAGCTGTCATTCTAAACAATACCCTAGTGGACATGTTTGCAAAATGTGGGTGCATCTAGGATGCAAAGGGAGTGTTCGACACTATGGCTGAACGAGGTGTGGTGTCATGGAGTGCAATGCTTACAGGGTATGCACAGCAGGGACGTGGGATGGAGGCTTTGGAGACCTATGAGCAAATGATGTGCGACGGGGTGAAGCCCGACCACATCACGTTTGTGTGCGTTTGCAAGCCTGGCAGCCCTGGAAAAGGGTGAAGAGGTGCATGGCGACATCTTCAGAGCTGGAATTGTACCACATGTGATCCTGAACTCTGCCCTGGTGGACATGTATGCCAAATGTGGGTGCATGGAGGATGCAAAGGGAGTGTTCGACAATATGGCTGAATGAGATGTGGTGTCGTGGAATGCAATGACTGCAGGATATGCACAGCATGGTTGTCATAAGGAGGTCCTGCAACAATTTGAAGGAATGCAAAAGAACGGCTTGAAGCAGTATGTGTTCTCTCTGCATGCAGCCACACTGGCCTTCTGAATGAAGGTAGACGCTACTTTGATTCCCTGATTCAAAATCATGGTATCACTCCGACAATATAGCACTTTGGCTGCATGGTGGACCTTTTTGGACGTGCGGGACAACTGGATGAGGCAGTGGACCTGATTAATAAAATGCCAATCAATCCAGATGTTGTGGTGTGGAAGGCCTTGTTTAGTGCCTGCAGAATCCATGACAATGTAGAGATGGCTCAACATGTAGCAACATCTATCTTCAAGTGGAATGAACAGGATGCCGCGACTTATATTGCTATCAAACATCTATGCTGCAGCTGGCAGGTGGATTGATACTGTAAAGGTGAGAAGAATGATGAAGGTCAGAGGGATTGAAAAGGAGGTTTGCAACAGGGTGCACACCTTCCTTGTAGATGACAAGTTGCATCCCAGAATTAAAGAAATCCATGCTGAGCTGAGAAGATTGTCTGGGAAGATGAAGGAGGCGGGGTATGTGCCTGACACGCGCTTTGTATTGCATGATGTGGGGAGGAGGAAAAGGAATTTTCTCTTTGCCACCACGGTGAGAAGCTGGCCATTGGTTTTGGGCTGATCAGCATGACCCCTAGGACGCCTCTCCGTCTCATCAAGAATCTTCGAGTGTGTGGTGACTGCCACACCTCCACCAAATTCATCTCAAAGATTGTTGGCCGAGCAATTGTTGTACCGGACGCTAACCGCTTTCACCACTTTGAAGATGGGATTTGTTCTTGTGGTGATTACTGGTGAAAAGATGTCTTCTTGGAAAGATGCGAGTGTCTTGCTTCATTCATTGATCTGTGACTTAGCTACTCACACCATCCACCATTTCCCGAAAGTATTGACCATGATGTACTGTTGAGTGCATTTCCTGTGCCATAAATCCACAGGAAATGATAGTGGGGTCTACGCGGCATAGGTGGGAAGTCAGCCCATAATTGCACTTAACTGAAGGGGTGATTTTTGACTGATTCTGGTGACAGTGGATGGAAATCAGAGTGTTGTCCTAATTCTGGGTTTGGGTGGTGGAGCTTCTCCAAAGCTTCAAGATGGAAGTGAATACGAATTTTAATTAGCTTGATGAGAGGGGCAGCCCTGTGCACAAGTTTGTTCAACATCTTAAATTTGGACATGTTTGTTTGTTTCTTGTGGTGTGGCTTTGGATGGAGCCCTTGATGAACTTGCATGAATATTGTCAAAAACTAGCCTTAACCCACCAAGATCCAATCCCATGGTGGATGCTTGAAAGTTCATACAGTGAATGTAAGGGTATTTGGGTATGTTGTTATTGATTGATGCGGCTTGTGAAAATTGAATGTTGAAATGCAGATCCGCCATTTTTCTTCCAGAAAAAAACGAAACACGGGATCTCTGCATGTAACACCGTGGGGATGACCCAGCCCTTTTTTTGTGAAAAATTGAACATAGTTCTCAGAATTCATCGCTAGTAGTGCGGAGCAACGCGAAGCCATAGTATATATATTGTAGTGCACAACCATTTTCAATAATTAGCATGGACTTGGTGGTATAGAGCATTGATTTACAATCGTGAAGGTTCTGGGTTCGAACTTTTGCTACTGGCTTTTGCAGAAAGTAGTGCCTTTATGAAAAAGGTGGCGACGGAGGAGGATGATAAGGTGGCCACGGAGGTGGATGAAATATAAAAGGGTGGCAGAATGACCCAAAAACAAACGAAACTGACTGTTTTTCATTCAATTTTGGATGAAAGGACACAAGTCGTAAAGGAAAAAAAAAAAAAAAAAAAAAAAACCCAGTTTGTATACGAAAGTTTGTCACATCATGCTGTGTGGTTAGACCACTTATCCCAAAGATGCTAATGATGAGGTGTTGGGTTCAAATATTTTTAGCACACCTAAACTATTGTTTTAGGTCTTATATGGTTAGGGTTGTTAGGGTTGAAACTCTCTTTCATTCTCTTCTTCGTTTATGACTTCTACGGCGTGCGGCGCACTTAGAGTCAGCTCGAACACCTTCAACATCTGCCGCTTTGGTCTGCTGCAGCGACGACGATGTGTCTCCCTTCCTCTGCCACATTCATAACTACTCCCCATCAAAGAAGAACACAAGAAGAGCACGACTCCACAGTATAAAGGTGCACTTCTCTTTCTCTCAACCTCACTTGTTTTCTTCTTGTTCTCCCTCTTCCTTCATTCTCAGCTACCAGGTCTCTTTAAGTTTGAAGCTATGGCAGGTTCAGTGAAGCGAGAACGCCCTCTGCTGTGTACGACCTAGATCTTACAGTCCGAGATGCAGCTTTTGAGGGTCTTATACTGAGTAGGTAGAGAGAGAGAAAAAAAAAACTCTGGCCGAAGCCGGCGTAACTAAGAGCCACTTCGCCTTGCGGCTACTGCCCCCTTTCGGGGGAGGGCCCTATAAAGGAAGGGTGAGGTTTACTATTTCATGAGCAGAAACCATGAGCCATGAGCCATGAGCCGCATGAGCCGCATGAGCGGTGAGCCGAAGTCTAAGATACGCGGATTTCATGAGCGGACTCCTCCAAATTTGGAAATGCGGCAGATTAAACAAGTATTAAAATAATAGTTTTTTTATTTGACCTTGCCGTTTTTGGACGTTCCAGATCATGTAATGCGGCGAAGATATGTCGTCAGTAACAAGTCCGCTCATGGTTTTATAGATCCGCTCATGGAAATAAGTGACCGTGCAACGGGAAATCCAGTATACCACTGCAAAAGGACGTCGCATACTGGCCTGTATAGAGTATTCCGCGGTTTTACATGCCTTAACATTGGAATGAAGCTGACCCTTTTGCCGCGATTGAACCAATGGAGTCTGCACCAATACAGTCTGCAGTACTTCACAATTCTGTCTTCTTCGGGTATTCGGCGGGAAAGGTTTGCAACTGAACTGGGAAATAGGGTGCCGCATTAGGGTTCGCACGTGCGAAATTTCGGACCGGGTTGGTGTTGGCGAAGGCCGCCTCTGGGGGTACCTACGACGATACTTGGAAATTCGGCGCCGCATTTCCTTGTCGGAGGTCGAATGAGGAGAGCAAGTTTTCGGAAAGCAGAAAAACATGAACCCTCCAACATACAAAAATACATGCACGTGGAAACAAGTGAACGATATATTAATATCTTAGTTCGATCAAAACAGGTTACTGGTAGGCAAGACATATGTCGGACCTTTGTGTGGCCAGAGTCTGAGGTACTGGCAGCAGTAGGATTGCAGGGTCCGGGTCGAAACATGTAGGGCCTACACTTCCTGCCAGGAAGAATGTCCCGTTCTTTGCGAGGGCCGACTTCATGACGAGCCCGGTGAGGGACTACTCCCTTCCTAGTTATGCAGCTAAACTCGCAAATACAGCGATTAGAAGAAGTGAGAATCCCAGTAAAGTAGAGCAGATTTTGGAGAGGGCTAGGGAGGACAGAAGGATAAGGAAAGAGTTGGCAGCAGCTCAGACAGGTAGACGAGTACGAAAGTACATATGTGATTCAGCGGATGAGAGCGACGCAGACAGGGAGGAGGACGACCCAACGGAGGTGAGATGGACAGTTCCGCAAGGGGAAGATGGGATTTTCGAAAGCCTGGCCAACGAGCAGTCCGCTGGAGATGAGAGAGGCACTGAGGGGGTGGAGGAGGAGCAGGACAGTCTAGAACAGGATGAGGATTCCGATGATTTTCAAGATTAATAGAATTTTAATGAAGTCTCTGTAAATGTAAATTCTCTTCCAGAGTATATAAAGAAAATTCTGCCCGACATTCGTGACCCCTCTCCAGTGTGCATTCCAGCCACACAATCGCCCAAACCAGGACGCTCCCAAAATCAGAAATGGGTCAGGGCATTTCCAAAATTTTGGCAACTCTAAGAACCTCTTTTGGAAATGCGGCACCGCATTTCCAAAACAGGGGAGGGACTAATTTATCCATTTCAATGTTGGCATAGTAAAAAGTAATCTGAATTGGGAATGCGGTGCCGCATTTCCAAAATTTCCTTTGTCCACACGCCAGTTTTGGCCTCTCCCGCTCATTGCATGGATGCCACCACGCTTACAGAGGTCGAACAAGGAGGTCGAACAAGGAGGCCGACATGGCGGGATTGGAAATGCGGTGCCGCATTTCCATATTGGGGATGGTGGTTGTTCGAACTGCAGACCCATCAGCAAAAACTGGCACCGCATTCCATTGTAAAAAAAAAATCGATGACGGACATGGAAATGCGGCGCCGCATTTCCAGAACGGACATCGCAATTTGTCAATTTGCAGACCCTCTCTCGGAAATGCGGTAACGCATTCCATCGCGCTGGTCGGAAATAGGTGCACTTTTCGAAGTGTTGGACGGAAATGCGGCACCGCATTCCCTTGTCCAAAAAGAAGTTTCCATTGCCAATCTGGAAATGCGTCGCCGCATTTGCAATGCCAACCTCGTTTTCTGATCAATTTATAGACCCGAGTTGGTATTTCGTGTACCTGGACGGAAATGATCCACCGCATTTTCTTGTCCGACATGGAAATGCGGTGCCGCATTTCGATGTCCGACATGGAAATGCGGCGCCGCATTTCGATGCGGACATGGAAATGCGGCGCCGCATTTCGATGCGGACATGGAAATGCGGCGCCGCATTTCCATGCCGACATGGAAATGCGGTGCCGCATTTCAATGTCCGACATGGCGTTACTCTGGTATATTCTTGACACATGACTCACATACCGGTTACTCTGCTTTATTCAACCAGACAGACAAATTGTAGAAATGAGACATCAAATTGTAAACAGTGGGCCAAATCCGAGAGTTATTCAACACAATGAAACACAGTCATACAGAAGTGAGGTACATTCTAGGGCACACTCCAGGGCACATTTAAATTTCCCCCGTACAGGATCCTGGACCGATGAAGATTGGCTGCTGCATGAATGTAGCCGTTTGAGTTTCCTACCCTGCCATGCAAACTATGGGCAGTCACTGCCAGGTGGGCCGATAGCCACTGGACACGACGAAGTCCATCCCCTCTTCGATGTAAATGCGGCGCCGAATTTCCACCGGGGGATGGACTTCGGTGGCAGATCTCAAACTATAACTTGTTGATGAGAAAGATGTATGGCTTCATCCACCGCTGGCGTGATGAACACGTTCCACCTCCGTCGGTGGGTACGTGTGACCCAGATGCTCCATTTTGGAGGCCGGACTGCTCTTCCGCTTCGTATCATTTCCAAAATCTAAGGGCTTCGTAGCTGTCCGCAAGGTCATCGGCATCCAAGTCGTCCTCAGGTCCTCCTTTGCAAGGATGCCGTGCTTCCGGAACCGGGACGACTGCCCCTTTGGAGGCATCGATTATGCAATGTATTCGGCCACATCGGGAGACATTGTTATCTGGTACACAGATTACACAGAAGATACTGGTTCGATTGTGGAAACATTGGTGGCTTTTGAGTATATCGTAGGCCACTACGCCTTCGAGCGGGGTGACGATCTTGGTCTGAGGAGTCCGTGGCTCCTGCGCATCCTCGATTCCGATTTTCCCAGCTACGACGGTCAATCATGCAGAAGAAGGCGCACTGCTATGCTGTTGCGGTGGAACTGCTGCCACTGGACGTGGGTGGACTCCATCGGAGAGACCTATTCTCCTCAAGGAGTGCGCTCCTCTTCTCCATTGTATGGGGACATTCGCATTGGTGTGGACGACGAAAACGTGAAGATTTCCATATTCGATGGTGGTATGATTGAAGGGCAGGACATTGTGGTGAACATCACTAGGGGCGGTACAACGGCTGCAATCGACTTTACATGGAGGAGCCCCATGACTCATGAGCTAGTTCTGAGAGCAGTCGAAGTCCCATTGACAACGTGACTTGTATTCAGTAGGCACAGGGCTAAAGATTTGATTGCACAATCAGCACAGCAGACGTGCTTCAAATGCAATTCATGTGGATCAATAAAAACCTCATTGTGCCCTCTTTTTATTCTATTCTGTGTCCATCGTTCCGAGAATGCGTCATTGCTCATTTCGTTTGGGATTGGGAGTGTGGGTGGATTTTGCAAGTGGCTGGTAGGCTGAAATGGGCCCCCATTGTACAGAGCAGTACCACCCTACCATTCGCGAAACATTGCCTTTCAATATATAATTCTAAATAACATTGCCGAACCTCCTTCATCGGGAGGTCCTTCTCCCCCTATGACCGTGGCACCCTAAACCCTATTCCCGCGGACACTCATTTCCGGAAAATAGTGCTGCTCATGTTTTTTTCCACACTTACGACTCTGCTCATGGCTCATGCCGCTCATGGCTCATGGCTCATGAAATAGCAGCCCCCCCCTCAAGGCAAAGGGCCGCGACACAAGCAAATGAATGGACGAGTGCCAGTGTCGTAATCACCTTCTTCCCTTCCGACCGAAGGCCCAGTGTGTTGATGCACGTCCACTTCTTTTTCAGAATCGGGACGGCGCTCTTGTGGGTCCACTTCGCAATTCTTGTCTGAGTGTTTTTTCCTCTGCTCGCCAGGACAACCACACAGCCTCTGTCGTCCAACACCATGCGGGCAAGCCCGAATCCTTTCTTCCAAAAGTCCTCCGAGTACCTGTTCCAAGATGGCAAAGCTTGCAGTCCTTCCACATGCTCTCCGTCCGGAATATCCAAGATGATCATATCGCAAGACCACTCGGTGGCATTTCCGCCCCTCTTACAATCCTTGTCTGCACACACCCTCTCAAAGAACGAGACCATATTCTGAAATCCTGGGGTGTTGGAAGGCTCTTCGGCAGTCGCCTTCACACACAACTCACAAAAATGGATTAATAAAATCCAATCATGTTGTGTGGGCTCTATTGTCATGGTAAGAACTACTTTGACGAAGTAGAGATGCTCAGGAAAAATGCTTCACATATGAAGCAGCACCATGAAACCAAATAGCCTATAGATGTAGGAAGTCCAAGTTAATCCGAGGAAATCCGAGCATACACTAAACTATTGTAAAGGTTGATACACCTGAAAGCAGCCCTCTAGTCTAGCATGCTCTTGAATGCAGCAAAAGAACTATGCTGCATGTTCTTCAAATCCAACCAAATCCCCCACAGGGTTCAAAGAAAACCGTCCCACATGACGCACGCTAGAGAACGCCTCGATGATGGAAAGTCTGTCTGTTCTATGAGCATTTTTCAGATCTTCCTCGATCATGCCCACTATGGCCTCCACCCAATCTGAATTGACATACACCTGCACAATCCCATCCACACCCTGAATGCTACCAGCTATGCAAACATGAAGGGCACAGTGACTTGCTGTTTTGCAAGCATTACAAAAGAACAAGTCGTCATCCTGACGTGCTATGTCCTCGAGGCCACATGTGGCACACACTCGTTTGAAGGGTGGAGTGGAAGGCGAGGTGATGTAAAAAATCCCCAAAGGTGTTAGAGATGAGAAGATAATGCAATTGCAAAACAAATAGAAAGAGGAGAAACCTTGAAAATAAAAATAAATCATTACCTATGTAGCTATGCCATGTCCTCCATGGGCTGTTTGGGCATTATGCACTCGCTGCAAAGCGGCACATGTGTCATCATGCAAAACAGGAGCGAAAATGGTACAAGGGAGTGTGACCAGCCGCATGTCACCGCTCTGAGTTGCCCCAATGTTTTTGAAAATTGCATATGTAGCACCTCCCCTACGAAACTGCTGGACTAACCGCTCATATTCTGCATGGAACGCTGGCAGAAAACTGACCTCCATACACTCAAACAATACCATTACTACTCCATAATAAGTTTAAAATAGCATAACAAAGAAAAGGCGAAAAGCAAACAAATGGTAAGAGACTTACAATCTGAACATCCAGCTGAAAAGGCCCCATCCGCCACTGTCAGCTCGAAACGCTGTTCCACCTGACCACGTACTCCTATAACCACCACAGCATTAGTGGCGGTAGCAAACTTCTCATGGAATCGTTTTGAGAAAGCACTGATGGTGTCTTTGCAAAAGAAGTTGAGTATTGGAGGGCTCTGAAATGGTGTTATGACCTGCACAAGGGTGACGGAGGTAATCTTCAAACAGTACACCAAATCACCTCTCTCGAACTTAAGCTTAGGACGCACGGAGAAATTCTCCAAGCGCACATAAGCGCCTTTGCAGAACTTCTCTGAGTGTGTTTGGACCAATGACCCGAACACAGTAACATTGACCGTTGTGAAACCAAGCCTATCTGTGAGATCACATTGCAAATAGGACCATGTGCTGGGAGACTCCTGAATAGAGGGCTTGTTCACATTGCCATACCTACTCAAATCAACCTAGAGCAATGGGAAAAAAAAAGACTTCGCGTGCCGGAGGGCTCCAAGAAACGTTGACGCCGTAGCTGTGTAGGACTTAGCCATTTCAACTTCTTCTCTAATGCGCCCGCTAGATAGCTAAGTTAGGCCAACCACTATCAAGAACTGCAAAGTGGTAGGCTTCTTGATTATTTCTTTGACAACCCGATATTTTAGTTATGACTAAACAGAGTGGCAGAACCCATCGTGACTGCTCCCTGTGGGAGTGGCCGAGACATAGAATCGGCGCCATTGTACTTCCAAACAACAGAGCGTGTGCGAAAGGCGCAGAGGAAGGAGAAGATGCTGATGAGCGCTTCCAGGGGAACAGTTGGAAAACACCTGGTAAACTACAAGCGAACTTAGTTGAGGAGGAAAGGATACGTGACACAGCCCGACAATCGGCCCTCCATCGCTGCCGGATCTAAAAAAGAACACATTGAAGCCAGAGCTGTCTACGGAAGATGTGGAAAATGGTGAACGTGGCGAAGACGGTACTATCAAGCCCGACAGTGAAGCTTGATCAAGCAGTCAAGATAGCAAACAGCCTGTCGGGCCATGGGGAAGGCTTGAGGTTGGGGCAAATCGAGGATGTAGAGAGTCAAGAACAACTCGCAAGCAAGGTGCAAGAAGAGTTGTTCTTCTTTTATTGTTTCTTTGCGGGAGTATAATACAACTCTTGGGGAGCGAGGATGCACGCCATGGCAGCAAGAAGCATAGCTCCCAAATGGGAGAAAGAAGGACTGGTAGAGGAGGGATAGTGACTCCTCTCTACCCATGGTGTACTCAGATCGCTGAAAATGGAGGGGCCTGGCCGAACACACCCGAGCATCACCAAAAGACATCATCTCATGTCAGCAGCCACAGAGTGGAGTGCATCTGGAGGGAGGCGAAAACGGAGCCAACCACGAGTTCCAAGAAGACACCAAGTCCGATCAGAACCCGAGATCTCTCAATCACATACAGTGGAGGAGCACATGGACCACGAGATAAGGCAATACCAAACGGAGCCGGGAGGACCTGTCTCTCAACTCGAGCGGCAGCGGGCGGCATTTTCTGCCTGTCTTTACAAACTTAGCGTTCGCTCAAGAGAAGCGGGCTGCCCCCTGATCAACCTTTACAACACCACAGATAAGTACAGGGGCATTCCCAACGTTGTGATTCCAAGGGCTATGATGAAGAACGTTAGGGAAAATGCTACAACATTTGCTATTCTCACAACAGGTTATGTGTTGAATACTTCTCGTCTTCACCTGTGGGCCAGCACGAAAGCTAAATCGCTAACATATGCTCCGCTCAACACTTACAAATTTCTGAAGGAGCAAATATGGCTGCCTATAACCACTAACCATACAGGCGCAATTGTGGCTTGCCTCTTACCAAACATGTATTTTGTTTTTGCTATATATATATATATATATATATATTCACCGCGAATGAGAATAAATTTGAGTAAATGTGAGATTCAAAGTTGCATAATGACAGGAGAAAATTTGCGCTATGTCTTTTAGAGTGGACGACGGAAACTCGACCATCAAATTGAACATGTGTTCATCATGAGTTGGTAGCCATTGAAAACGACGTGTTTTCGGGGTTACATTGGTGTTGTTCATAATATCATTTTGTTGTCGACCCCTTTTTTAGTGACATATTGTGATATCAAAGAAGGTTGTACCGATATTGCAAATCCCGAAATTGAAAGCGATTGAGAATTTGAAATCGAGGTCAACGGCATAACATTTGAAGTGCAATGAGTTCTTTTCAAAATAATAGGTTCAAAGTGCCCACTCTTCGTAGCGTGTCTATCGTCATAAAGTAGTTGGAGAGGGGTATGCGCAACAAATTGATCACCCACAGAAAATATTATTCTTTTATTTACTCGAGACCATAACCGAATGGGTCTTTGTAAATAATTTGCTAAACAAAAAATGGCACGATTATCACCTTCTAAACCTCCACAAACAACATTTTTGGACATTTGTTGAACAAATTCATCAATTGTGCGAACACCATGTAACTCATAGAGGGCGTCCGAAGAAAAGTGGATTTGAATCATTTCGGCCACCTCATCAGTGGGCAATTGTAAAGTTTGCATAAAATGTTTCAAGGTTTGACGACGGAGATCTGTAGATGATATTTCAAAATGCAGCAAATAAGCAACTGAATCAAATAAACAGTCTTCAACAACATAATGGTAATCGTGTACACGATGCAAATTCTGATATTGTAATATTAAGTCTATCTATGTATCCATTATTAAGAGAGTAAATTAGATATAAAAATAAGGTTGTAAAAAAACTGAATTAAGGTTCAAGTTGTATTATAACAGAAAATAATATTAATGGAGGTTGGCCAGATTAGATAGATTTTGAAAATCTTATAAGAACACAAACAAGCAATGTACAAGGCAATGAAACGTCGAATAAAGAGTTGCTAAACAATAATAATAGTACATTATATGTTTTGATGAATTAAATTTCATAGATATTGTAGTAGATAAATCTGAATTGAAAAATTAAGTGAGAGACTGGCTGATTAACTGAGGAACTGGCTGAAAATGTAGCTGTAAACAAAAAGGCTGAAGTTTGTAAAATTGAAAGAACACACAAGAATGGCACAATATTGTCAAAGTACTCATATATTGCAACCATAAACCACACACAACTCACAAAAATGGATTAATAAAATCCAATCATGTTGTGTGGGCTCTATTGTCATGGTAAGAACTACTTTGACGAAGTAGAGATGCTCAGGAAAAATGCTTCACATATGAAGCAGCACCATGAAACCAAATAGCCTATAGATGTAGGAAGTCCAAGTTAATCCGAGGAAATCCGAGCATACACTAAACTATTGTAAAGGTTGATACACCTGAAAGCAGCCCTCTAGTCTAGCATGCTCTTGAATGCAGCAAAAGAACTATGCTGCATGTTCTTCAAATCCAACCAAATCCCCCACAGGGTTCAAAGAAAACCGTCCCACATGACGCACGCTAGAGAACGCCTCGATGATGGAAAGTCTGTCTGTTCTATGAGCATTTTTCAGATCTTCCTCGATCATGCCCACTATGGCCTCCACCCAATCTGAATTGACATACACCTGCACAATCCCATCCACACCCTGAATGCTACCAGCTATGCAAACATGAAGGGCACAGTGACTTGCTGTTTTGCAAGCATTACAAAAGAACAAGTCGTCATCCTGACGTGCTATGTCCTCGAGGCCACATGTGGCACACACTCGTTTGAAGGGTGGAGTGGAAGGCGAGGTGATGTAAAAAATCCCCAAAGGTGTTAGAGATGAGAAGATAATGCAATTGCAAAACAAATAGAAAGAGGAGAAACCTTGAAAATAAAAATAAATCATTACCTATGTAGCTATGCCATGTCCTCCATGGGCTGTTTGGGCATTATGCACTCGCTGCAAAGCGGCACATGTGTCATCATGCAAAACAGGAGCGAAAATGGTACAAGGGAGTGTGACCAGCCGCATGTCACCGCTCTGAGTTGCCCCAATGTTTTTGAAAATTGCATATGTAGCACCTCCCCTACGAAACTGCTGGACTAACCGCTCATATTCTGCATGGAACGCTGGCAGAAAACTGACCTCCATACACTCAAACAATACCATTACTACTCCATAATAAGTTTAAAATAGCATAACAAAGAAAAGGCGAAAAGCAAACAAATGGTAAGAGACTTACAATCTGAACATCCAGCTGAAAAGGCCCCATCCGCCACTGTCAGCTCGAAACGCTGTTCCACCTGACCACGTACTCCTATAACCACCACAGCATTAGTGGCGGTAGCAAACTTCTCATGGAATCGTTTTGAGAAAGCACTGATGGTGTCTTTGCAAAAGAAGTTGAGTATCGGAAGGGTGTCCTATGGGACACCAATTGACAGTAGAAAGTAGGGGAGTCTGTGTAGCCCTAGTTACCCAGGGGGTACCCTGGGGGACCTATGGTGCATTTGAAGTGCCGGATTTCAATTGGCGTTTGTTGGTGATAATAGCTGTGAGTGAACGGAGTGCCGTGAGGTGAATTGCTTTGAAACATTTGTGGATGAGAAGAGTGGGAATATTGAAGTTATCATGTATGTCATTGATACTGGCGTTATGAATGTCGCCTCGAGTACCGGCGGTGATGACGGTTAATGGGCCAATTTTCCAGCCATACCGTCTGATTGCAAGGATAAGCGGGACATATTTTTGACGTTTTTCTAAAATCGAATCATTGGGGTGGCGATCGTGACAATTCAATGAAATGGATGGTGAATTGTGGGGATGGTGAGGTGGGGGGTAGGGTGTTAATGGGTAGGCCTTGTACAAGGAGTATGTCCGGGCAAAGCCTGGAAGGGCATGAGCATGGTGATCGGGTACATATGCATGGTAGCAGCCAGGGTGGCACAGTGTGGTCGGGTGGCCGACCTTGGTAGGTGCTAGCGTTTATAAGCGAGAACCATCTGGTTTCAGCACGGTTTAGAAAGAGCTTATGGAGATGTCAGACTGTCTGGTTGTGTCGCGTGATATGATGGCCGTGTATGATCGGGTGAGTAGCCAGGTGTCACGAGCTTGGTAAGTGGTTGAACACAATGGACAGTATGGGGATGGGAACATATGCGGCCAGAAGATGTGCTTGTGCTGGTGACCCATGTATTGGGCGTATCTGAATTGGAGTGTTTGTCGGATTTGTGCGTCAGTAGTAGTTTTGGTTAGCCAGAAATGATTTGAGAGTTTATGGTGCAATACACTTGATTGAGTCTATTTTTGGATGTGTACTTTGGTGTGGCTGATGAAAGTTGCAGCTTGTTTATTTGCTTCTCGGGTAAGAGTGGTCAGGAGGTTACGGATGGGTCTGGGTGCAGGGGGGTCTGGTATGGGGTGTATACCCAGAAAGGGTGGGTGTGGGTGATGTGGATAGGGTCATCATTGGGTACAACTATGAGGTGGGAGGCGCCGAGTTGGGCGAGTAGGTTTGCTTCTTCATTACCATGAATGCCAGTGTGCGAACGGACTTTGAGTATATGGACTGGGTGGCTGATGGCAACGGCCCTCTGGACAATAGCAGAAATAGGTTGCGGTCGGGGTGGTGATGATCGGCAGGGGGGCTGCTATTTCATGAGCCATGAGCCATGAGCGGCATGAGCCATGAGCAGAGTCGTAAGTGTGGAAAAAAACATGAGCAGCACTATTTTCCGGAAATGAGTGTCCGCGGGAATAGGGTTTAGGGTGCCACGGTCATAGGGGGAGAAGGACCTCCCGATGAAGGAGGTTCGGCAATGTTATTTAGAATTATATATTGAAAGGCAATGTTTCGCGAATGGTAGGGTGGTACTGCTCTGTACAATGGGGGCCCATTTCAGCCTACCAGCCACTTGCAAAATCCACCCACACTCCCAATCCCAAACGAAATGAGCAATGACGCATTCTCGGAACGATGGACACAGAATAGAATAAAAAGAGGGCACAATGAGGTTTTTATTGATCCACATGAATTGCATTTGAAGCACGTCTGCTGTGCTGATTGTGCAATCAAATCTTTAGCCCTGTGCCTACTGAATACAAGTCACGTTGTCAATGGGACTTCGACTGCTCTCAGAACTAGCTCATGAGTCATGGGGCTCCTCCATGTAAAGTCGATTGCAGCCGTTGTACCGCCCCTAGTGATGTTCACCACAATGTCCTGCCCTTCAATCATACCACCATCGAATATGGAAATCTTCACGTTTTCGTCGTCCACACCAATGCGAATGTCCCCATACAATGGAGAAGAGGAGCGCACTCCTTGAGGAGAATAGGTCTCTCCGATGGAGTCCACCCACGTCCAGTGGCAGCAGTTCCACCGCAACAGCATAGCAGTGCGCCTTCTTCTGCATGATTGACCGTCGTAGCTGGGAAAATCGGAATCGAGGATGCGCAGGAGCCACGGACTCCTCAGACCAAGATCGTCACCCCGCTCGAAGGCGTAGTGGCCTACGATATACTCAAAAGCCACCAATGTTTCCACAATCGAACCAATATCTTCTGTGTAATCTGTGTACCAGATAACAATATCTCCCGATGTGGCCGAATACATTGCATAATCGATGCCTCCAAATGGGCAGTCGTCCCGGTTCCGGAAGCACGACATCCTTGCAAAGGAGGACCTGAGGACGACTTGGATGCAGATGACAATGACCTTGCGGACAGCTACGAAGCCCTTAGATTTTGGAAATGATGCGAAGCGGAAGAGCAGTCCGGCCTCCAATAATGGAGCATTTGGGTCCCACGTACCCACCGACGGAGGTGGAACGTGTTCATCACGCCGGCGGTGGATGAACCCATACATCTTTCTCATCAACAAGTTATAGTTTGAGATCTGCCACCGAAGTCCATCCCCCCGGATGGAAATTCGGCGCCGCATTTACATCGAAGAGGGGATGGACTTCGTCGTGTCCAGTGGCTATCGGCCCACCTGGCAGTGAGTGCCCATAGTTTGCATGGCAGGGTAGGAAACTGAAACGGCTACATTCATGAAGCAGCCAATCTTCATCGGTCCAGGATCCTGTAGGGGGGAAATTTAAATGTGCCCTGGAGTGTTTGTGAGGAATTGCAGCGTTAGCTTGAACTTTTTCCAGCCACCGCGCAGCTCCTCCTCCATCCGACTGCCCTTATCATGGCCACGATTATGCTATGTTCAAACCAGAATCAGGAGACATCATTGTCTGGCTCTCTGTTTTCACAGACGCTGCTGGAATCAAGCAAGAGTCTTTGCGCGCAATGGAGTATCTGGAGGGCTATTACCGCTTTGAGCGAGGTGAGGGCGAGGGTCAATGCGGTCCGTGGGTCCTGAAAATTGTTGACCTCGATATACCAAGCTGGAAAGGGATGTCGGACAGATCACGCACGGCCCTCGCTTTGGCGCTGGAACTGCTGCCAGTGGACCAGGGAGGACGGCACCGGGGAAAACTATATACGTGCAGATCACTCCGCTCTTCCAGTGTATGGAGACATTCGGCTGAGTTGCGAAGACGAATCGCACGGGCACATGAGGCCCACAGTGACCTTGTCAATGTATGATGGTGGTATCATTGATGGACATGACATTGTCGTCGGCTCCAGCAAGGGCAGCAGAACGACCGAATTGCAGTTTACCTCGAGGTGCCGCAGCAGTGATGAGCTTGTTTTGAGGGGTATCGAAGTTCCGTCGACTTGGTGAAGCCCATGTAGAAGGAGGAAGGGCTTAGTTTTGTCTGCAGTTGGTAAATGTGAGACATCGTGTCCGATCAATAAACCCATCGTACCTCACTTCTGTATGATTGTGTTTCATTCTGTTGAATAACTGTCGGAATTGGCCCACTGTTTACAATTTGATGTCTCATTTCTACAATGTGTCTGTCCGGATGAATATAGCAGAGTAACCGGTATGTGAGTCATGTGTCAAGAATATACCAGAGTAACGCCATGTCGGACATTGAAATGCGGGCACCGCATTTCTATGTCGGCATCGAAATGCGGCACCGCATTTCCATGTGGGACAAGGAAATGCGGTGCATCATTTCCGTCCAGGTACACGAAATACCAACACGGGTCTATAAATTGGACAGACAACGAGGTTGGCATTGCAAATGCGGCGACGCATTTCCAGCTTGGCAATGGAAACTTCTTTTTGGACAAGGGAATGCGGTGCCGCATTTCCGTCCAACACTTCGAAAAGTGTGACATTTCCGACCAGCGCGATGGAATGCATTACCGGCCTTTCCGTGAGAGGGTCTGCAAATGGACAAATTGCGATGTCCGTTCTGGAAATGCGGCGCCGCATTTCCATGTCCGTCATCGACTTTTTTTTACAATGGAATGCGGTGCGAATTTTTGCTGATGGGCCTGCAGTTCGAACAACGACCATCCCCAATATGGAAATGCGGCACCGCATTTTCAATTCCGCCATCTCGACCTCCTTGTTCGACCTCCTTGTTCGACCTCTGTAAGCGTGGTGGCATCCATGCAATGAGCGGGAGAGGCCAAAACTGGCGTGTGGACAAAGAAATTTTGGAAATGCAGCACCGCATTTCCAATCGGCCGATTACTTTTTACTATGCCAACATTGAAATGGAAAATTTAGTCCCTCCCCTGTTTTGGAAATGCGGTGCCGCATTTCCAAAAGAGGTTCTTAGAGTTCCCAAAATTTTGGAAATGCGGTGCCCCATTTCTGATTTTGGGAGCGTCGTGGTTTGAGCGATTGTGTGGCTGGAATGCACACTGGAGAGGGGTCACGAATGTCTGGCAGAATTTCCTTTATATACTCTGGAAGAGAATTTACATTTACAGAGACTTCATTAAAATTCTATTAATCTTGAAAATCATCCGAATCCTCATCCTGTTCTAGACTGTCCTGCTCCGCCTCCACCCCTCAGTGCCTTTCTCATCTCCAGCGGACTGCTCGTTGGCCAGGCTTTCGAAAACCCCATCTTCCCCTTGCGGAACTGTCCATCTCACCTCCGTTGGGTCGTCTTCCTCCCTGTCTGCGTCGCTCTCATCCGCTGAATCACATATGTACTTTCGTACCCGTCTACCTGTCTGAGCTGCTGCCAACTCTTTCCTTATCCTTCTGTCCTCCCTAGCCTCTCCAAAATCTGCTCTACTTTACTGGGATTCTCACTTCTTCTAAGCGCTGTATTTGCGAGTTTAGCTGCATAACTAGGAAGGGAGTAGTCCCTCACCGGGCTCGTCATGAAGTCGGCCCTCGCAAAGAACGGGACATTCTTCCTGGCAGGAAGTGTAGGCCCTACATGTTTCGACCCGGACCCTGCAATCCTGCACATGACAATCATCAACGAGACTAATGAGAACCACAGTCGGGAAATTCGTTTGACATAAATGACCCAGAAGGCTTTGCAAACTTACAATGTTTGCACTCACTCGTATTCCGGGTTCTCCTCTGCATCAATGTCCACTGTGTCTTCCTCGGACTCCGACGAATCCGAGGAGACTTCCGCTCTGTCGGGAGCCTTGACATTCCGTTGCAGCCCTTCCAGATGGGATCCCCACACGGATGAATCCTCCTCGTAGGCTAAGAGGTGCCGGTCGGAAAACCGCCCAGCCCACATTGAGGCACCTGTTACAATGCCATCCACACATTACCACATGGCGCTTCAGATGTTGCGAACTACATCCTAACGAGAATTTGCAGAACAGCATAGATCAAGATTCTGCATACCTGTCCCACAGATGAGGTCGAGCACTGTGCCCTCCACGTCTGTGCATGTCTCCATAATTGTCTGAATGAAGGCAGGGCTCCGAGTCCGTGAGTACCGCAGGGGTTCCGTTGAAGTGAGGCTATGAGGGAGAAGTTCCTTGGGAACGTTGTTGAACAGAACGTCGTAATCGAGGGGGTCGCAGTTCGGGTCAACCTTTCCTCCCTCCTTCCGGAAAGCAAAGGTGGAGTTCTCCTTCACAAAGCAGTATGCATCGAACTGCTTCGTCTGCATACACAAGGGGGAACGATTAGAAACCGAATGCGGCACCGCATTTGAAAACACCCAAGCTGTCGCGCACCTCACTTCGGTAAACTCCCCTTCAAGTCATAGTTACTCGCTTTGATGCGCGCGCCTGACTCCCAACCTGGCCGCCGGGCCAACTTGGAGCTTCGGCTGCTCACCGGGACATAACGGTCCCCCCTTCGCTTCCCTCTAAAACCCTCCACCTAATTGGGACTAGGAGAATTCCCTTTGGTAGATGGCAGTCCGGAACAGCTCCCCACTCTTTGGTCGCTTTCCGGCTCGCTCGCTTACTCACTAGTTTTTGGTCACCAACGGGCTTGCACCGTTCTCGGGGTTACTACTCCCTATATATACTTCTGTAGCTGTCCGCGGGGGTTTCACAACTAGCCATGCCATTTTATGGCGAACCACCACGAAGACCCTCGATTCCCGGTGGTGAGTCGCGGTGAGTCTTGGCCCGCTCACCACGGCCCCTATGGACCGTGATGAGTCCCAAGACTCCCCACGACTCCCACCACGAGGTCTCCGCCCCCATGGTGAGTCCTATGCCACCCCCACTAAGTCCCACTAAGCTACCACCACCCCTTGTGGAGCCACCCCCACCGCAACCCGGTGTGCGGGGCTCCACCTAGTGAGCGCCTCCGCTTCCCTGAGTGCCTTGGGCACTCAAGGGTGCCTCAGCCCCCCATACCTATCGCTGCCGCTGCCCCACCACAGGGGCAGCCCCTCATGTGTCCCGACCCCTGCCCTCAAGGCAAAGGGCCGCGACACACACCCCTACCAACAGGGAGTCGATGTCCTCATCGACTTGTCCATTTTGTAGAAACGAACATCCAAGTTGTGGCGTCCCACATCAAGGAGTTTGTTTCTGTACCATGGCGTCCCATGGTAAGGAACCAAACTCCACACTTGACTCTACTCTCCACTAGCTAGTTCGGCCGACTTCCTCCAAGTCCCGGCCAAGGGTGGAGCCTCTCCAGCTCCTCCCAGTGCACTCTTCTTGGCCTACTTCAAGGCCAAGGAACGATCCTCCCCGAGGATCGAATCGCCTTACTGCAACAACATTGCTTGCGATCGCTCATGATGCCGCTTTTGGCATCACCTTGAGCAAGGGTTCACCTGGAACCCTCTTTGACCAGGAAGATAACCTTGAACCAACCGTGCGCCCCAATCACTACAATTGGGTCCGCCTTGGAATGCTCGCCTGAGGTACGGGAACACGTCGAAGCCGCACTACGACTTCGTCCCAAGGTTACACGATTATAGTACGTGAACGGAAGCACGTAGCTTCCGCGTTAGCCCGCACTACAAGGCAACCCCCTCGGTAGCGCAGTTATAGTACGCGCACGCGCCAGGTGCGCACTAGCACGTGAACTCCCAAAGAAGGCGCAAGTTTCCTTGCCCCTTGGATGGGAGTCACCCGATTTCGGCTCTGCGCAAACACACGATTACCCAATTTACCTCTCCCACTTTTGTAAGCTAGCATGCATTCTACACACTAGCCAACCACACCATGCATCACCATTCCAAACACAATAGGACGCACAATATTTGGAACCCATTTCCTTTATAACAAATTTTTGTACAATACAAGTTTTTGCAATCGGATTCCTGAGCTAGCTAAACCGGGCTAAGCATGCATTTCCTCCCCCACGCTCCAAGGTTGATGTCCCCATCAACGCTTCTTCCGCTTTTGAGGTCGCCCTTCGAAAGCTGCAACCGCCTCGGATGCGTTTCCCATTTCTGAGGCACGCACCCAAGATGCCTCCACATGATGATAGCCCTTCCATTTGACGAGATACTCCGTTTCTCGGTTCCTGAACCTCCTGACTTAAGTATTGCCTCCACCTCGTACTCAGGTTCATTTTCATGATCCAACAGCATAGGTGGCGGACGCAACACTTGATGCCGATTCGGACGCGCTTCATCTTTGAAGTAAGGCTTCAAAAGGGAAACATGGAATACTGGGTGTACCTTGCTGTTTGCCGGCAGCTCCAATTCATACACATCCTCATTCATAACCTTCCGAATGCAAAAGGGTCCCGCATACAGAGGCACGAACTTTGGACTCACTTCCGGAGGTAGTCGGAAATTCTTGATGTTCAACCAGACCTCTGTGTCTGCCTCAAACTTCACTTCCCTCCGCTTCCGATTCGCCTGCCTTTCATACCGTTTCCTAGCTTTGGCAATATTGTACTTTGCGAGCTTCAACAAACGCTCGCGTTCTTCCAGTACCGCCGCTACTGCCGGTTCCTCAACGTCCTGGGCGGCCCAACTTGTCGGCACCAGAGGTGCTTTTCCATAGACCAACACGAAAGGGGAAACTCCCGTTGCGGAGTGTTTGTGTTATTATAACAGAACTCTGCCGCGTCTAAGTGTTCCATCCAGTCTGATTGGTCTGCCGACACGTAATTCCGCAAGAATTGCTTCACTACGGAATTCACTCTTTCCGTTTGGCCGTCCGTCGTAGGTCGGAAGGGGCGGTGCTCATCTTCAGCCTCGTCCCCATCTTCTTCCAAAGTGCTCTCCAGAATTTACTCGTAAACTTTGGATCGCGGTCCGAGACAATATCCTTCGGGACTCCATGATGCTTTAAGACGTGGGCGAAGTAAAGTCGCCCTGTCTCCTGCGCCGTTGCCGTCTCCTTGGTGGGGATGAAATGGCCCATTTTACTGAACCTATCTACCACCACCATGATTGCATCGAATCCTTTTGACAGCGGCATAACAGTCATGAAATCCATCGAGACGCTTTCCCAAGTCCCCTCTGGAATCGGCAAGGGTTGTAACAGCCCCGCTTGCTTTTTGTACTCGCTCCGGTTTTGTTGGCATGTGGTGCATGTCTTGACATACTCCTCTGCCTCCTCCCTCAGTTTGGGCCAGAAATACTCTTTTTTCAAGAGTGCCGCAGTGCGCTTGGCTCCGCCGTGGCCCCGCAAGCGGGCTATCATGGCATTCTCTCAAGAGGCTATCTCTGATCCCTCCCTTCGGCACGTAGAGACGTTTTTGCTTATACCAGAGCAGTCCATTTTGCAAGTGGAACTGCGATTTAACCCCCATTCTCAAATCCTGCATCACGGACTTTGCCAGCTCATCCTTCCGGCAAGCCTTTCGGATCTTCCTTTGGAGCGCCGTCTCGCCCTTGTACACCAACAAGAGCTGCTGCTTTCTACTTAAAGCATCGGCCACCACATTGTCCCGTCCCGGTTTGTACTGGATATCCACGTCGAACACTGCCAAAGTATCTTGCCACCTAAGTTGTTTTGGGGACAACTTGGGCTGCGTGGCAAAATACTTCACCGTGACATTGTCCGTGAACACCTTCACTGGTTGGAACCAACATAGTGGCGCCAGAGCTCAAGGCAATGCACCACCGCCTTCATCTCTTTTTCGTGCGTTGGCCACCGTCGCTCCACTTCATTCAGTTTCTTACTTTCGCAAGCCACTGGACGTCCATCTTGCATAAGTACACCCCCAATCGCGAAGTCCGATGCATCTGTATGAATCTCAAACGGACGATCGAACTCCGGGATTTTCAAGACTGAAGCTTCCGTCATCCGCTGCTTCAATTCAGCAAAAGCTTGGCCACAAAATGTGTTCCATACCCAGACTTTGGATTTACACAGAAGGTCCGACAGCGGCCCCGCGATCTTGGCGAAATTTCTCACATACTTCCGGTAATAGGAGGCGAGTCCTAGGAAGGATCGCACTCCCGGGACCGAAGTCGGAGGCTCCCAGTCCAAGATCGCCCTCACCTTTCTGTCATCCATTTTGATCCCATCCTGTGTAATCACATGCCCTAGGAACTCCACTTTTGTGACCCCGAATTCGCACTTTGAAGCTTTGGCATACAGCTTCCCTTCTCGCAATTTTTGGAACACCCTTTGAGGTGCTCCTCCTTTGTTTTCGAGTACACCAAGATGTCGTCGATGTACACGATCACAAAGTCATCCAACCACTCCTGGAAAAGGCTGTTCATCAGCGTGCTAAATGTTGCTGGTGCATTGGTGAGCCCAAAAGGCATCACCAAGAACTCATATGAACCATACCTTGTCCGGCACGCGGTCTTCTCCTCATCTCCTTCCGCCACCCGAATTTGGTGATAGCCGGAGCGCAAGTCGATCCGGCTGAAATACTTCGCTCCTGCCAACCGATCGAAGAGGTCGTCGATCCTTGGCAAAGGGTACCGGTTTTTGATAGTCACCTTATTCAGAGCCCTGTAATCGACACACATCCGCAGCGTCCCATCCTTCTTGTCTGCAAATAGCACCGGGGCTCCGTAAGGTGACTTACTCGGCCGGATGTACCCCTTTGACATTAGATCTTGAGCTGAGTCTTCAGCTCGACCAACTCTCTGTGGCTCAACCGGTAGGGCGCCTTGGCAGGCGGTTCCGATCCCGGTATCACCTCAATCTTGTGGTCAACTCCTCTTCGCGGTGGCAAGCCGCTTGGTAAATCCTCCGGCATCACATCCTGGTATTTCTCCAAAATCCCCTTGATCCAATCTGGGCTCGGCTCCCCATCGCCTTCTCCTTTCAATTCTCTAATGTAAAGCAAAAACTGGGGCTCGTGTGCCTCCTCCACGGCCCACTCCTTTGCTGACAGAAGGTTTATTTGCCCTCCCACGGATTTGGGCGTTTCTGACACTCGTAAAACCTCGTCACCATTCCCACATGGCAGCGTGACTACTCTCTTGCGGCCATCTATGACCGCTCCGGATTTGCTCAAAAAGGTCATCCCCAAAATGAGATCCACTCCATCGATCTCGCAGATGGTGAAGTTCTCACGTCCCTCCCAACTCCCCAGTTGAAGAGGAACATCAATCGCCAACCTTGTCGCCAACTGTGGTTCTCTTTGGCAGAACGCACCTCAATAGAGGCCCCCACGTCACTTGTCGGGAGTCCCAGCTTTTGTGCCGTTGTCGGTGTCATGAAGGAGTGCGACGCTCCTGTGTCCACCAACAACGACACATTAGTTCCGGATATTATCCCATCCACGAACAATAACTGACTCCCTTTTCGTAAGGCGCCAGTTTCCTGATACAACTCACAAGAAAATTTGCCTACCTTGCAAGTCCTGGCGACCACCGCTTCCACCAAGCGACTGATGGTATCTTCCGACAGCTCCGTGGTCGCCCGAGTCATGTTCAATTGCCGGGCTTCGTGCACTTCTTGGCCATGTGCCCGAGCTCCCCGCAATTGAAACACACTCCATCAAAGGTCGCCTTCTGTCCGCCATAAGCCGCTCCACCCGCTTTTCCTTTCGAGCACCGGGTGCCGCCTTGACGTGTGAAGGCCCTCCCTTCGATTTCCACGTGCCATTATCGCCGCGTGGCCTATTCCACTTCTTTTCCGGTCGGAAGGAGTCACCTTCCCGCCGAATCTTCTTGTGGTTCAGCTCCGTACGGCCTTGTCTTTCACCCCTAGGGACATCCGAGAAACATTCAGCCCTCTCAATTGCCTCTTTCAAAGTCTTGGGTGGCTTCTCCTCCAACTTCCGCCTGGCCCATGGGGCCAGTCCCGCCACAAAGTTGAAGACCATTTCTGGTTCTGCCATGTCCGCGACTTCGAGCAACAGCACATTGAAAGCCTGGACATACCCCCGAATGTCATCTGTTTGCTTCAAATTCCTCATCTTGTCCCGGGCGAGCCAGGACGCGTTGAGGGGCACAAACTGTCTCTTGATCAATTCCTTGAACCCACTCCAGTTCAAGGTTTCCGGGCTTGGACCTCGGTCGTGAAGGCGTTTCTGCCACCATTGTTGAGCATAGCCCCTCAAATAGCTGGGAGCCACTTCCACCCGATCCTCGTCACTTAACTTGGCCGCCCGGAAGTACTGCTCTAGCTCCAGGAGCCAGGTGTTGAGTGCCTTCCGATTTCGGACGCCCTCGAAGGTGCCGGGTTCCTTAGGCTTCACCTTAAACTTTGCCTTAGTGGAAATGGCATTAGCCACCTTCAACACGTCTTTCAACGTCCCGCCAAACTGCGCCAACAACCCTTCCCAAAAGGCTGCCAGCATGGGAGGCATCTCTTGGTTTGTCGGAGCTATCAAGGATTCCTCGGGCTCCGACTCCTCGGATTCCTCCCGCTCTTGAGCGGCCTCGTTTTTGGAAACATGCATCGCTTCCTCAAATGGCCGCCTCGGTGACACGTCGCCCCCATCAGGCTCACCGGGATCATCATCTTTTGGGCCGTTCCGCTTTTGCTTCGGCTTGCCCGACCCCATGATGAGGCCAATCCCAAGGATGATCGCGTACTGAACTCTAAGCTCTGATACCAAGTGTCGCGCACCTCACTTCGGTAAAATCCCCTTCAAGTCATAGTTACTTGCTTTGATGCGTGCGCCTGACTCCCAACCTGGCCGCCGGGCCAACTTGGAGCTTCGGCTGCTCACCGGGACATAACGGTCCCCCCTTCGCTTCCCTCTAAAACCCTCCACCTAATTGGGACTAGGAGAATTCCCTTTGGTAGATGGCAGTCCGGAACAGCTCCCCACTCTTTGGTCGCTTTCCGGCTCGCTCGCTTACTCACTAGTTTTGGTCACCAACGGGCTTGCACCGTTCTCGGGGTACTACTCCCTATATATACTTCTGTAGCTGTCCGCGGGGGTTTCACAACTAGCCATGCCATTTTATGGCGAACCACCACGAAGACCCTCGATTCCGGTGGTGAGTCGCGGTGAGTCTTGGCCCGCTCACCACGGCCCCTATGGACCGTGATGAGTCCCAAGACTCCCCACGACTCCCACCACGAGGTCTCCGCCCCCATGGTGAGTCCTATGCCCCCCCACTAAGTCCCACTAAGCTACCACCACCCCTTGTGGAGCCACCCCCACCGCAACCCGGTGTGCGGGGCTCCACCTAGTGAGCGCCTCCGCTTCCCTGAGTGCCTGGGCACTCAAGGGTGCCTCAGCCCCCCATACCTATCGCTGCCGCTGCCCCCACCACAAGGGCAACCCCTCATGTGTCCCGACCCCCTGCCCTCAAGGGAGGTTTACTATTTCATGAGCAGAAACCATGAGCCATGAGCCATGAGCCGCATGAGCCGCATGAGCGGTGAGCCGAAGTCTAAGATACGCGGATTTCATGAGCGGACTCCTCCAAATTTGGAAATGCGGCAGATTAAACAAGTATTAAAATAATAGTTTTTTATTTGACCTTGCCGTTTTGGACGTTCCAGATCATGTAATGCGGCGAAGATATGTCGTCAGTAACAAGTCCGCTCATGGTTTTATAGATCCGCTCATGGAAATAAGTGACCGTGCAACGGGAAATCCAGTATACCACTGCAAAAGGACGTCGCATACTGGCCTGTATAGAGTATTCCGCGGTTTTACATGCCTTAACATTGGAATGAAGCTGACCCTTTTGCCGCGATTGAACCAATGGAGTCTGCACCAATACAGTCTGCAGTACTTCACAATTCTGTCTTCTTCGGGTATTCGGCGGGAAAGGTTTGCAACTGAACTGGGAAATAGGGTGCCGCATTAGGGTTCGCACGTGCGAAATTTCGGAGCGGTTGGTGTTGGCGAAGGCCGCCTCTGGGGTACCTACGACGATACTTGGAAATTCGGCGCCGCATTTCCTTGTCGGAGGTCGAATGAGGAGAGCAAGTTTTCGGAAAGCAGAAAAACATGAACCCTCCAACATACAAAAATACATGCACGTGGAAACAAGTGAACGATATATTAATATCTTAGTTCGATCAAAACAGGTTACTGGTAGGCAAGACATATGTCGGACCTTTGTGTGGCCAGAGTCTGAGGTACTGGCAGCAGTACAGTTCTACTATCCGATGGGCGTACCATTGTATGTGGACCGCAAGCCAAGCTCACTGGTCCCCTGGATCCATATTCAGAAGAGTGTGAACCTCCTGGGGGCTCAACCCTGGTGCATGTATGAAGTGATGAGTTGTGGAATTACAACGGAGTCTCTTTAGGTACACGTAGTACAAATGCTTGCAAGGGCAGTATGATGCCCCCTTGTTCGCCATGATCTGGAAGTCGGTGCAATTGCAGGTGGGTAATTCTGAAATGGTGATGGTGTACACCTCATTGCGAACAGCTGAGCCCGCCGTGGCCATCTGATACACACGCCCGAATCCTGGTGGGGGCACTTCTGTCGAGCTCTGGATTGTACAGTTCATCCGAAGTGCATTCCCCATCCTTGTCTCGTTCACTTTTGAGGGAGGTCGCCGCCTCTTCGGTTTCCCCCAACGGTGTGTAGGATGCTTAGAGCTGTCGTGTCCCATTGTTCTTGCTCTCACAGGGGTCGGTGGTGGAGGCTGTGGAAGCGGAAATGGTTGTCTGGGCACGTCAGTGCGCTGCACCATCCGAAATCCTGCGGCGGTAAGGGCGTCGGCCTCAACCTGACTCAGATCGCAGCCTGGTTCCACCGGCCACACCGGGGGAGCCTCTGGCATTGTCTGTATGCCGTACTTGGGCTTTCCATACACGCAAGTCATAATGTCGTGCCTGCAGAACCAGAACTGGGTGGTTGTCGCCTCCGCAAACTTTGCATGGACAAATCTTCCTGTAAAAGTAGGAGCAGGGACAGCCCCATCTGGATTCCTCCTTATCATCTCTAAACAACGTTGCCGTGTATCCACACGAATTGCGGAACACCTTCCTCGAAACGACGGCTTTGTGCGAGCAATTCTCCACTGTGAGGCAGACACAGTCGTCTCCACAATGGCTTGGCCATACTGCATAACAGCGGGCGGAATGTGGGGCAAGGGAGCGGTGGGAATTTGTTGCACGAAATCCCCGTTTGAAGGCGACGGCGATCTGGAATTTCTTGGGCTTCCACTGCTGGAAGACACATTGTGCGGCAACATGACGGGACCTCGAGGTGCTGTCCGAATGTTCCTGTCGGATCTCCAGGAATCCTCTTCGCACCCGGGTTCCTCTTCAATCCTCCGCCTGACAGGGCGAGTCCGGACGTCCCCCTCTAGGTGTTCACCTCTGCGGTGCAGAGGCGTCCCTTTGATCTTCTCTCGCAATGCTGTCGCCCATTTCACTGGATTCTTGGACCTCGAAGCTGTTCGTACCAACAATTCCTCCCTGTCCGGCCCAAAGCCCCATTGTTTGCCGCTCAGGAACTTGTAGTACGTGGCTTGCTGCATGATTGCTCTGTCGATGTCCTCCGTTGTGGCCGTCACTACGTCCACCAGATGTGCGGCAGAAGACGCTCGCCAGGAGGAGTGGACCGATTCTGCCATATTCGTGTTCGGCATGTCCGTGTCGGAATCCAAGCACCGCTCCTAGAAGGACACAAACAACGGTGAGGGACCAATCGAAATGTCCGTAACAGAAAGACAAATGAACGAAATTGACAGCAGCCTACCTCCCGCATGTACTGTCCGAACTGTCGATACCGAAAATGCCACCACCCCAACCAGCTGTGCAATGCTCCCAGATTGGTTGTCTCCACTGCACCTGACGTGTTCCACCAAGCCTCGATGATAGCAAACTTAACCTCCGCGTCATCAAATGTGGGTGCATCCTTCCACGCCGTACAAAGGACACGGTGTTCAGCCTGGAATGAGCTAGCAACAAATTTGGTAGTGTAGTGGGATAGACTCTGCATCCAATGGAATCCACAGGATCTCTCTTTCCCCTCCATTGGAACATTGGGGTCCTCACCGTACACACGCCGCACCGCTGCCCAGTTGGCCTGAGCGTTGTCTGCCATGAATCCCCTGAAATTGGGCTCTGGCAATCCCGCCCTTGCCATCTGCTGGTTTATGCCCTCCCACAGATGCATCTCGGACTGTGTGTCCTCCCCTTTCATCTCGCAGATTGCAATCGTCATGAGCCTCTTGGAGTGATAGTCATAAACATGCGCACCCATAGTCACCCACTGATGGTTTGTAATTCGCTTGATGTGATCAAACATCACCCAAGCATTCGACAAGTTTCCAGTTGTCATGCGAGTGACCAAGTCGACTCCACTCCCAGGCCCACACGTCGACATTTTGAAAATGTAACAACGATCGGATTCGCTGCCTTGCCCTGGAAACCTGCTACCTTGGATGTAGTCATATCCAGTCATTCGTTTCACCTCCAGGATTGAGTACATGTCCGACCCCCTGCCGAACTCCTGCTTGCAAGATACGATGTGATTCCGCACATTCGGACTACAAACGTGCGAGACGGACTCCAAGAGGTCACGCATCTCGTCTTCGGTCAAGGGCTCTCGGTCGGAACCATCTTCAGACATGATTTTGCCAAGAGCAATCTTGTGGGCTGCCTTCAGCTGAATCTGCTTTGGTCTGGCTCCGGGGCTCAATTTCACCTCCTCTTTTATGATGTCGTGTGCTTCCTGCACAGCCTCACGCATGTTGCCTCTCGCCAAGGGGTGGCAGTGGACCCCAACGTGTATGCAAGCTCTAGTCAAGTCCGGGAGCAAATGGATTACGTAATATTGCTTGGCTCTGCACATGGACATGCACGTCGGTGGTTCTTTGCAATGTGCACACTTGAAAGAACCCGCAGGAGCTTGGCTGGAGACAATGAATGGATGATGCGTTGTGCCAGTCCAATCCGTCTCGTTTCTCCGCCCTCCTTTGGAGAGAAAGTGGAAGCAGGTGGGATTGAGGCACCTCAGCTTCCCCGCACAGAGGACATATCGTACACGAACACCATCAGCAATTTTCGTGCTACTGGTCTTCGTCACACACCAGGGGTGTCCGTCATGCTTTCGATCCATGTCTGTTAACATCCCGGAGGCTTTCTTTGACGAAGAAACAGGTGGAAACTCGAAGATGACATTGCCATCGACTTCGGGAGGCAGAAACGTTACCTTTCTGACTGGGAATTTGGCATAGTCGAGAGCAGCCAGCTCGGAGCGAGAACCATCGAGGTGATGTTGTCGTAGGAGCTGCACAATGGACCGGGTTGGAGTTATGCTCGAGGGCACATGCGTAGCACCTACAGAGACGTCCATGCCGGATTTGAACGACCGTGTGGAGGACATGGGTACCTCAATGCAATCATCTTCCTCGTCGGAAATGTCGAATACGTCCACACGAGAAGCTATGGAGGGTCTTGACGGTCCAGGTCGGGAATGATTATCGTTGCATACCTCTCTGTTGGCAGTGGCCGCCTCTCGGTTTCCGGACTCCTTTGTGGATGGTGTGGGCAGCGACTGATTCGGAAAGGGAATGGGCATTCCCACAGCTCGGTACAGGATGGTGTCTGACGGGGGAACGTGCCATTCGATTCCGCAACCTCCGTCGTTACCTAGCACGACAATGGTCTCGTCAACCTGTCCAGGAACATCCTTCCTTTCTTCTTCCAAATAAACTGTGCCCGGTTTGAGCTTGAATTTGGAACAAAGGTAAGTTTCAGTCACTCTGCAAAGTCCTCCCTCGTTTGGGATCCAGGCTCTCCCAAGTTGCGGAGGACAGCAAACTATAGCGTAGGAATTCGGAGCCATCGAACACCGCACGGAGTTGGCAAGTGCGAGGTTCAGTATAGCGACAGACCAAGGCTCACAGGCACCATCTAAGTGGATCTGCGGAGTCCATCGACAATTGGAAGTCGCACATTGAAGTGGAAAGTATTGTTTCAAGCTACATGCATGAAGGTGGGAGGTTTGATTCCATAGCCAGTGAGTAGGACAATGATGGCCGATTCGGCGACGAAATAACATCTCCTGACAGTTTCTCCTGAGGGTGGATCCAGCAGTATTCTCGGTGCAGACAGGAACGTTCGCACTGACAAGTGCCAGGACTGCTGGTTAAAACGGTCAGACAACCAAGTTGTGCTCATCAAGACTGGCCGCAATTGTGTTGTTTCGGAACAATGCAACCCATTGAGGTTCCAGATTTCCCGTCACGAGTGATTCTGTCGATTGCTGGTGGACGGAAATACGGCGCCGCATTTCCGTATTGCATCTTGGTCATGCAACAGAGCGACGGAAATGCGGCACCGAGTTTCCGTCCGGGGGAACCTTTATACTCTCCAGAACGGAAATGCGGTAACGCATTTCCATCCAGCAAGCACGGTATGTGAAGGTGGAACGGAAATGCGTACCGCATTTCCGTTCTGATTGAGAATTATGAACAACGGGAACAGAAATGCGGCACCGCATTTCCGTCCGAGTCGCACTTTTCGACATTCCAGAACGGAAATGCGGCGCCGCATTTCCATTTGTATCTGATGCATGGAGCTGAGGGATAGAAATGCTGCAGCACATTTCCGTCCTTAAAAGACATTCATACTCTCGAGAACGGAAATGCGGTACCACCGCATTTTCATTCCCAAGCACGGTATGTGAAGGTGGAACGGAAATGCGGTACCGCATTTCCGTTCTGATTGAGAATTATGAACAACGGGAACAGAAATGCGGCACCGCATTTCCGTCAAAGTCGCACTTTTCGACATTCCTAACGGAAATGCGGCGCCGCATTTCCATTTTGTATCTGATGCCTGGAGCCGAGTAAGATTCCGACAGCTTCATACAGCGCAATTCCGAGCGGTTGAGACATTACCTATCCAGAACGGAAATGCGGCACCGCATTTCCGTTCTGACTGAAAATCGTGAACTATCTGAACTGAAATGCGGCACCGTATTTCCATCCGAGTCGCACCCTACATCATTCCAGAACGGAAATGCGGCACCGCATTTCCGTTCTGACTGAAAATCGTGAACCATCGGAACTGAAATGCGGCAGCGCATTTCCATCCGAGTCGCACATCCCAACATTCGAACGGAATGTATTAGATTTAAAAGGGAAATGCGGCACCGCATTTCCGTTCTGATGAAATATCCTGAAACATCGGAATTGAAATGCGTACCGCATTTCCGTCGGAGTCCCACCATCCGACATTCCAAAACGGAAATGCGGCACCGCATTTCCGTTTTGTATGTGAGGCATGGAGCTGTGGAACGAAAATGCGGGCAGGCATTTCCGCCAGCGTCAGACGTTAATACTCTACAGAACGGAAATGCGGTACCGCATTTCCATTCTGACTGAAACGTGCGCAACGGGTAACAGAAATGCGGCACCGCATTTCCGTTCGAGTCGCACCTTCCGACATTCTCGAACGGAAATGCGGCGCCGCATTTCCGTTTTGTATATTTCGGCCTGGAGCTGTGCTACGGAAATGTGTTGCCGCATTTCCATCCATGTGAGACCTTCACCTTTCCAGACCGGAAATGCGACACCGCATTTCTGTCCAGGTGAGACCTCTATACTTTCCCGAACGGAAATGTGGCACGACCATTTCCATCATCAACTAACGTATGTGAAGTGGAACGGAAATGCGGCGCCGCATTTCCCTTCTGAATCTCATACATGGAGCTGTGGGGGAAATGCGGCACCGTATTTCCGTTCAACAACTAAGGTATGTGAAGGTGGAACGGAAATGCGGTGCCGCATTTTCTTCAACAAGTACGGATGTGTAGCAGAGTGATCGTACTTAACGGAAATGCGGCGCCGCATTCGCATTCTCGCTCCAACTCATCAGACGCTGGGACGGAAATGCCTTGAAATGTGAACACGTGGAGCAACGGAATTGCTGCACATGTTCGGCACTTATCTGACTGAAGGGGCAATGAGGCGGCGCGCCTGACCGTTGGATAATGATGTTTGATTTTTCGGACGGCAGCGTACCCTCAACGATTCGAATTTCGTAATGACGCAAACTCCACGAGGAGACACTTTCGTCCAACCTTTCGAACCCAAGTGGTGCATCACCGCCGTTTCATCTACTTTTGTCGTGTCTCCTCAGTCACCCCTCTCGCGCCCTTTCCATCTGCACTCTTTGCCCCTTTTCCCTCTCTCTGTTCTTCTTATTGCTCGAACCTGAGAGGGGGGAGTTCGTGCACCAGACAGGAGACCTCGTCGCAAGCTCCGGAAATTATACTTCGGACGTAGGCCAATGCCGAAGGGGAGGAAGCAGATGCGTCTACAGGAGGAGATTGCCATCTCCGAGCAGCAGGCCACTCAGGCAACCCAGCCACCAGTGAGAGCTCCATGCGATCGGGCTGCGCGCAGCTGATCTCGCACCGAACCCCCCATTTTGCTTCTGTAATTCTTAGACTGAATGCTAGGAGACTTGAATGCAGAACATGTTTGCATGCCTAACAGGAAAGGTGGACGTGCTGGAGGGATCGCAGGAATCCGAAGAGCCGCAGGAAGAGTCCGAGGAGCTAGCTGCAGCACGTACACCCACCCGATCCCCGAGCGCGGGTACTCCTGCCGGGCCTAGCCCTCTGCGATTCAAAGACGCGTCTTCGAAGGGCAAGTTCAAAGTCTCAGAGATCGACTCGCGTTCTTCGATCATGGAGAATCGCCAGCAGGGGTCGGGCCCTTCTCCAGCAAAGTCGAAGAAGAAGCAGCCCGTCCCTCTACTGGCTTCTGAACCGGCTCAGGCCGATTCACCCCCCCAACAACGCGAATGAGCAGCAGGGTAGAAGACAGATTCTATTGCAGCAGACACCTTCACCTGCAAGGATGAGGAAGCAGAAGGCAATCAGGGCGACGGCCGAACAATCTCCCGCAAACCGCTTCCACGAGCTGAAGCTCAGTTCCTGGAGGATTTCCCGCCTGCAGATGTTGGGGGCCGACTCTGCTGCAGCGAAGGCAATGGGATCGACCGTTTGATCTCGATTTGGTACCGGAGGAGGGTGCTGCCGCTGAACGTTCGCAGCAGACCTCACCACCGATGAGCTAGCAGGCCCGGAGGAGGCCTCTGCAATGGCAGAATTGCCCGCAACACAGGCCCCAGAGTGCAGCTCCAGTTGAGGATGCTCCACCTGCTCACCAGCCACTACCGGCACCTACAGACATGTCTCCGGAGATTTCAAAAGTGCAGCGGATAAAATGTTGGAGGAGACACACAGTAGCATTGGCAGAGTTCTGGGCAGCAGGGTATTCCAGCGGACTCTTCGAATCCCACTCTGTCGCATGGTCTCCCTTCCCATCGTCAGGCAGGCCCTTCCCGGAGATGTGGATAAGCTCAAGTTCGCATTTCGAGAAGGGTACCGTCTGGGATCGGCAGCGTTTACGTTTCCATAGAGAATGAGGACGGCGAAACCCGTGGACCCACTGCGATGAATTGTCAACGTGGGATACCCACTGGCACACTCGCAACCACGAATTCGAGGCGACGCTGAAGGGTGATCCCGACTTCGGCCATATGTCGGGAAAATGTTCTTTGTGTGGGACGGAATCACCGACTTCTCGCCTGGTGGGAGTACATCAAGCAGAACCATGCCAAGCACATTGGCTGGCATTACATGGTGGAGTGTGTCATCCTCAAGGTGAAGGCGGCAGACCTCCTCCCTCCTCAAGAATGCCATGGCGGACCTCAACTCGTAAGATACTCATACCCTCCCTAGCACATTCGAAATGCGGTGGCGCATTTCGGTTTCCATTCTGGGTTTGTTCCGTGCTTCCGTGTACTGACTGGAGAGTGTGCCTTGCAGGGTCACTGAGAATGCGTACGTGCATACCCACATGCACATATGCTGTACAGGGTGAGGAAAACTGGTCTCACTGATCCGCAGATGTTTGCGGAAATGCTGGAGCCGGAGCTCATTCAGAAAGCCGTTGCAAAAACAGACCGGACATGGTATCGTCTCACTATGGATGGAATGGTGGAGGTCATATACGAAGTAAGTCGTGCTCCAATTTCCCTCTGCTCATCCTTCCCCAATTTCCAGTAATGTTTCCACATGAATCGAATGTAACGCTTCTGCATGTTTTTGTTGGCAGTCAAACATCAAGCTGGATTTGGCCCATGCCAAACGCTTCTTCATGGAAAGTGAGGGGCAGGTCAAAACGTTGCAGTCATTTACTGAGCACTTGAAGGAAGCCGTTGTCAAGTCCAGAACCAAATACAAGTCAAGCTTGTGAAGCTGGTGCAATTGCAGATCCGGCACTTGAAAGAC